>CM046849.1:6342728-6682728 GCA_025618425.1 Heliocidaris tuberculata
ACGTCTTTCAAATGTCAACAACAAAAGCATTGATATCTTAATCAACTCACAGAATCTGATAATACAATCATGTACATAGAACAATTTTTCACCACATAAACTCAGCTCAGCTGCGAAGTCGGATTTATATTATTCTTTTGATCCGTTTGAATACATTAATTATTTTTAATCAAATGCAACTCATCTCTGTGTATTCTAGTTGTTGTGTTATATTTTATTCGAATATTACAATACAGGATTCTCTTACATAAGATTTTTGGTTTAATCTTAAAGTTCATTCAAATTTTTCACAGATAAGCTATCAAATTGTAAACAAACGTTTACACGTTTAATTTTTATGCTTTTGGTGATCTAGAATAGCCGAAATATGAGCTCGATAAACCCAGTTAAAAGTTCAGCTTTGTCACACAATGACAATAACTTTTTCATTCATCCAGCTGTGGTGAAATATTTCCTCAGCATCTTGTCAAAGCGGATAAATTCAATCAAGCGAGTTTGTTGTTATATATCCTTTAATAACGCATTTGATAAGGAATGTCAACGTTTGTCTTGGATTTAAATAAATGATAACATTATTTACAAGCATGAAAAACTCATGAAAGGTTTTATGATTTTCTCTAAAAGTACTTACGTTAATTCATAATGTCGTTTAGATTATCCGGGATATGCTAGAAGGGTACAAAAAAAACTTTGGACATTCCAGGAAACCGAGAACCCGCAAAACGGGATAATGTCTGTCTCGGTCTCGTAAACCCTCAGATAATCATTTTAGAAGGCTAGCGAGACCTGCACTGTAGGTACCATTAGCTGTCGGTCCCGTGGGCCATCTGTCTCGTGGGCTGTCGGCATCGTCGGTTGTAGACCTCAAGACTCATTCGCATCAACATGCATGTAACTTTACGAAACTGGGTGAATACTGACTGGTAACATTTTAATTTCAAACAGGCAAAATTTCTTCATTCTACAATTATACTCTTAATCGAGTCTTTCCCAAACGTGATGAATGTCATGGCTCCAAGAAAATCCCCTAACAACCCCCCCCCCCCAAAAAAAAAAGGAAGGAAGAAGGGCAACTCGTTTTTCTGAAGGTTCGTAATTGTGAATGTTCATATTCCCGCAAACAAAATATGGTTCAATATTCGGAAGGTTCGTAATTCCGAAAATGTATACGGTTCAATATCATTTTCGGAATTATGAAGCTTGTAACAAAAAGGAGATGTTTAAAATGAATGTCCTCATCATGGTCATAATCGATGTCTATGAAAGTCCCATTCTTTCATATTAAGCTGCCATGATCGTTGACTTGGACGTCCGTCGCATTCCTGAACACTAAGCGTGAAAGAGTCGTCCTCGTCGACTACCAGATCTAAGCAATCGCGAGCATCGTTCTTGATTTCACCCGTCTAGTTTGGCGTAGGTGTGGGGGGGGGGGAGAGAAAGAGAGAGAGAGAGAGAGAGCGCGCGTGTGGGAGAGAAAGAGAAAGAGAGAGAAAACGGGAGAAATTCAGTCATTCAACTCTATCAATGATTGCTCTGCCCTTTTTTTTGGGGGGGGGGTTGTTTTGTTTTGTTTTGTTTATTTTGTTTGTTTTTTTCAAAAAATGGCATGCTGCATTTGAAATTGATTTTGTCGAAATTTACTAGAAAATGAGGGACACTGTGTCAGAAAATAATGTCAATGCGGCACATCGTATAAAATGAACCAACCACATATGGTTCTTTTTATCTTTATAAAAAAAACTTGGAAAATGTGTTTCATCTGTCCCTACCATTCGCCACCGTGACAGTTTCATTGACTATATGGGCCTGATAATGTCACAATATTTTGTTATCGATATGTATATAAATAAATATGTCTATATGTCTTTATAGTCAGACAGACAGCCGATTTTGGACGACAACGAATGTCCTCCATTGGCGAGACAAGTTCCGCATCAGTTAACAAGCGTGACTTTTGAGCCATGCTGGTCCCTACTGCATGGAATCCGTATGACAGTGAATTTTCCAGTTATAGACTCATACATCTTTAAGAATTTTTTTTTTTCAATTTCCAAAGTAGATGAGCTCTAACTTTTCGTTTAAAATAATACTGTAGATTGCGGTCACAAATTTTCAGGGTTAGCATATTTTCTTTTTTTTTTTTTTTTTTTTTTGAATCGAGGTGTAAAAGAAAATTTTTCTTATTCATGTTCCTCTTTACATTAAGTTTATGAATTATCATAAAATACGGTAATAGACGGATATTTGACCTTACCTCACTGACATAGTCCCATAGCTGATTGCCCTCCATCTGATGACATCCCATCAAGGTCAAAGTCAAGGTCTCTGCATTATAATCCAAGCAGAGGGATCCATGTTTGATCTCCTGCTCTTCAGTGTACATCCAGATCTAGCATGGTTTAAACAAAACAATCATTATTATTGATTGATTTCATGACTTATATTGATAATGTAATACAAATTGCTTCCCTCTCTGAAATTAATTTATTGATACATCTGTCACTATAAGAGAAAGTATTCTTCCATTGGTAGAGAATAACATATGACATTTTACAACCAAATTATGCGTAACAATGAGGTGTACAAGAGTATTAGGCTTACATCGTGAACCAAATACCAGAAAGAAATGCAAACGAGAAATTACAAACCAAAGTTTGTACTAAAAGGTAACACAAGAAGGAAATTCATATATTATATGTCTGATTTAGACCCCCCCCCCCTTCTTCCCTGCACTCTGTCGCCTCACTGTAGAACTGTTGTAGAGATTCACTGATGTTACACTGTTAGAAACAAATTATTCTGAAAAGGTCCATAACGTTGTCACACCAGAGGCTCATCTCGAAAGTGCCACAGGTGGGAAAATCTCAGGAACCGTTTAATGGTCGAATCCTTTCTCTCTCTCTCTGTGGTTTTTTTTTTTTATGACGATAAGACGAAATTTAAAGAGACGTCAAACCTCAAAAAATGATAATCAATTTTAGTCTTGTATGGAAAGAAAACACCTTTGAAGGTCAGTTCCTTCAAAATGTTATTCGACGCCTCCCCCCCCCCCCCCTCCTCCTCCCATGCCACACACTCCTGGGAGGCATTTCATGAAAGGACTTGTCAGATATTTTGTTCGACAAATTTGCTCTCAGCCAATCAGATGCAAGGATTTCAGTAGCTTATAACAGTTGTCGGATAAAATATCTGACAACTTCCTTTCATGAAACGCTCCCCTGTTTTCGCTCAGCGTTTTCATTTCTACGGTAATTTTTAGTCATACCTGTTTAATATCCTGATTGTTACAAGAGTGTGCGATCACGGGTTCGTTGTCGGGTGATGTCCTTCCTCCTGTATCAAGGCACCAATTTGAAGCTGTATGCCGTACCTGTAGTAAGAAATGCCGAAATGTGATTTCTTATATGGATTTGGTGAAAGAGTTACGCATATTTCACCCATTGAAGCATTTGCTTGACTAATTCCTCCCAATTTTACTTATGAACTTCGTATTTTATTAAGGTCTGATAATGAAGGAGAATATTAAAAGGCATGACCACGTATTGTGACATACGCCGTCACTTTTCCAATTTTGTTTGTAAAATTTAATATGCAAACCATCTTAACTACCTTTAACATTGGGGTTTTATAGTAGTTTTATTGGTTTTCATGGTACATGTTTGAATAATTTCATCAGGGCGTTTAGTTAAGATTAGAATGGCAGTCACACCTCTCCATATATCTTGTTCCTCCCTGGCCATGCTCCTTCAGGAAACACATTCTCGAGGTACCACTGAAACGACCGGCATCCAAGTCTACGTCTCAATTCGATGCGGTCCGTGAAGTTCCCAGCATTCACCTTGAGCGCATTGGGAGACATGAAGTAGAAGAACTCCTTGTACTCGTCCAGCCAGACTTCCGCCAGTCGTCTGTTGTTGTGACTTATGAAGTCACTGAGGGCGTTGGAGTAAGGGGCGCGCTTGCGAAAAATGTGCCCGACGTGTGAGCATGGGAGAATTTCGATTTGACCACCACACATCCATGTCTGAAAAACAAAAACAGATGGAAATGTTATGATAATCTTTATAAGGCATATCACCTTATAATAAGTATTGATTGGTACGCAACTGTAACTCACGGTGACTATAAGTTTCTACTAAGGAATGCTCTTCCTCATTCGTTATTCTATTACTTATATAAATTCAGACTTTATGAACAGGCAGTCGAGTAACTTTACTGCAGGAAATCATAGGACATCACAAAATAAACGTATTCTTGCATGTTTTTTTATTTTACTGCAGGCTATTGCTATTGCTTTTGTTTTTCTGTTATATTTTGTTTACTCTCTGTAAATATGAATAAATCAGGGACGTTGTTAAGCATGCATTTGCGACAATAAATTTCTTTTCTGTCTTTTCATTATGTAGGCTATACAATCAAACATTTCTAACTATTTTAAAAAGATGTTGATTAGAAACGAAATCAAAGTACAAATAATGTATATTTGATTAACATATCTGCTGTCTTGTTTAATCTCACTTTTACCTTAAATGAAATCTCAAGGTTTTCTGCTCCCCATATCTCAAAGCCCGAATCGTACATGCCAGTCTCTATGAAGTAGTTACGATCTATGGCAAATAGCCCGCCCGCCATAGTCGGCGAAGGGACAGGGTGAGTGGGGTCATTTTTTAGCCGAGGGAGGTCGCGTCTTTGAATGCTCTGCCACCTGAATGTGAGTGACCAATCAAAGACACCGATAGCTGGAGTTAGGTTGTCCGCCTCGTAAGCTAGGTTTTGAGCGTTGATGACGTCTATAACGGGCGTTACAACGTTGCGCCTACAAGACAGGGAGAGAGCAAGTATCAAAAAGATATTGAGGTCAACAGCAGCATCAATATAACTGCAAACAAAAACCATATAGGGAAAAATTTTCGATAATGTAATTATTCATTATTCAATAGGGCTTCAATAATGCAGTGGCATAATGATAATCAACATGCTTCTCTAATAAACGACTGAATTTTTTGGAGGTCATAAGTCACATATAAACAAGAGTTACCTTCTTATTCTCACTTGAATAATGACCATATCTTCGTGTCTGACTCTCGATGTGACACCCAATTACTCTTTAAAAAATATGCATACCCTACTGAAAATCTTATTGGTTCTTAAAAGAACAATTTCCGTCTTGCTCGATAAATGGAATGAAATTGACGACTTTAGCGTTATTGCGATTTTTTTTCATTTTGACTTTGTATGTGAGGGAGTGTTTGGTGTGTTGTGGGTGGGTGTGTGAGCGGGTGGGTGTGTGCTTGGGGATGCTGGGTGTGTGTACAGTGAGTATGTGCGTGTGTATGCTGTTGTGTGGGTGGTTTGTACATGTGGGTGTTAAAGTTGGCTTCTAGGTAAATGTGTGTGTATTGTATGGTATCCAAATCCAACCATCACTTCTCAACACCATATACCATTACCTGTCTTCTGCTATCCTGGCGAGAAGAGGTTCCAGCCAACCAACAGTGGCCTCGCAATGCGAATCAAGGAACGTCAAAACATGACCTTTAGCTACGAGGGCACCACGCATGCGTGCTCGTATCAGTCCGGATCTGATACCCATACGTTCTACGAAAACAGGGACGGGTAAGGTAGCCACATAGGAGTCTAATTGATGACCAAGATGACCTGTAGGAATCAATCAATGAATTCATCATGAATGCTGATTAACGTTTGAAATTAAACTGTTACGATTTCCTGCATGAGCAGATCAAATTGTTGTCCGAACTCATGTTACTCTCATTTCTTCCTATTTTCATTTATATTTTTCTTAGTTCGGTTGTGCATAAATTACTCGTAATAGTTCGGCAAATGTTCTTGTTTTGGTCTTTTTTTATATTAGTCTTCAGCCTCTTTTTCCGAATCATTGAATCTCTTTTTTTTTCTTAGTTTTCATTTTAAATCAACAATACTCTGGACTCTTTATCCTTCTCCAAGTCATTCCTATCTTTCCATGGGCTATACACGTTGAGTGGGTTACAGGAGCAGATCTAGAATTCATAAAGGTGGGTCCAATTCCCCAAAATATTTAACAAGCCAAAAAAAAACTAAACTTATCAAGCAAAAAAGTGTGTCAGACTATAAAGGAAATATGAAAAGGAACAACAAAAAAGAAGAAGAGTGGCAACTATTACCCCACCCCCACCCCCACCCCCGAATCTGCCCCTGGGTCAAATTAATGACACTCATGATTTTGATTTTTGCACTTTCTCGCAGTTTATCTTGAAAAGTACATCAAACTTTACCATGTATGCTAGCGTCATCCACCAATATGATCTCTGTTAGATATTGACGTGGCGTTCGGTTGATAACACTATGGACTGTCCGCAAGAGGGCGCTCCATGCTTCGTTGTGAAATACAATGATGACACTTGTGGTTGGTAGTTGCGTTGAGTACTGTTTATATAGGCACCTGCAAGTTGATCAAAACACAACGAAATTGTACATTTGTTGTTAATCGTTCAATCGTTACCTGCGTTTTCTTTTATCCCCCTTTGCTCCATTTCTTTTGGTATTTGTGACTGAAATTATAGTTAGATATATACATACTAACCTCTAGTAAGTATTCCCCTTGTGCACCCAAGTTTCAAACTCAGCCTGCATGCAGACTCGTTAAAATGTGACAGCAATCCCAAACTTGTCGACATATCCACTCATATATTTTATATTGAATATGCATGCATTGTTACCTTTCTTTACTGTGCTCGATCGCTTTTCAAAGCTCCAGTTTCTGCTTTCAGGTATATTGCCCTAGTTTTAGTCACTGATGAGGCCAATTGCTTTGTTTGACCTTAATTCATTATCATTCGAACAATTCACTTCTAGGTTATTTCCTGTGTCGTTTACTATGAGGTCCGCCAGTTATAACACCTGTTTGGTATCCTCAAACAGGTGATCATTACATAATATCGAGTTTGTTTGTTTTTGTGTTTTACTTTTTTTATTTATCGACGCCAGTAGTTGGCATATGTACAGTGGCGGCACCAAGGGGGGGGGGGCATGGGGGGCATTTGCCCCCCCCCCCCCCCAGTCAGAAGCTTTGCCCCCCCAGTTGCCCCCCCCCCCAATAATTTTTGGAGTGAAAAAAAATAAAAGGGTGGAAAATGAATAAGAAAAGAAAAGGAAAGAAAAAAGTGAAAAAGGAATGAAGAAAAGAAGGAAAAAGAAAGAAAACGGAAACTTGGAAAGCAGTGGCAGCATCAAGGTGGGGGGGGGGGCATGGGGCAAATTTGTTCGCTCAGCTCGTGTAAATATCCTCATATTTGGGTAGTTTTATAGCCGAATAATTTCTGTACATTTCCACTATAACAGTGTCAAAATTTTTGCTCGCTCGCTCGCTTCGCTCGCTCCCAATACAGGCCTATAACTCCCACCACATAATCAGGCCGCGAGATGATCAAATGTCCTCATATTGGGGTAGTTTTATAGCCAAATAATCATTTCTGTACATTTTCACCACAAAAAGTTTCAAAATTTTTGCCCGTTCGCAATGTATAACTACCACCTTATTATCGGGCAGCAAGATGCTCAAATGTCCTCATATCTGGGTAGTTTCATAGCCGAATATAATTTCTGTACATTTTCACGACAAAAAGTGTTCGCAATAAATAACTACCACCTCATAATCGGGCAGCAAGATGCTCAAATGTCCTCATGCATATTGGGGTAGTTTTATAGCCGAATATGTAATTTCTGTACATGTACATTTTTCCTACGAAAAATGTCAAAATTTTTGCTCGCTCGCTTCGCTCGCTCGCAGTATATAACTAACACCTCTTTATAATCGGGCAGTTCAGCTAGATGCTCAAAATGTCCTCATATCTGGGTAGGTTTATAGCCGAACATTCTGTACATTTTCACTACAAAAAGTGTCAAAAAAAATTTTGTCCGCCCTTGCCCCCCCAACATTTTCTTTTGCCCCCCATTTGCCCCCCCCCCCCACTTTAAAAATCCTGGTGCCGCCACTGCATATGTATAAAGTTAGAGCTGCAGATGTGAAAAATATTAGAAAGTTTTACAAGATGCACTTTTAATTACAGCTACTTCGTCCTTGAAAAAATACAGGTAAAGCTTGCAATAGGCTGATAGTTATTCAAGATTCCGGACTCATGCATAAAGACGCACTTTGGCTTGACACGAAAGTTTTTCTCAGTATCTAGCAAATTTTAACATGAAAAATCAATTTAAAACATTTTTCCAGGTACATAAATTTGTACAAAATAGTGAACAAAAAATAAGATAAAATGGGTACAATGACGTAATCATATCAGGCCTCTGATATTGTTCCCAGGGGGGGGGTTCAGTTTTGTAAAAGGGCTCCAATTTCCCCAAACTTCTGATAAGCAAGAAAAATGGGGAGGGGGCCGGTCCCCCTAACCCCCTTCTGGATATGCCGACGTTTCCTCAAGCCAAAAAGGGCGAGTGCCTTCCATTCTCATTATCCTGTCCACAACAAATTGCTGTGATTCCAGTCTCCCTCTGTATTTCAGTCAAAACTAATTCTGACACGATTAACAGTACGACATTGACGAACATAATCACCATTTACTCAAAAGGTCGGTCATTCACTCCCATAGCATGATGCTTCAGCGCTTGCCTTCTTAACCTATTCTTCTTCTTCTTTTTTAATTTGGTGATGTCACGTCACGTTCATGTGTAATTTATATCCTTCTTGTTTGTGCGAGAGAGTACAGAAAGGAAACATGACCAGTTTGTGTCGGGGCCCGTTTTTCCTGTGTCGAGATAAAATGGGTTGAAGGTTTACAAAGAACGTCTTAAAAAGGCCTTGCAACCTTTTCTTCTTTGCGCGGGAAGTAAATCCAAAATCTCGGAGGGAATTACGAGTGTATAATGACAATGACGGTAGAAAATAACTTTCAATTTGGTAAGCAATGTGCTGAAATTGGTCTGGCTTTCTCTTCTATTTTTTTCGCCTGCCCCCCCCCCCCCCCCCCGCTTCCCATGTTCATGCTCACCACCCCCCCCCCCCTCTCTCTCTCTCTTATCTATCACTCTTTCTCTAACTAACTCACTTTCTCTCCCTTCCTCCACTTTCTCTAAAAATTTTGTCTCTCCTTTTCTCTCCTTTTCTCACTTTTCCTCCTTTCTCTCTCTCCCTCTTTCTTTCTCTCTCTCTCTGTATTATCTATGTCTAACTCACTTTCTTTTTCTCCCTCCCGTTCTTCTCTCATATTTTTCTCGTCTTTTCTCTCTCTTCCTCCTTTCTCTTTCCCCCCCCCCCCCCTCTCTCTCCCTCTCCTTCCTCTCTCATCTTTCTGTCATTATTATGCATATTTCTGCATATTATTTGTGTGTGTAGGGGGGGGGGGGGATAATATACCATACATCATACATGGGGTAAGATTATGTGTTCATGCAAGACGTCGCTGGACGAGATAGCCCAAACGTTGCCTTCAAGCTAAATGAAAATTAACAAGAGAAATTATGGTCCTCAAATGATTTTCAAATTTGATTTTCAAATTTGCTGACAATGACCATCATTTTTGGTTGTAATTTGCAGAAAAGGCTCTATCAAATTTTTAGACAGGAAATTTTGAATGGGGTGTCACGCCCCACCCCTCCCTCCCTCTCCATACCGACGCCCCTGCATGAGGTCGTCATTCGAATAAAAAGTAAACAACTACCAATGCCTACTCTGGTATCAAACACTTCGATTTAAATTGGATTGCATGTAACACTAAAACAGACACTTCACTTCCCAATAATCACTCAGTCAAAACCATAATTTAATCACTCATGAACATCACTCTCGACCCTACTGGGGGTGTTTCCGGGACGAGGGGGGTTGCGATGGGTGCGAACTGGTGATGGAGAGGGGTGATAGCAAGACACCGATTGGTCTTGATTTGTACGGGTTTTCCGTACAGCTTGCCTTGAGAACTTATCGACGTAGAGTATCTAAGAACTTAAGAGCCATCAAATGAAATCATTTACCAGTAACTCATATACATTTAGTGTGTATTTTTGAATTTATGTGAAAATTGATAAAAATGTAAAAGAATCATTAAAATATGACAGAATCACTCGATGGCACGTTTTATGATATTTATCGTAAATGTTATGATTTCTTTTTAAAATAGCTTATCCCTTGTCAAACCATTGCCTAAATGTGTAAATCCAATAATCTAAGAATTCGCTGTCTTTGAATAATTTCCGACGAAAATACTCGAACGTTGATTTTTAGCCCAACCTAACAAGATATGGGACTAATAATTTTATTTCTTCTTTTTTCTGGGGGGGGGGGTCTTTCAATTTTCATCTACAGGGTTAGATTTCAAAAGATGTCTTTTTTTCAAGACCTGTCTTCATTTTAAAAAAAAACATTACAAACTTACAATTTCATTCGTAAAACGGAGTCTATTACATCATTTCAGCTCTTATGTTGCTTCCTGGTGCCCATATAATTTGTGAATTCGTTGGTGTGTTGTCTGAGCTTTCATATGAGTCACATGGTGTTGCTATAAACGTTCGTTTCAATCAGTGTTGTGTTCAAGGTTCAAGGTTATATTTCACATTTCACCTTTTTTATATATAAAAAAGGTGAAATGTGAAATATAACCTTGAACCTTGAACACAACATATTATCAGTTTTGTTTACAAGAAATAATAATGATAAGAATAATAGTGTATTTTCAATAAACATAAGTTCTTAAAATATATTACATCACTGTGGTTTGCTTGTCGTTACTTGTAAAATTATGACTAACTAACACAATTGGAAATGAAGGAGCCTAAGGTGAAAGGAAAGCTTGTTGGTCGTTGGCTCAAGAGAGTAATACAATATAAGTCTTGCAAAACTATGAATCTATGACCCCAAATCTTGACCTCGCTTTTAATCTTTCTTTGCACGCAACGAGTTCGAATAGTACTTTCACCCTGTATAATTATAAAAACCAAGCGCGCAATGTTATTATATAATTATATAGATAATGTTAAAGGTTAAATTTATACACCATTAATGACATTAGTTCAACATTTTTGACCGTCGACATTACGCCTAAACTACTTTTAACCATTAAAACTTGATATCGTAAATTATATTAAGTATATAAAGATAATGGCCACTTCGGTAAAGGCATCTCTCACTGCTTCATCTTTTTTTCAATAGCTAATTAGAAATTGTATGTCTTGCCCCCCCCCCCC
Organism: Heliocidaris tuberculata; assembly: GCA_025618425.1. Classification (NCBI taxonomy): domain Eukaryota; kingdom Metazoa; phylum Echinodermata; class Echinoidea; order Camarodonta; family Echinometridae; genus Heliocidaris; species Heliocidaris tuberculata. Next base: position 6,353,922 of record CM046849.1, read on the forward strand.
AATACCCATCCCAGTATTATTCTGTAACTTTTCTGCTGTCTTCATTTTATCATTTTCTTCCCGCAAATCTGCATTTTGGCTGCATTTCAATTTAAGATTCTAAATGTGTTTCTCATTTGACAAATTTATTCGACAAGAGGCCTTATATAATCAGCTGCTATTAGTCAATTATCCTCGTTGCGATCTACATCAAACTTAAAGGTCAATAAAATGTCATTGATTATAAAATCAATGAAGGTGTCGTGGTATAGTGGTTCATTCACTTGACTCTCAATCCAAGGGTTGAGGGTTCGAATTTCAGCCCGGCACTAGCGTCTTTTGACAAGACATTAACCCACATCTGCCACTCTCCACCCAGGTGTTAAATGGGTACCTGGCATGATTTATTCCTTGAAATGCACTGTGCGCTGATTACGGCTGCCGGAGGTAAAGCCAGGGTAATAATATCCAAACCCTTTGGAAGCGCATAGGGACGTTATATCATAATGTGATATGCGCTATGCAAGAACGGTTTATTATTATTATTGATTTGATGTGTGATATTATATCTCTCATTTAATGGATAATACCGATGCTGATGAAGAAAAATGTGCTATTCGTGACATCATTCATGGTATAGTGCACTATACCATGAATGTCGTCACATATATGCGATCGATCAGTGGTTTTTCATCGATAACGTATGAAAAATGCTATCCGTATTGGCCTCATAGACCACGGTGTAAACCGCGGTACATTTTTATCATTATTTTTTCAAGATTCGTTGGAGGGATATAAAACAAATATATCATGCACTGAGAGGGTCTAGTGAATTTATGGATTCCTCGGTGACAGAAAAAGCACTATTCTCTTCGGGGCTACGCCCCTCAGAAAATAGTGCTATTCCTGCCATCTCGGAATCCATAATTTCAACTAGACCCTCTCAGTGCATGGTATATTTGTTTACTATACACTGCTACCGCCTCTGCTTAAACTAATGATTATGCTAATGAGGACAACTGAAATTATAAATTCTTTAATAATAACAATAATAATAATAATAATAATAATAATAATAATAATAATAATAATGATAATAATAATAATACATGTAATAATAATATTAATAGTGATAAGAGTATCTATGATTGAAATGATAATGATGATAATAGTAATAATAATAATAATGATAATAATAATAATAATGATAATAATAATGATAATAATAATAGCAAAAATAATAATGATATAAACAATCAAAATGAATAAAATAGCAATAGTAATAATAAAATTAAGAAAATTATTACAAATTGTGAAGTCTAATGAGTCATTGCATTAAATTAATGAACTACGTGGTAAGTTCATTATGAACATTAAGCAAGTAGGAAATATACAAATTGACATGATTTATGCAATAATCATGAATAGTGTGATTCACTTCGTGTAACTGGTAGAATTATAAAGATTCTTATTCATTTTAGGTAATCAAGACTCTAAAAATATTCCGTTTCAAATGTTTACTGCATATAAATCTTTTTTTTTCTTCTAAATTTAAAACGTTTTGATTCTATGATATGAAAAGGAATTGCAGGAAAAAAAAATCAAACACATCGGGAAAATTGCCCCTCTTTAAATGATAATTACAGCATAACATTCGTATGCTATGATGGATAGACGCCTGGGGTGTGGGTGCACTCGTTTTTCTGAACGGTCGTAATTCCAATAATTCCGAAGGTTCATAATTTCGTAATAAAGAAAATCTCTTACTAAGGGTTCATAATTCCGAAAAATGAAAGAGGCCTTCGGAATTCCGAACCCCATTTGATTTCCAGAAATATGTATCTTTGGAAGTGTGAACCTTCGGAAAAAGCCCTAGGTGTCATGATTGCATTCAGTTCGTGGATACAGATTAACATGAATTCTGAACCTGTGCCAATGGATTTCTTACAACACTATTACCATCACATCATCTATCATCTCATGATGCATAGCTCATTTCGTTGGCTTACTCAGCAATTATCGAGGGATTGCGAGGATAATATTATTCATTTTCCCCCTTTTTTTAAAGAGATTTGACTTGTAATCGGAGTTTACCAAGCGCATGGGACATGTGTTTTTGTTTTTGTAACCAAGGTGAAATTTTACTAAGGTTCCTAAGGGATCGTAATTTTCAATATGTAATGGCCTGTCTGAATAATAAGCAGAGATCATTTTGTTGGTGTCATTTTTTTTTTTTACTGACATTGTAGATAATTTATTTTACTTTGAGTTTTCCTTTGCAATGAAACGTTCATCTCCACTGATTGGCTGGTAAATTCAGACTTTTAAACATGGATTGACTTATCCTGCATTAATTTTAGTACATACTGTAAAAAAAAATAACCGTAAAACTACAGGTTTTTTAGCCCTTGAAATTACAAGTTATTGCCGTTATTTCAATTTTACAGTCTTTTCCTGTAAAACAACAGCAAGTTTGTTGGTTTACCGGAAATCAGCATATATCTACATAATTTCATTGTAAATTTACATAATTTTATTGTAAATATATGCTAATTTCCGGTAAAAAAAAAAAACTGTGGAAAAACTAGAATTACCGGCATCCTGACTGCCAGGAAATTCCCGTGAAAAAACGGCAAATTTTTTTACAGTGTACGTAAGGATTCAGACTTTCAAACATGGATTGACTAATCCTGCATTAATTTTAGTACACCTTTATGAACAGTGCATGTACGAACTTAAAATTTAAAGTGAGATTCAAACCAGTTTTAAACCTGAACTAAAGATTTAGATTTGGATACAGAGGTAAAGTAAGCAAAAACACAGTAATCTATTCACTGGAGTCTAGCACCCATTACCAAGTCTCCCATGTAGGATGTCACCTATGGTAGTTAATTCAACTATTTGATAAGGCTGCATAAAATGTGTTGTATTCTTTTTTGAAAGGGTGGCACATAAACAACGATTCTAAATCATTTAGAGAAAAAGTGAACAATTAGACGAAAAAAATAAAATACAATAAACTAATATATTCACATACTATAGAAAATCAACAAAAATACAAATTTGCATTATGCCAGTTACACCTGCACAAAATTGCAAAATTGATGAAACATTTTTGGTTGATGCATGAAAATAGATTATTCAAAACTACAGGATTTAAGGAGATTAATAATATAGTTTAATTAAATCAAAGTACTTAAATTTGGGGGGTGAAACTTACTGTTTAGGTCTGACATCGGGAAGTGATCGATTAATACCAATCATATCGCTCGCCATGAGATTGAATGAATTTATTTCAAAAAGTTCGTCTGCTTCTGATTGGAGTTCAGGTGAGATTTGAACGGGTTTCCCGTTTGCCCCTGGTAGCTCTTCATCTGCTTGGAACTTCATCGGCTGAGCTGGGGGAGAGATTAAAGAAGAAACTTAGAGAGTGGGTTTAATAGTAAGAGAGAGAATAAAGGAGAGATTATAACTGATATTATTATGATTATTACGATTATTTAATTGTTAGTATTATTAGTATTATTAGTAGTATCATTATTGAAAAAAATAAAAGAACTGAACTGAATTATTATTATCATTATCATTATTGCTTTTATCATCATCATCATCATCATCACTGCAATGATGTATGTAGCAGCAACAACAGCAACAACAACAGCAGCAGCAGTAGTAGTATAGTAGTGGTAAGTAGTAGTAAGTAGTAAGTAGTAGTAAGTAGTAGTAGTAAGTAGTAGTAGTAGTAGCAGTAGTAGCTGTAGTAGTAGTAATAGTAGTAGTAATAGTAGTAGTAAGTAGTAAGTAGTAGTAGTAGTAGTAGCAGTAGTAGTAGTAGTAGTAGTAGTAGTAATAGTAGGAGTAATAGTAGTAGTAATAGTAGTAGTAAGTAGTAGTAGTAGTAGTAGTAGTAGTAAGTAGTAGTAAGTAGTAAGTAGTAAGTAGTAGTAAGTAGTAGTAGTAGTAGTAGTAGTAGTAGTTGTAGTAGTAGTAATAGTAGTAGTAATAGTAGTAGTAAGTAGTAAGTAGTAGTAGTAGTAGTAGCAGTAGTAGTAGTAGTAGTAGTAGTAGTAATAGTAGGAGTAATAGTAGTAGTAATAGTAGTAGTAAGTAGTAGTAGTAGTAGTAGTAGTAGTAAGTAGTAGTAAGTAGTAAGTAGTAAGTAGTAGTAAGTAGTAGTAGTAGTAGTAGTAGTAGTAGTTGTAGTAGTAGTAATAGTAGTAGTAATAGTAGTAGTAAGTAGTAAGTAGTAGTAGTAGTAGTAGCAGTAGTAGTAGTAGTAGTAGTAGTAGTAATAGTAGGAGTAATAGTAGTAGTAATAGTAGTAGTAGTAATAGTAGTAGTAGTAGTAATAGTAGTAAGTAGTAAGTAGTAGTAGTAGTAGCAGTAGTAGTAGTAGTAGTAATAGTAGTAGTAGTAATAGTAGGAGTAATAGTAGTAGTAATAGTAGTAGTAAGTAGTAGTAGTAGTAGTAGTAGTAGTAGTAGTAATAGTAGTAGTAAGTAGTAAGTAGTAGTAGTAGTAGCAGTAGTAGTAGTAGTAGTAATAGTAGTAGTAGTAATAGTAGGAGTAATAGTAGTAGTAATAGTAGTAGTAAGTAGTAGTAGTAGTAGTAGTAGTAGTAGTAGTAGTAGTAGTAATAGTAGTAGTAAGTAGTAAGTAGTAGTAGTAGTAGCAGTAGTAGTAGTAGTAGTAGTAATAGTAGTAGTAGTAATAGTAGGAGTAATAGTAGTAGTAATAGTCGTAGTAAGTAGTAGTAGTAGTAGTAGTAGTAGTAGTAGTAGTAGTAGTAAGTAGTAAGTAGTAGTAGTAGTAGTAGTAGTAGTAGTAGTAGTAGTGTAGTAGTAGTAGTAGAATTAATAACAATAATGATAATAACATCATTATGATAGAGGGAGAGAGAAGTACATGAATGACAGAGGAAAAGAATGGATGGATATTTTCTTATATTAAATTACTTCTTAAAGACATTGAAGCTTTTCGAAAAACATTACAGTCTTGTGCTAACTTATTTGATAGAAAGAATCAAACTTGAGGCAATGGTAGTACCCATTTTTGTCCTCTCACCTTTTCAGCCATTGAACATGCTGCTGAAATCTGATACAAGTATTTCAAAAATGATAAATTCAATAATAAAAAGGAGAAATATTTGGACTTTATACTATTCGGTGAATCGAATTTTGAAATGACAAAGCCAATCCTTCAGATCATTGAACTATTTGACTGGCGGACATTGCCATTAAAATGTTGTCACCTTCGCGCACGATATATGAGTTAATAACATTGTGCAAGCATGCTGAGAAATCGTTTCCTTTTACATCATGATTAGGATCAAGAGAATATTAGACAGAGGGAAAGCTAGAGAGAAAAGACGGTAACTTTAAAGCGTGATCATATTTTGAACAGAAATATTACTAAAAATGGGGGAACTTCCTTAAAATGGCATTAAACTGGCAAAACTTGAACAGCGCCACATTACAGTAAGTGCCAAATTAATTTGAAAATTAATTGCATTTTATTTTGAATTTCGACAAACAGCTGTTTGGAAAATAGGCACATTTCATATTTCAAACCATTATTTTTGATGTTGCACATTTGGAAAATTGCTTACAGATACGTTTTAAGCTTCTACAAACTAAAATGGGGCATGATGGGAAAATTAGAGGCACAGACACTTATCAAATTCTGTTGAAAGATGGCGCCATTAGGAGCTCCAATTTACTGTCACTTTAATTCCAATTCCGCAGTGCGTGTGTAAGTATGATATTTTATAATGTCATTTGTTTTCATCTTTTATCTTTTCTTCTCTCCTTTCTCATGTTTCTTTCTCTTCTACTTCTTTCTCCATTTTCCATTGCTTGTTTTTGTCCTTTTCTTAATCATTTTGTTCTTGAATTGAACTGAATTGTATTGAATTGTAATGGTTTATCAAAAAAACAAGACTTGCCGCTAAAAACTGATAATGTTTGTTTTAACAAAGTTTGTACAATTAATCACATCATAATGAAAACATCAAGAAACAAAAGTAACATAGTAAATAATATCATCATCGCATAGCAAGGAAACACATTTGAAAGATGAAATTTAAATAACAAAGTTTCTTCTTCTCCTTCTCCTTCTCCTTCTCCTTCTCCTTCTGCTTTTCCTTCTCATCGCCGACAATGTAGCTAGACAGTGCCTACGGGGGAGCGTTTCATCAAGCGTTTTGTCAGTGATTTTTACCGACGACTGTTATAAGCTACTGAAATCCTTACATCTGATTGGCTGAGAGCAAATTTGTCGCTAAATATCACTGACAAAACGCTTGATGAAACGCTCCCCAGGGTGTTATGGCACCACGCCCACCTCTGCCGTTCATATAACCAATACCCCAACCAATTCCCAAGCAGGCTGTAAGTAAAAAAAAAACTAAAAAAAAAACAAACTTGTAACAGGGGAACTGGACTGTTACTATCACTCAAAGATATTAATCTAAAGTGTTTCATACCAATACTGCTGGAGATGATTGAGTAATCAATGGATATAGGTCATGTCAGAACCAATTTGCTAGAGCCCCTCCATGCCAAGTTCCCATGTGTGCTATACAACTGTACAAGGTCTTAATCAACAGCACTTTCGGTGAGAAGTACCAATCTTGCCTTTCTGATTTATAAGTCGTTTCTTTATCACGCAATATTTGCTTTTTCAGGAGATTTGTCCCTCATCTTTTTCATTCAAAAAACTATCATAATCACAACTTTCACAATATACTATGTGCGGCGACTTCTTGTCACGGCCAGGGGGACACGACTAGCCTTTACCATTATTTGTTATACAGTATTCAAATTTTCTTGGGGACCCGTCCCCCCGGGATCGTCGCCCATGCAACATACTAAAAATGAAAGTTTCAAACTTGCACACTGGACGAACCCTGACTAAGACTGCTCCAACACTGAACCTCACGAAGTGCAAAAGTGCACGTTTGGGTACAGGAAGTAAGAGTTGAATCCCTTAAAGATTCAGTTTGCATCTTCATGGGTGCTGCTGATGCTTTTGTATCTGATTGGTTTAAAAATCTAACTTTCACGCCTAATGTCGCAGTCACACCAACGAGATCAACACCAGACCGACAACAGACCGAACAAAAACTTACATCACACCGAATAGCCAAGAATCGGTCTGTCCTGAGTCGGTTTGGCCGTGTGACTGAGACTACCACATCATTTAATGTATGAGGGCGACGCTCGATACGTATTTAAAAAAAAGGGAAGAGGTATTTGACAAAGATTACCGACAAGGAACAAAGTGATACACTTTGGCTAACAGCAATGACAGATTTCCTGAAAAGGGGCTTTTTCATACTCCAAAATACCCCTTTTATTGCAAATGCATCTCACTTAATCGCGATTATTAGGAGACCGTTGAATGAAGAGATACGGCGGTGCCAGACCTAATGTTGATTAATTCGTTTTCATAATCATAACGCCATTTTTCTTTTTACCTTTTCTACTAACATTTTCGTTGGAACTTGGAGACGTATTTCTACTCGATATTCACTCTTTAAAGGTTCGTCAATAAGTTATCCAGGGTTTTTAAGACTGTTGACTGTATCCAGACGATGTCTCGAGTACCTATCATGTGCCTTTTAGAGACTCCTTATTTTAGCCCCTTGTCATTGTATTTGGGTTCGGTTGGAACAACTGTTTGATAATGACACGGCTGAAATCAGTACCGTTGTCTAGAAGACGGCTTAGAATTCGTCAGCAAAAGACTTAAAGGCTGTGTCTGTTCCAGTTTGTATTTCCATGGTCTGTTACAAATAGCGCACTGGGAAATGTCTACAGAGGAAAACCTGGGAGGAGTTTTCGAATATTTGTCATGTTTATTGTAGCAAGCTTCTTTGACATACATTTCATATCAACATGATCAATGGGATTGAGCCAGTTGGACCACTTAGCAACTATGAATATGTTTAAAGCGCAATGCATTTGATAGGAACATAAGAGAGATATATTCCTTTTTTTTCTTCTTTTTTTTAAGACATCATCAATTCCAGAGAAAAGTATTGTGAAAACAGTCTGAAGTAATTATGAGCGAAAATATTTTTTTTTTCACAATCGTCGTACGAGCACAATTTAAGCAGGGGTTGCCCTTGCTTTGCTTTCACCTGAAAATCTACGCTGCCGCATAACAGGTACAAGTATTAAAATAAACTGATTTTTCACTGTTTCTCACTAAACACACACAAATATGCACCTCACCCACACTCCTGGCGCGCACACCCACATACATAAATGAAAACAAAAGAACAGTCTGCTTTGTTTCTCTCTGCCATTCTCCGTCTCTGCCCCCCCCCCCTCTCTCTCTTCTCTCTTTTTCCAAATGAATAAGGCCCCTATTCCCTCTTCTTTTCAAACAAAGATTAAATTGGAGCCTTTTAGACAAACATAATATAGTCTTAGTCTACAAACAACAAAAAAGAACAAATTTCTTTAAATCCCTTAAAGCCTGCTGTTCCCAGCGACATTTGCTACTGTTTGTTGTTCAACATTAAGAATCTCATGCGACAATGCCAAGGGGGGCACGTGACTGTCCTATACCAAGTATACCCAGTATCCCCATGAGCCTAATACCGTGCCCTTATGAGATCACTGTCTGACACCTCACTAATTACACTTAATTACTCATTCACAAATATAGATTCCTCCTCAATTAAATACACCTCTTGAAGATCCTCACATCGCCTTGTATTTTCTCGAGGTTGGTTGTAAATTAATGACTCAGTTTAGACTCCTGAGAATGTCCTTAAACTGTTATCATGTTATCGGGTCAAAACAAAAGTATACTACAAGCGACACTAGTTATTACTCATAAACATGATTAATGCTTGCAAAGATTGCTTCTATGTGTAAAACAACCTCACTTGAGAAAGACACCAAAAGGCACAGCTAACATCAAATGAAAATATGAGTTCTTTCGGTAACTTCCCCCATCCAGGACGTCGCTAGATTTTTATTTATTTATGTTATTATTATTATTTTGGGGGTGTGGATTGGGCTTGTGACATCCGACCTTCATTTCTGAATTTCTTTGCTTTGCTTTCTGAAGAAAAAAAATAATTGAGCATCAGTCTTGGTCTATCACCCCATCCCCATCCATGTGGGTACGTCTGACAGTACAGAAGACACATGTATATTTTGCATAGTTATCATGGTAATTCATAAGATTTAATTTTACTCTACACAATTTTTTGCATTTTTAAAAGTCACTTCCCCTCTTTGATTATACAACAACCATGACAACTACGGGACGGGGGGGGGGGGCAGGGGGCACAATATCACAAAGCGGACGACCTTTTTTTTTAGCGGATGAACAGGGGTTGGTCATGACCCCCTAGTGCCCCTGGCTCCGCCTATGCGTGCTTGTACTTCTTTGGAATTAACATTAAAGAGGCAATGTATTCTATCCTCTGAGAGATAATATTTTTTAATCTAATTTTTGCCCTATGATCATAATACATATTTTGTATAAACTACATCTTGTAATCTTGTTCTTTTTAACAATATCGCTAAAATATCCTCTGAGAGATAATATTTTTAATCTAAATTTTGCCTTGTAATCATAATACCTGTTTGGTATCAACTATATCTTGTAATCTTGCTTTTTTTAAATAATAGTGGTACACGTAGGTAATTCTTTTCTTTCTTTTTTTCTTTCTTTTTTTTTTTCTTTTCTATTTTGTTGCTTCTCTTTTCATTCTATTTTCAAAATGTTATTGTATTTATAAATCCTAATTATGGCCCACTGGAAGAGCAAGAGTAGTGTAAAGGGCATTACAAATGAATCCGAAATCAAGAGATACGTGACCCAAAATGTTTCTGTGTGAAGGAGAAATTAAGAACATAAGCCCTAAAACTGTGGACAGTCAATACTTAGTCATTGACTTAGTCACTAATTAGTCATTTTTCCTAGTAATCTCTCTCAAATAGTCTGATCAATCGTCTAACACATTTTGATTTAACATCTTTAGTCTGACGCTAGACAATCTAATTCCCTCGATTGTTCGTTCATTCAGGAAAGATATCATTAAACTTCTGCCGTCTCAGTCAGATTGTATAGCATCGCTTCCTTCACATCGCCAACCCTAATTAAATAAGACGCTGGACAAGGCAAGTCTGCCAGTACTCTTCCTGGGAAGAGTGATACAAAACAGGGTATTTCTTAATCTTTGAGCAACTTTAAGGGTTATTTTCAAACGTTTTGAACAGATACCTACAGCGTCAACTTATCAGTCGCTTATTCGCCCTTCCCTCATCGGATCAGGGAGGGGGTAGACCCTAGGTACATTTTTTAAAACTTGATTTCTGGGTATTCAGTGGGAGCGTATGCGTATGCTCGATATACCATTACTTATTTTTAAGTTATCATTACTGTTTATCAATAATCTTATCAGCAGTGTTATGAAGAAATTTTATGTTAGACGACACGAGTCTTTTATGGGAGCTTTTATGTTCAATAAGAAGTATTGGTGTATTGGTTTTCAAAGGATACTAATGCAGGCATGACAGGCTCTACAATTGCCTTTCTCGACTTTCCTTACGTACGTATGTTAAAATCCAAACAAATATACTTATTTTAAGGTGGAAGCAGAGTAAAGATAATTGCTTTCTTTCATGCACTAAGCAGATTGTATCACTGGTATACTTACATGTCAAGTTAGAAAGTGCACAATGCAAAAATAACCCATAGACCAAGCGTAAAAACCATAATTTCGATCGCTTAGTCTATTTCGCTATTGTCACTATGTCATTGTCAATGATACTGACACACCTGCCATCGGGCCCCTCTCCCCTCTGCCCCTGTCATATCATAACAATTCCATTTGACAAGATGATAGAGTATACAACAACTGTTGTGCGAACTATTATGCTATAACAAACTTAATTTCCTTCATTTTTACACAGGTACAAACCAGACAAAACGGTTTCAAGAATTTTTGACATCCGTCAAAACACGGTTATGCAGTTGAACTCTTCGTGCAATAATTCTCATAATGCATTGGTCATCGTCATTTTGTAGGTCAGTGTTTTCCAAATGGCTTTAACCTGTACTTCATGAGCCCCAAAAGGTGAACATTTTCTTTGTCAATGTGTCAAATTTTATTTGTTATGGATATATTCAATAGTTTCGTTTGACAGGAAAAGAAACGTTTAGTTTCCTGATTTGCTTCATAAGGGCCTACAACAGGTTAAACATGTGAAGATTTTTTTTTTTTTTTTTTTTATTTTTAAGAAGCTCGGTGGGGTCGAAGTAAAAATCTATCGGTATGGATACATTTTTTTTTTTTTTTTTTTTTACAATTTCAAGATTTTGAGTTGTACCTTTCTTTCTTGCAGCTCTTCACCACTTTGAGGTCTATTTGCCATCTAAATGTTAATTCATCAGAAAAAAATGAAAAGAAATTCTCTGTACCATACGCAGATACGTCTTGGTCTGATATATATATATATATATATATATATATATATATATATATATATATATATATATATATATTTCATTGAATGTCGTATGTTGAAACGATTTTTCGTCTTACAATTATGTTTTTGCAAATAGAATATTCGTCTTATCTTGTGAGCAAATCCAGTGGTGTATCCAGACACTGCAGGTAACTCAGATTTACACCGCATGTGCTGAACATTAGAGAACATATTGAATCGAAAGTGTAAACTTTGTGTGTGTGTGTGTGTGTGTGTGTGTGTGTGACTTTGTCGCAAATGCAGGTAACAATCTCTCTGGGGCCACATAATATCCAGCATTTGGGTTGAAATTTGAATAGCCTTAATTGTGAGCGTCCATGTCACGATGGTCTGAAAGTGTGACTTGGACAAAACTTATAATCGAAGGGTCAGAGAGAGCGCCTGTAGCAGACGATGGCACTCAAGCCTAAAAGGGCAATAATGTTGGGTTGTCATCTTCATAGATGCATCCTAAATACGTCTGGATATTTCTTCAAACCATTAAAATTGTTGTAGATGTAAGTTGTCATGACAAAGCATGAAGAGACACACAGTCCACAGAACATGGACATCTTTCAAGTATAACCGTAATTGCTTTGCGGTAATATATACCTTAACCCGCCAAGTCCTGCTTGGAATTCTACGTAGCTAGAGAGGTGTTGCAAAGAGGGGTCGTGGAGGGTTACTGGTTAATGGGACGAAATATTGAAGATGAAACTGTTGCCAAAGCAAACAGAACATGGAAGGGCAAATGAATCAAGTGACTTGTCTACCCCGGAATCGATGAATTCTGGATTTCTTTATTTTGCTTTCTGTATTTGATATCTGGGGCGCACGAGGTTACGGTGGCTTCTGAAAGCAAGCCAATATTTCAAAAAGGGTAGAAAGTACAAGAGCAAAAAGGTTTTCTGAGAAAAAAAAAACAAACATTCGAAATATATAGACTTTTAGTATTGACTGTGTTGCCAGGAGCGCATCCAGGATTTTCAGAAAGGGAGGATAAATTTTCCCGACCTTATTTTTTCCAATGAAGGTATGAACATGATTTCGAAATAAAATGATGTCGCGAAAAAATGTCTCCCCTCCTCCCTCCCCCTTATGACAATAATGGATCCTTCCTACGGTTCTTGTAATATGTAATCCCAATGAACCAATGGCTTAAAACCACAGCATTTTGTATTCGAGGCATTTCTTGATATTTGACCGCTCTAAACCCAGGATATCTTACCATCTTTGCTGGTAATGAGTTCTGCTGGTGAAATAATAGAGACATGCGTTAAATATTATGTATGCATGAATACATGGATTTCGGTAATTGGGTTGACGAAATAATTGTAATTATTTACTTAATTCAGTGAATTTGGTTCTTTCCTTGTCCATGAATGGACTTTTTTGGCATCCGGGGGGCGGGGAATCATTCATAACTCTAGGCAGTTCATAGGCAAACTTAACGAGAAAGTAATTTGCGATAAATGCATAATTTTGATATTGAAAAAGTGTTGAAATCTGGCATTTCGGAAAGAAAATGAAAATGTTTCTTCATGTAGCTCCATCGTGCCCACGTCTCAACTATCCCATGTTTCATATGACTATTAATCATGTGGAATATTGTTTACTTCATTCTCATTGCCGTTTTGTTATAACTAGAATTAACAAAAGGGAATGTATTGTGTTTTTTCAACAGGCGCAGGATGCTGAAGGATAGAATTATGATGGGGATGTGGATCATTAATGTTCTATTAATCATAAATCATTATGTCAGGGGGTAGAAGGAAGAGGAAATAGGGCTTAGTCGACCACCCCTTCGAATCTCTCTGCACCCCCTCTGTTCATGTTTTCATCTCAAATTCATGCTTCCTTCGGATGTTAATAGACCATGAACAAAAGAGGTTCGAAGAACTTGAAATGGAACATGATCGTTGTGCCTTCCTGAGAAGAGTTGATGCAATCCAGGGGCACTCGGGGTGGGGATGGGGTACTTGGACATCTACCCCCTTAGTGTCTGTCATGAGATATATTGAAAAGTGTTGATGCCATCCAGGGGAACTCGGAGGGGGATGGGGTGCTTGGACCATAGGCTTGGACACCTACACCCTTTGTGTATTCCTGAGAAGAGTTGATGCCATCCAGGGGCACTCGGAGGGGGGGATGGGCTGCTTGGACACTTACCCTCTTCGTGTCTTCATGAGATATATTGAAAAGAATTGATACAATCAAGGGGAGGGGATGGGACATCCATCCATTTCATTCCAGATGCATTTTGGGGAATCCGTAAGTGGTGTTGGCGAAGTTTGATTTATTTTATGAATTATTTCATAGATCGATGATAAATTAAGTGGAAAAATCAACACAAAGAGATACGAGGACCTCTTCCTTTTCCACTTGTTTGAATGTTGTCGTTGAGTTGGCAAATTTGGTGTGACATTCACATCCCTCCATTTAAATGCTTCAATGACACTCCTGATGCGACCTAGTCTGCAAGCACAGACCCTAATTTAACACTTTATCAGAAATCATTTTGTCTTGGGAGAAGCCCCGCCCAGCTACCTACTGGTCGTGTCAGGAGCAGCTATAGTACATGGCCCATGGTAGTCTTATAGTGCAGACACTCTTTTTGCGACTGACCAGGGTTTGTGCCTGCAAACTAGGTGCGACCATGATGTTTGATCTCCCATTCCACTCACATGACTAAGAAAGAGGTCAATAAATAGATTGGACCAACATAATTATTTTTGTTGATATTATCAATTGATTAGAAATTAATTCAATGTAAGATGTTGTTCTGGTTGGTTATATTTCACTCGACTTTGTTATCTGAACGTCCAGGCGAGATTGAAATGATCAGTGACACCGTATGGCCAGTGTAATATCCCCTTTCTGTCCCATTGAATAGCTAGAGAGACAATGATAGGCGAATCATTTTAATTCAAAGTCGTTGCATTTCATTAGCAAAATCATTCGATTTGTTAAAAAAAAAAGGAATATCTTAAATTCTACATTGCCATGCGTGCTCATTGTAGTTTTGGCAGACAGAGAAATGCCAGACTGGACGCGGCTAACGCGGTTAAAAATGTAACACTGGAAAGGAAAATGTTCAATGTGAATGTTTATTGGTACCTCCAAGACCACATTCTGCTTGTAATGATGAAAATGCTTGTACTGGATAATATAGAGAATGAGATATATCCGTCATATTTAACATACAATGTAAACCAATTGTCTTATTTGTGTGCTATTTGTCTCTCCCCACCCCCCTACTTTTTGTTTTGTTTTTTCTTTTCCTTTTTAAAAAACTTGCTAATGTTGCTTAAATTAGCACGTTTCATTCTTTTTTCTTTTAATTTAAGGACTGTAACTATTTTTACCATTTTTTCAAACAGGGTCTATGAAATACAAGCCATGCTTACTTAATAGACTCCTCCACTTATGTTTTCCTTTCCAATTACAATATTTACATTATACCAATTATCGCTTTATCAGTGTAAGTCCATTGAATGATGTTCTGTTATATCTATGTTCCAATACATATACTTGTTATTTTTCTGTTCTTAATTTGTATATGTACTGTTTTAAAAAAAGTTTGAAAAGATATGTGTTTGTGGAAAAAAATAAACTTTGAAACTTTGAAACTACATAGTTAAGAGAAGAAAATAGTAAACTGTCAGTTCGTTCATTACCAAAATAGTATGCCCATATATTCTTTACCAAAAGGGAAGACTTGTGATTCAAAACTAACATGTTATCATCACAACCTAAAGCTTTAAGGCCATTATGTTTTTGTTGATACTAGGTATTTTGACAACAGTATAGAGTATAAGTAAGTTTTTATCGTTTTAGGAAATGTTCTGAGCTTCTCGCATCACATTTGACATTAGCGTAAAGCCATGTATACGAACATACCCGATGCGCACAGATACAGAATGATTAAGTCTAGTTTCGAGGAATCAAGGTTAGATTTACAGAAGGAAATATTATCAGTCGCTCTCTCTCCTACGTGGATGATACATGTAGTATGACGTGGGAGTCACGCAATACTAATTCAAAACTAGTGCGTAAATCACCTCACAAAATAATGTGTCCAGATTTCTTGAATTTCAGGATGTTAAATGTAGCTGAATCTTCCCTTTAACAATCGCAATTTCTGAATATTAAATATTTCTATGGGTAATCACGAAACATTTTTTATTAGGCGAAGTAATGAAAGAAAATGAGATTTAGACCATAACATGCATGCGGAGAAATCAAAATATATTCCTTTATCACATTATTAAAGAGAGAGAGAGAGAGAGAGAGAGAGAGAGAGAGGGGGGGGGGGGGAGAGACTTGTAATTTTTGTTTTTAACATACACAGACTGAAGCCATGTTAATGTAGTTATTAACAAACAAGTATGTAAATTTCATTCATCATAAATATCAGGTGGCACATGACCAAGCCTATCGTCGCCCAAACTTATTCCCATTTTAGTTTGGATTAATATATATAGCCGGCTGATTACACTTGCTGTCGGTGAAATAAATAATCATATCCTAATGGCGTATCCCCGATCCAAGACCCCAATTTTATCTTGGCCGCCCGTCAAACAGAAATGTCAGGCGTATTACTTTTAATCCATCTTGACTTAGTATCCGAACCTATAGACAGTGACATCAAGAGGTAAGGAGTTAACCACGGGGGGTTAAGCTGCACCCTTCATTAATCCTAATCTGGGCTGCACCCCCGCCTCGTGCTTGACAGAGGGCTTCGGGAGATTAATGTGAGCATATTTTGGTTCATCGTTCAAGCGGTTGCTCCACGACCAGACAGGCTCTTAAAATATTTGTTTATCTTTATCAAACGTTTGTCAAAATTCCTTAGTGTTTAAGATTTTTTATTTTTTCCGGAGGGGGGGGGGGGGGGGGGTTGCAAAATTAATCAATAATTCCAATTCGATTTCTTATCCTTAAAAAACATGAACATTTATCAAAGACATAATAATGATAATGATAAAACTGATAACAATCATCATACTAATGACAATATTAGCCATAAAATGGTGTTAGTAATAATAATAATAAGAAGAAGAAGAAGAAGAAGAAGAAGAAGAAGAAGAAGAAGAAGAAGAAGAAGAAGAAGAAGAAGAAGAAGAAGAAGAAGAAGAAGAAGAAGAAGAAGAAGAAGAAGAAGAAGAAGAAGAAGAAGAAGAAGAAGAAGAAGAAGAAGAAGAAGAAGAAAAAGAAGAAGAAGAAGGAAAAGAAGAAGAAGAAGAAAAAAGAAGAAAAAGAAGAAGAAGAAGAAGAAGAAGAATGATGATAATGATGATAAAGCTAATGATAATAGCAGCAGCAGCAGCAGTAGTAGTAGTAGTAGTAGTAGTAGTAGTAATAGTAATAGTAGTAGTAGTAGTAGTAGTAGTAGTAGTATAGTAATTACTGTTTAAATGATAACAAAAAATATTAACAATAAGAACAAAACAATATTGACATTTATATTTATGTAGCGTATTTACGCTGTCATTGTTGTTACCATGGTGACATTTGTTGTAACGGACAAACTGATTTTATTGTTGGTTTGTTGCCTTTGACCATGTTGACATGTTTGATGATTTAGTGAAAATATCATGAAAATTCATAAACGTGTATAATATTGATCCAAGGCTAGTTAACATCTATGAGACATGATGACTTGACTGTCGATGAATTATAATTTTATTAAAGACGCATCAAAAGAAGGGGCCTAGAAGAAAACTTATAACTTCATCCATTTGTTATACTCGTGATTCAGTTTCCTGAAAGGATCCAGTTAAAGAATTAGTATAATTTGGATCACACAGCCATTCTTTAAGTTTTGCTAGGATTAAATTGGGTTAGTATGACAAAACTAGCTTTATATTAGAGGAAAGGGGGACATTGGAGTTTATGGAGACGTGAAGAAAACGAGGTTTTTAAAAGGACTGCTTATGATGTCATCGCCATCCTATTTTTCTATACATGATCAAGTTTTGGTTTTGTCTTATTTTGGTAAAATTCTTGGGCAGTTTATTCTTATATCGTCCCGTTTTCCACTAAACAAAAAAGGATTCTGAAGTCAGGTTTATCCTGGACCGCGGTCCAAGTCAGGTTTGATTATAATTTGTTTTAAATTAGACTGGAGTTGACCGTTACTGTTAAACCCGAGAGTAGAATGAGGGCATTCGTATCAAGACGGTAAAGCCTCTTTGATCGGAAATAAATAAATAAATATATATATATATATATATATAATTGTGAGAAATGAAAATGAAAGAATAATGGTTGTGTAGCTTAAATCAAAGATCAAAGTTCCCCAGAGCTATCCTCCCTTTTTGAAATTTTTGCATGTTATGTTATTTCCTTATTAATTAATATATATATATATATATATATATAATTATATATATATATATATATATATATAACCAAATCGATTCGATAGGTGCAACTCTAAAGAAATGAATAAATATGAAAGCAATGTGAAGAAATAGTAAGTCAAGCCGCCGTACCCCAAACAACTTCAACAAGAATCATATCACACAGTGGCAATCTAAAAATGATTTGTTTTACTAATTAACGTCTCAGCAAATTGAAACACGAATACGAAAGTGTTTTATGTAAATCATATTTGTATCCTAAATTGATTGAGCAAACTTCATACATTTACACTGGGTGCATGCAATGTCACGGCATCCTCCTAAACCAATACACGATTTTGCAGATTGTAATACGGGTGTATTATTATATTTCTAAATTATATTTGTCATCTTTGTCATCGATAAGGGACTATTGTTTGTCTTATCAAAACATATGAAGTTACACGTATTCACTGCGTTAGCCCCTGTGAAACACTGGCGTAGACATCTTTTTTCAGGAAGGGGGGGGGGGGGTGGGAGTAGTCCAAACCAGTGCTCTTTCAAGTGGTTTAGATAGGCTCCGTTACCGATACTCGTATCTAAGTTCTTTAAAATGCATTACTGGGCGACGGGGGGCCAATTACCCGGTGCATTGCCCCCCCCCCCCTCATTCGGGTACAATTATTATTATTATCACTGTATGACTAAGATTGAAAAAGTTCCCTGAAGTCAAGACTTCCTATTTCGCAAGAAATTGGGTATGTAACCATGGTAACCGTTTCTATTCTTGTCTCTCTCTGAATATTGACGTTATGCTTGTTGTTAATGCCTCCATGTAGTCGTAAAGTATGTGATACATCCTGCTCAATTTTAACCCTCCTCCTACTAGAAGAAAACATATATACTTGGTATAATGTCAAGACAGGGTTAACAAGTGTGAGTGCCGTGTGACCATATTTCGCGCTCTGTCAACATCCCCTGTTCATTAATTTCTGGCTATATGACATGTAATGTAATAAATAAACTTCGCAATTGATAAACAATGTTTGTTTTTTTAGGTGCGGCCTAAAAAGAACTGTTGTGGATGGGTTGGATTTGAGTACTCTAATGTCTGTGCTCTTGGAATGTATTAGCTTGAATCACACACACTTCACAAAACAAACTACCAGTAAAAACTTTTTAAGAAATAAATAAAATAGTGTGCATCTTACCTCCTTGACGCTGTTGCTGATTTATTTCCTCCTGTTCCATTTGTATCACACCACCATCATGATCCATTGGTACTATGTTTCCAAATTGTTTATGTTTCTTTCTCTTTCTTACTCTCTCCTGCTTCTTCTCCATCCTCTCCTCCAGCTCTCTCCTCTCGAGTACATCATAGTAACCAGGGTAACCTGCCTCGTCTTCCTCCTCCTCCTCCTCTTCTTCTGGTCTTCTTAACGCGAGCATCCTCTCTGCGACAATGTCTGCATCAATGATTCGCCTTCTTTCCCCCGAGTCCGAGTCCTCCAGACCCTTCTGAGGGGTATGCTCATCCCCTCTCTCCCCAGCATCACCGCCCACGTAGTACGATAGACTCTCCTGCTGCTCCAGTTTGCGCTGCATCCCCATCACTACACCGCCACCACCACCACCACCACCACCACCACTCTTTCGATGCCCCCGTCTCAGTATCCTACGATGCCCCATTTCCACATGGACATCATTCCCGGGAGCATCCTCAAGTCCGATATTCCCGCTGATACCTGTTCTTAACCCCAGTTCTGGAAGATATTCCCTGATTCCATTAGCTCCATCCCCATCCCCAGTCCTACCTCCGGTACCATGAGAGTGGAGAAGGCTTACAATTAACACTGTCGTTAACATCGTCAAAACAACCCCACTCCTCAGAAACTTTCTTCTCGAAAACCATCGCATTGTCATCCCCATTTTCATTATATTTGATCAATTTCGAATTCGGAAGCTGACAAACTGCCGGATATGAGTTGACAAGTTGCAACAGATTATGATTTTGAAAGAATAAAGTGCACACGCGTGAACAAATCAAATGTAAATCCACTCTTATTCGATTAGTACTGTTGTAATGGCTAAAAGTTCATCTGTCGTAAATCATGTTTCCAAAAGCCTGGCTGGATATTCGTCAGCTCAACATTTCAGCATCTGGAATTAAAGCCGAGCTGAAGATCACTTCACATATTCCGGCATTAGACCCTTGATCATGGCAGAATACAAGTTAGGCCTTTAAATCTGACGTGAGCAGTAATAGAGCTTTTCAGTATATTTACCAGGATGCGCCTGAATATCCGAGATCACAGCTTAGCTCGATTGAGGTTGTCACGTAAGGAGCATGCTTTCGAGGCAGAGGACTCAACTCTTGTGAAAGTTTTAATTCAGTTTCTGGCTCAAAGCCATGGTACATAAATCCACTGGAGGGGTCAGAATATAGGACAACTGTTTTTTATTCCACGCTTCACATATGCCTCTATCATGACTCTTAGCTCGAGCGATAAAATGAAATGTTTTTGCAAACCCTTTCGGCGAGTCATTCAGTTTATGCACGCGACACTATACATGCTATACAGCAGTGAATGTTGACGTCGCGAAAGCTTTCAACCAATCCCACGTCACCTCCCGCGCATGCTCCGTTTAACAGCCACCAGTGCAAACTGTAAGCGTCCAAGCAATGTCTCGAATTTACGTTGAGTGAACAGTATTATGCACAGATAAAACGTTTTGGTAAATGAATTAAGTTAATCAATTAATGTTTTTACAGAGGAGAAAGGAAGAAAGACAGAAAAAGTTGGTGCTTGCTATAATGTGCTTGCATGCTGCTGATATGAAATGGTTAGCATGGATGAAATAACACTTAATTTACAATTTTCCACTTTCCCACTCATTCATTCATTTGAGTAACTTCCCATCGATGAAGATGGGGAAAGGGGAAGAAGACGGAGAATAGGAAGAAGGGGGAGGAGGAGGAAAAAGAAACAAAAGAAGAGAGGCACCAAAGAGAGATGTATTGAAGTACTGAATGTCCCCCTCGTATTAATGATAATAGTAATAATAATGGTCATTTATAATTCGCTATACACAAAGAAGTGCCATAGCGCTTAAAAAGAAAACATCAAAAGTTAAACATCACATAAAGAAAATAAACAAAAAACTACCTCTGTGGAAAAAGATAGGTCTTCAGTTGTCCTTTAAATGTTGATAGATTTTCTATTGCTCGAATTGAGCGTGGGACATTGTTCCAAGCTCTAGAGGCAGTTACACTAAAGCACTTTCAGTAGTAAAAAGATTTGATTTGGGAATTACAAGTCTATTGGTGTCATTTAAGGCCACCGCACACCTTACGATCGGTCTGCGATCCGATTTTAGAAGAAAATGTAATATCATTTGATAAATCATTTAAAAATTTAAAAATATTTTTGAATGGGGGTCTGAATAGTCATACAGATAGTAAAATCGATAATACGGCCTTTGCCTGCCGAGTTTTCGAGTCCGTGAAATGGCCAAATCGGCTCCGAATCGTAGTGACGTCACAAAAATCGTACGACTGCCTACGATTTGAAACTAATTTTGCCCTTATTCCCTGTAGAAAGCTGACAGCTCACAAAAACCCTATGTTTAGTATTCATATTACTTTTCAGAACCTGAATAGGGTAGATTTCCTTTGTTAAAATGCCAATATTTAATGCCATAGCGATTTATTTCACAAATCGGATCGCAGACCGATCGTAAGGTGTGCGGTGGCCTTTATTGAACGAAGATTTGCATTGAATTGCAAATGTGTGTGTCCTTTGAATGAATTATTTAACAGATTGATAAATCAGCTGAAATAATGATGAAGTTGAATTATACCATAATTATGCTTGTTAAAAGTTTCTCCCAATATTGTCAGCCTTTGCAAAACTAAAATGCCATTTGAAGACCAATATAAAATAATGATAATATATGAGAACATGATCATAGATGGCAAGTTAAATATTCATTATCCAAAGTACTTTACTTTCAGATGGAAATGCATTATGAACATTACAAAAGTACAAAATAACAATAATATTTTCATATTGACAACGTATTTATCAAAAGGATTGATCAATTTCATTAGATTCAAATTAATCCATTTCGTAAAGATAAGAGTCACAGTGAAACCAGACGGGAATATATATTTCATCAGATATTATATTCTTTCAGATCATTTATATTTTTTTTTTCGTGTAAAAATCACATTAGGCTATATCCACACGTATTTGCTCGACCTTACAGGCTTATAATATTTGTTGTCTGTATAGAGGCTCGAAAATATTGCTTTTACAATCTATGATGTTATTTCTATTAATATGCACTGTCTCACTCCTTCCTAATATACAACGCGGATTTTGTCACATCTTGTCATGTTCATGCTATAGTTCATTGACTGTGTTTGCAGTATACCGTAAAGGTTTATATTATACATGCTAACAGACTATTTATTAGACAACTAGGTTATACACATGAACCGTACTAATCAGGAAATATATTAATATCTTGACTGAATTCATGACACAAAAAAGTCATCAGCATTAATGTATTGAAAGATTTGGAAATAGTGTTCTACTGTAGTTTTGCGTTGGTATAATTTGTCTTTAACTCAAACCTTTATCTTCAGTGATTATCTATAAAGCTAAAAGGAATAGTTGCCATCATGAAAGGCTTAACCATGTATCTCAGTATTTTTGAGTTAGGAAGTTAAGGGATTATCATCAAATTAGAAATGATCCGCTATGTTTCAGCGAAGATTTAAGCGGATATGACTTTTCAAACATGACTCGAAAGCTTTTTTCTAGTAAAAATATCGTGAATTTTAGAGCCAAATGATAAGTCATTTCCAAAGCCATGTTGAAGGAACATGTAGAGAGATGGAGAAAGAGAGAGAGAGAGAGAGAGAGAGAAAGAAAGAAAGAGAGAGAGAGAGGGGAGAGGAGAGGAGAGAGAAGTAATGAGAGAGGGGAGCTGGTAAGAGAAGGGGAGAGAGACTAAAAGAGGTAGGAAAGAGAAAGTAAGCCAGACATAGAGCTTGGATAGAGGTAGACAAAATGAGAGAGAGAGAGAGGGGGGGGGGGAGAGAGAGATAGAGAGAGAGGATAGCCAACTGGAGATGGAAATAGATAGGCAGTGACCCTGACAGAGAAAGGAGAGAGAGAGAAAAAAAAAGGGAGATGCAGACAAGGAGATTGTAAGTGTATGCAATAGAGGGGGAGAGAGAGAGAGAGAGAGAGAGAGAGAAAGAGATGGAAAAGCAGGAGGGAAACAGAAAGGGAGAGAAAGAAAGAAAGAAAGAAAGAAAGAGAGAGAAAAAGAAATAAATAAAGAAAGAAATAGTGAAAGAAATAGTGAGGGGGAATAGACGGAAAGGAAGGGAGAAGGGAGGGAGAGAGAGAGGGGGGAGGGGGAGAGTGGGGAAAGAAAGAGAAAGAAAGATGTAGGAAGAGAGAAAAATATAGACAGGTAGATAGATAGAGAGAGAGAGAGAGAGAGAGAGAGAGAGAGGGGGGGGGTGCAGAAGAAGAGAAGAGACGAGGAGACACAAGAGTGACAGAGGCAAGATGATCCGCGTGCCAGAAGGCGTGATTATTTTGGTTGAGTTGAAAATAGGGACTTCCTCCTCTTCGCGTACGGAGTAATTGAATAACCTGCATTATTTAATTTACTGGATCATTCCTGAACCCTTTTAGAGAAGGAAAGCGGCAATCTGTTGATAAGTAGGCCTTGATCTTCACACAAGTTATACATGGAATGTCTTTCTTCATTTCGCCATACCTGTTCATGAGTATGTTAATTTGAAGCTGATGTGCATATACAGGGGCCCGTTGCACAAAACTTGCGTTTGAACGCAACTCGGGAAAATCAAACGCAACTTTATTTTCAGCCAATCAAAAGTGTGCATTAAGGAATTGCGTTTGATTTTTAGGAGTTGCGATTAAACGCAAGTTTTTGTACAGCAGGTCCCAGGGCCCCGTTACACAAAACTTGCGTTTGAACGCCACTCAGGAAAATCAAACGCAACTTTATTTTCAGCCAATCAGAAATGCGCATTTAGGACTTGCGTTTGATTTTCAGGAGTTGCGATTAAACGCAAGTTTTGTGCAACAGGCCCCAGAACTGTTATACTGTGATCCAGGGTATCTGGATCTATCGTACTCATCGTACAGGAAAGCACCGTATTGAAAAGTGAAATCCAAAATTCATTGTTTAACCCTTTCGAGACAACTGACAACATTTTGTCGTTTGGCTCAATAACTTTTGATTTAGAGCTCTAAAAATATATACCAGACACATGAGTAGAAAGAGCAAAAATTTCTGCACACTCTGTGTCCATTTTTGTTGCATGACCTTATTGTGTTTGATAGCAGGGAATTTAAAAAACAAGAATAAGCTTTAAAATCCTTAAATTGGCAACACATGGAGAGGTTAAAAATCATTGTATTTTATCGAAATTGGAAATTTTTTCATCTTTTCGACAAAGTTTCTAACAATGTATATTGTTTCCAAAGACATCACGCCTTATTATAACCATGTAGCTCTAAAAGAAAAGTATCATTGTTGCCAATTTGAAGAACGAAAGATGATCAATTTAGCTCTTAAATAATTCCTGTCCTGAAAGGGTTAAATGGGTTTCGCCCTCATAAATTAACTCTAGAAAATGTAGCTGCTCCGGAATACCACGCTCGTAAACTTCCTCATATAAGACAACTTCCACCTTGATCTGACCCCTCCCCTCCTCTCCAACTACGATAACTTCTTGAGACAACTACCCGTACAGGACAATTGCCCCCGGGCAAATGTCACTGGGACTACAAACGCCCCTAGTACAATAATATAGCCCCATTAATGCCCCCTTGTAGAGGATCGTAGGGCTATATACAAGGGAATAATCAAATGGAGGGGTACTTATCTTATGGGGAGTGGTCCGGGAACATCATCCTCGGGTGGAGTTGTCCGTGGGGTGGTGGTCTTGGCGTTATGGTTCGTGCACGGCTTACATCGTCTAAATCTTCGGTATTACTCTCTAAAAGAAAAAAAATCGAGTGATCACTGATGTCACTCCTCGGGGGAATGAAAATAGATTGAAAAGACAGTGAAACTCCACTCTTTTCCTTTTAGAGACCACTCGATAGTCACTCGATATTCACTCCTAAACAAGACAGTGATCACTGACGTGACTCCCGGGGAGTGAAAACATAGTGAAAATTCACTTTTTTTAAAGAGAGAGTATTCGACTACGACTAACAATTTCCGGAGATTTGTCAGACATCGCAACCAATATAACGTGCCTACATAAGGTTTCAACTTCGCAAGCAGCATTGAAGAATTATATTTCGCTTGAAACGATAATTCGATTAAGTATCAAGGAACGAAGAGGCATTATACTGCATTATCACTACATTTACACCCAGGATAATATCAATCAAGTTAGCAGCTTTGTATATAAAGTGACATATAGATACAGGGGCATGGGGACACTTGCCCCTTCCCATAAGAAGGCGGGAGAAAAAAAAAGAAAGAACATGTGGAAAAGATATAATTAGAAAGAGAGAGGAAAAGAAAGAGATGGGTGAAGGCAATGCGAAAAGGAGATGATAGCAACCCTTCAAAAACCTCATCCCATTTGATGTTCCTTTTATTTGGCACTTCATACACCTAGTAACACTGGTAGCCCCCCCCCCCCCCCCCCCCCCCCCCATGAAACCAGTGCACCGCTCAGTGGCTGCATCCAAGCTACACTACTATCTGTAGGTATGTACGTGAAGAGTCAAAAATAGACGACATTCATTCTCGTTGTAATCTTAATTACTGTAACCGTTAAAGTGATTTGGTAACTTTGTAGAGGCTTGATAAAATCTGGGCTGCCTGGCCTTACACTATCAGCGTATGTAATATGGTGTAAATATGAAACCCAGGGGGGGGGGGGGGAAGCACTTCAAAATCATCATGTGCTTCACAAAAGTAAACATATGCCAGTGACCGGAAATGCCAGACACATTTTCCCCCATAGACTCAGTGTTAGACTAAAGCGTACACTCTAAAAACACTGGTAAAATTTTTACGTATTAAAACTGGTTGGTTAAAAAAAATAACCAACTGTTGGGTAAAGTGCCGTGGTTTGGTGATAATGTGGTTCGTTAAAGCCAGTTTCAATTGGTTGGTTAAAAAAATAACCAACATTTGGGTAAAGTGCCGTGGTTTGCTGTACTTGGTTAATTAAAATATAGTATTCCCGCCGTTCGACGGTTGGTTAAAACTTTTAATCATGTGACATGAAATGAGCCAATAGAAAACGAGAACCACGCGTCGCAGTTTACGTTTGCATATTTCTACTTTCATCATGGAAGCAGTGGCAGAGAGGCTACGAAACTGGGGGTTCGAAGACCTCATAAAGATGTTTGAAGGTAAGCCAAACGAATATTTACTATACCATTCTAATGATGAACTTTTTATAATACATCTGAAGCAGTAACAATACCCCAAATATTTTGAATAATGTAGTAAAGTCGCCAAAACTTGCCCGCTATTCTCCCTGGTTGCCAATTTCCTGCGAGTGCAGTACGTACTCATGCTGCTGCATGCAGCGCTGCGCCTGACGACATGCGCGTACATACCGGTACTCACCCGTTTAGGTACCCGGTCCCTGCATCGTTACACTGTCGACTGCAGTACCAGCAAGGGAATAGGCAATCATGGAGAAATGTTTCAGATTGATTTAGACCTTTCATTTCCTTTAGAATCGTAAGTGTACAGTATTTTTCTGTTGTGGGATTGCACACTTGTATTTTTGCAAAATGATATTCAGCTTTCACAAAATAGGAATTCTTTTCTCATTCTAACGTCGATAGTATTATTTTTTCACTATTAACGTTACTCGTTAGTTCTGAACAGTTAACAATTTCTCAAGTTCGCGAGGGGACTATGAAACGGGCTCCGTACGTGTGTGCGTGTGTATGTATGTCTGTCCATCCATCCGTGTGTGCTCGAAATGTTAAAATTTGCTTCTTCTCTGTCATTTCTTGGCCGATTTTGATTGATTGTTTTATCTGATAGGGCTTGGTGGGGGCTTCAAAACTTCTACACAGAACTTTGAAATTCATTTATTTGATTATGCAAATTTATGCAGAATCAGTGAAAAATACTACTTCTCTATTTCGCAGCGGATTTTGATTATGTTTGTTTTATCTGACAGGGCTTGATGGGGGCTTCCAAACTTCTACACAGAATTGTGAAATTCTTTAATTATGCAAATGTATTCAAAATCAACGAAAAATGCAATATGATTACAAAATATTAATTTAATAATTCATTTCTCGTATTTATCTAGAAGGATCTATCAGAAATTACAAAAATTAACGCCATTCCACAGATCTACACTTTAGGCGGGGACATATATTACGCATCGCATAATTTACTAATTCACTTGTTAAAATACAGGCCGTCAAATATCGTGTTTGAACTCAAGGCATATTACAAAGTTGGTAAAGGGGGCGAATGGTGATGGGATGCAATTAACTTAAAAATTTAACCATGGAATAAGGACAAAATAATGAAAAAAATATATATTTATTTATTTTGTATTCCCATTTAAATATTTTATGCTGCAGGAAGCATGGTATATCAAGGGCAGGAAAGGGAAACCAGCAAGTGGGTGCCTGGAGGAGAGGCTGCGATATGTCCGCCGAAAAGAGCAAAGTCCAACCAATCCAAAGAGGAAGGTTCACCCCCCAAAGAGGTCATCTCCCACCACATGCCCTAAGCTGCTACAAAAGTGTCACCAACCTATTGAGGCTGTGTGTAAGTGTTCAAGGATTAATACTAAAACAGATATGCATGTCTATTTTCACTTCTGCTTTCAACAAATTTGTTTTTAAAGGATTTTATTGAATTGTCTGGCTACGATGTGTAAGATTTATGATTAGGAACTTTTGAAATGCAAAGTTTATTGGTTGGTAAAAATCATATCTTTAGAATCACCAGAGTTTAAGTCACTGAAACTTCACTCGTACATGATCAAAGAATACGCTGTTAGAATAATTTGCTGGTCAGTAATAGAAATCAGTAATGACATTTCATTAACCCTTTGCCTGCCACTGGCAGCTCTACCCACTGAGGAAGGGATTTTTTTTTTCTTGAAATTTCCCTTTTCACCCTGAAAACTTCTCTCCTTCATAATATTGGCCATTTGTCTAGCGCTCATGTTTGTGACGTTGTGAGGCTCATGGCGTTTAGACATTATTACCCCGGTCATAGCCGAGCCTCCAAAGTAAATAGCGCTCAAGCATATCAGGTACCCATTTCCACCTGGGTGGAGAGTGGCAAATGTAGACTAATTTCTTGCCAAAGGACATTAGTGCAGAGATGGGATTCGAACCCCGTAACGTGTGATCCGCAGTTCGAAGAAATATCCACTAGGCCATGACACCTCTTAATATTCTTCATATCAAATTTGTATTCATCATAAAGCGAAAAATGTTGATCTTTGTAATTATGGAACAATATGTGATATGTTGCATAACAAAACTAGTGATAATCCAGCAATTTTATGAATATGCAATGCTTATTTTTTCAATTTCTAATTGATAGGCTTGCACTATGCCTCGCCAGTAATGAATCATAAAGTATCACAGAATAGGGGTCCAAGTTTATTATTGATTGCTGGATTAGCTAGGCCACATCAGGATGTAATCATTGGAGCAGAATTGGACGTTAAGGTCCCCTGCAACCCAAATCCAAGTTGATTCCTGTTGATGTGCAGGGATGTATACAACTTATATTTTGCTATTCAAACATCTAAATACGTTTCATAAATTTTAAAAATATTTTTGATATCTTTTTCTCAAACATGCTAAGCTCTGCTCTAAAAATGCCCCAGCTGTTTGTGACGCCGTAGGTCCATGACGCTTGTGAAACTTGTCCGTTCGTCTGTCCGGAAAGCTGAAGAGATGACAAAGTTTTGTGTTACGAATCAATTTTATTTTTCATTTTTAAGTGTCTGATGAAGAAGAAGAGAAGCTCATTAATGTTTTGAAACACACTCAAAACACCGGGGACATCGTCACTTTGATGAAACAAACAGCAAAAAACAGGCATGCATGGATACGAACTTCTAAAGCAAGTGTGCTGGAGATTCTTGCCCAATATCCCCATTTGCTGCAGCCCGAGATAGTAAGTTTTACTTCTTATGATGTGCAGGAGATGTAATGTTTTGGGGTAGTCTCATTGTTCAAACTCCTGAATGGGATATATCAAGTACTGTTTTAATGGTTATTCTTGAAGCTTCATAGCTAGGTGATGTCTCATTTTTAGTGCCATTTATGAAGGATATCGACCAATATCATCAAAACAAGTTATCTTTTACATGTTTCTTGCTGCAGGTGGAGCAAGACTTCGAACTCACTATTTCCAAAGACGCTTCAAAACGCTTTCTCGTCGAATGGCCAAAGATGACACAGAAAATTCTTGATTATGTCAGGAATGTGGAAGTCCCACGAAATTGGATGGAGAAGCTTGGGTGCGGAGTTGAAATTGCTGACCTTCCAGAAGGTAACATTTTGTTTTCCTGTTTATCATGTTTTCATGTACAGTTTGTGCATCCACCCTATTTTCCTTACATAATCCATATACGTACTCGTAATCAGTTTCTGCCATGGTGGAAACAAGTATTTTATTTTAGGATTTGTGATGTTTAATTTCCAGCTCATGTGGCTACAAAAACTATTCAGTCATTTTACTTCTCTCTGCATGTCCATAACTGGTTTTATGGTTTCCAAAAAATTCAAAAGGATTACAATAAAATCTTACATGAAAAACTAAGTAAGTTTCTCTCTAATTTCTCCTCAGAATTAATAGTGATGAAAAAAAAAAAGCTGATACATGTTGTGGCATTCTTTCATTCCTTTTGATATTTTACAGAAGCCATTACTCATCAAAAAGAAGTCATTAATTTTAATTTTCCATGTTTTGACTGCTGTTTAAAATACATAAATCCATCAGGAAAGAAGGGAAGAGAAAGTGTTTGTTTGAATGGGGGACCTGTGTCCACACTGGGTCATTGGGCAGAACCCCCTACATGTCAAAGTAGGTAATTTGGAAAAAAATAAGCAGAATAGAAAATGTCTATTTGTAGAGATATGTTTGCAGATGCATCATAAATGTTCTTCATGGATAACCCAAATAGTCATCTAGATGATGTAGGTTTTGGTTTTTGCAAGGTCAGTCCATATTGTGAAAATTGTTATGACCTCTTACTGACAATTAATAATTTCACTATACAAATATAATCTTTGAGGAAAAGACAGAAGATACCCTGTATTTGAAATGCGCAATGACCAGTCCTTGCATGTGAAGATGATTCGGATGTGAACAATCATTGTGAGAAATGAGCTGAGTCAGCTGACTTAAAATTATTGGAACGTTCAGACCTTTCAGGAACCATCTTTAGTAAAGGATTGTTTATGTTATGTCACAATTCACTTATTTGTGTGTAATAAATTAGTTTTTAACATGACAGAATTGGCAAACATAAGCTCTGTGATGTCTTTTACATGTCTTCTAATATCATTTTTCCTTAGATGAACAGCAGGGTTTGGCCTTGAACTTGCTGCCATTCCTGTTTAGTGGGCGCAACAAAACTATGAGAGGGAGATGCACACCTGAGCAGGCTTTAAGGTCCTTCATTGACTGGAAAGTGGTGAGTCAGAGTTTATTCCTAAAAGTGGATAATTCAAAAAGTTAATTTGTACTCGATGCCTGCGGTTCACAACTCTTTCACCCTAAAAAGACAAGGCTTTTGTCGAAATTCAAGTAAAGAACACAAATCTATTGTTATTTTCTTGAAAATCTTCATTTTTTCCCTTTTGATATGTCAGAAAGTGGTGTGGCATGTTCGCATTGCGTAACAAAATTGTCTGGGCCCTTATCCCCCCTCCCCCAAGTCATTTTGTGGTTTAGGTCATGCATGAATTTGTATTGTATGCGCGGGCAGAACTATGCTAGGTCAATAGTTTTCACCATACCGCCCGGCAGTCCGTAGTGAATTTCATGCCCGCAGATTTGACCAATCAGAGGCCTAGAATCTAGACATGCGGTATATAAAATGCCATATCTTTATCTTTGTATTTCAAGGACTTCTAGAAGAGGCCTTCAGCTTTAACCCTAAAAGAGCTGGGTTATTTTGGTCTATGCTATGGGGGGGGGGGGGCATTATGGTACCCCTGAGATCTCAGCCGTCGACTGTCCGAAGGCAACGAAAATCGGCAAGCATGTCACCCGCAGCAGAATTTACGAAATTGTATAGTTAAATTTTCTAAAATACTTTTATGTCATTAATTTTTGCATGAAATCAGACTTTTAGAATTTGATTTTAATCTGTAAAAGCAAAAATAATCATGCATTTTATGAATTTTTTTCAGAAAACAGTTTGTTTTGAAATTATACAGGAAATCCTGTTTATTAGCAATTTTGAAATGTCGTGGCGAGAGCTTTTTCGTTGGCGAATTTATTACACGAAAGGTCAAGGGGGGGGGGGCATTATGCCTCAACCGCTCTATTAGGGTTATGACGTGACCTTCATGACCCCAGCTCCTAGTTTGGTAGAGTTATTGCAAAATTGATATGGTAAAAAAGCTGAATAATGTAACAAAACAATTATTTTTTGGTGAGATTGGTTGCAAGGTGTACATTACTTTTTAAACTTGTTTGCTTACAGGAAGGAACCAGTGTGGAGTTTTATACATCCAGCATCGTTAACACCGAACATCCACAGTCACAGCCCTTCGTCCTCCTTATTGGAGGAACCAGATGGAAGCCACTGCAATCTTTTGCTGTGGTGGAGCGCAGGGTAGTGCCATGCAAGAGTGTACAAGCGGCTGTAGATATTGTCTTCAAGATGATATTTGTTCTGGATGTTGACTACCAGCCACACTGCATGGCAGTGTGGCAGTTTCTAGAGGGTCTCGTGTACAAACTAGGAGGATCTGTAACTGCAGCATCCGTCCTCCGGTTTCGCAATTGGCTGAGCCAACAGTAATGCAGTCATTTATTTGTTGTTATTTGTTGTTATCGAAGCAAGTTTTAAGACCAGGTTATAGTCGGCTTGACATTCCTATATAGCCAAAAGTGTTTTGTTGAAGTTTTTTCTTTAATTTGTAATCATAAGTGGTCCGTGAGCAATTTCAGCTTTGTTGCCCAAGGGGCAACCTTGAGCAAATTTGCATAATTTGCATAAATGTAAAAGTGATCGCTGGTTTCAGTTTATGCAAAATTTGTGAAGGAACCTATGTACTGCAATATGATACCAATCTCTAACAGTGTTTATTTTGTTTAAAGGAGAATGAAACCCTGGGAAATATCTATTTTAATGAAAAGAGAGGATAGAGAGAAGCAATTTTTAAAAAGTTCCATCAAAATCGGTTACGAAATGAGAAAGTTATGAAAGTTTGAAATGTCTTAATGGCGATCCTCAAATTAGCAATGTTGCTTCAAAATGGCAGGCTTTAGTAGTACAACTCTCAATATGTTTTTCATATTTTTATTTTTCTCCATTATCTCTAAAGATGCTGCTTGTCTTTTTGTGAACTCAACATATGTTGTGTCAAATACATAGGAGACAAGCTGCACCTTGAGAGATAGTGGGGAAAATATGAAATTTTGTGTACAAAACATATGGAGAGTTGTACTACTAAACCTGTCACTTTGAAGCAACATTGCCAATTTGAGGATCGCCATAGAAAGTAAATTGAGACTTTTCAAACTTTCATAACTTTCGCATTTTGTAACCGATTTTGATGGAACTTTTTTGAAATTGCTTCTCTCTATCCTCTCTTTTCATTGAAATTGATTTTTCCCAGGGTTTCATTCTCCTTTAATATAAATTTTCAGTCAATAACAATCACAAGGGGGTGCTACAAGGTGAAACTCCTGCTATAGTTGATTTTTTACATCCGCGTAGGCCTACTTATATATAGTACATTTATGACGGGTTTGTGGGTCTTATGTTCCTCTGATAGCGTTCTCTTTTCAATTTAGGATGGAAGTCACAAATTGAAAGTCGGGTTTAAGTCATAGTTCGATAATTATGCTGGGTCAGAAAGGTAGAATTTTTAATATCATAACTCATTATCAGGACACAAAGAATGGGATTTTAGAGAGATGTTCAGATCAATCTGTGATACTTTCCTGCTTTAATTCTTTTCTTTTCCCGTTTGATCAACCCAACAAATAAATGTCAAAACTTGTTAACTATAACGATTCTGACCTTCACTTGACCTTTAGTACCTAAAACTGATCTCACACTTCCAAAAGGTGACGAAAGTGGATTCTATTCCCTGCAAAATCCCTCAGCAGATCTAATATCATTTTCTGATATTTAATTCGCTCGTCGTAGCACAGGATCATTACTCAAGATAAACAACACTGGTCGAGATTTGTATTATGTTGTGGTATGTAAATCCCTTTGTACATATTGAGTAATATGTCTTGGGCTGCATAATCTGTAAACCAATAGTCGCTGTTATATTTATGCAAATTATGCAAATTGCTCGAGGTTGCCTCTTGGGAAACAAAGCTAAAATTGATCTTTAAACACTTACGATCACGAATCAACAAAAAAACTTCAACAGAAATAACTTTTCTAGGTTACACTGTTGGCTATATAGGAATGTCAAGACACTTCCTTGTGCTCGACCACTGAAAAAGATTGAAGCGGATTCCATCTGCTTCCTTCAGTAAGGAGGACAAAGGGCTGTGACTGTTGGCTATATAAATTTTCTAGGTTCAGATGTCAAGACTACTATTATGTATACGTAGCTCAGGCACAATAGGCATTGACCTATGATTTGATCTCATATGAGATTGATTGTGATTTAATCTTTCACAAGTTTTTACAAGTTTTCACAAATTTTTAGTGAAGATACTTGACCTGTACAGATATTAAAGGAGTTTTTCAAGGTCAACTTTCAAATTTCTTAGATAATTTTATGCATTGAATCTAAGAAAATACATGTATCATTTGAAAGCTGAAAATATTAGGTCTTGAAAATATCTTATCAAACAGCTATGAGCTCCATAAGATGTCAAAGTGACTAAAATGTTGCCTCGACTTAAAAGTAAGCTCTGTGACGTATGAACTCAATGACGGATTTCATTTTGCATTTAAAATGAAAAGTATTGGGTATTTCGATATAACAGATTATCTTTATTTAAGATTACTTTATTTACCATTATCTAATAATCTCATATATCTGTGGTAGAACTTTGAATTCTATTTTACATGTGAAAGGATGTCAAATGTTCATATTAAATTCACTTGTGAAATTTCTTTGTAATACTCTTTAAAATAGTGAAGAAATAGTAAGGGTGTCCAATTGCTCAGTTCTTGTGTTTGGGGGTAATCTATTCATCATCTCCCACCAGGGTGATTTTTTTTTTTTCCACGAGAATTCTCTGAAGAAAAAAAATTAATTTCTAGGCCCAAGGGAGCTATATTGAATTGCTGAGATCCCAATTTTCAGCACTGATCTGTAACATGCAAGCAAAAGATGCTACCTTCATTCTGTTTCCCACCATGCATTAATTGCGCTTTTACTTATGCTAAGTGCTAGCTAGCTAGCTCAAGCCAGTTGATTTCAGTAGTTACTGAAACAGAAAGCTCCCTGAAAGTGAGGTGCAATTGTGTAAGAAATGCTAATTCTTTGATACTTACTTTCATGTTAAGTTTTAAAAAAATTATTTGTGTCAATAGTTATCAAAAATTTATGAATTCATGGATATATTTAATTATTACACAATACTGCGCGTACATGCACTTTGATAATTAAAGCGCATTGACAAGCAGAAAGGGCGGAATATGGCAAAATGTTGCACTCTTTTTTAGTACAGTCGTTTATGGGGGAAAACCCGGAAGAGGGCAATATGGCAAATATTGCCCGCTCCGGTTACGGATTCGGAGTAGCGCGCAAAATACGGCTTTTTATTTGGCAGCAAAAATGCCTTGTATAGGTAATAATACTCTATATTCACCAGCCCTAAACTATGGAGTTCTTTACCAAAAGAAATTTTAAAAAACTCAGTGTTGCTCCTTTCATTTAAACATAATCTAAAAAAATACCTGATAGATAGGTCCAAATTGGCTAACTAATAGTAGAAAATTAGAAATAGATTAAACTACAATGTATGTCTTTATATCATACGTGTATGCTTTTGCTCACTTTTATATTTATATTTCCTTTAATTCAATTATTTAATTAAAGATGAAATTTAATATTTAATATTGTTACACCAAGGCTTTAATCATCTATAAGCATGATTTTTATTTTCAATTATATGTTGGGTGCCAATGTATAAAGTTTTTTTTTTTTTTTTTTTCTTCTACCTGTTGGCTCCCTCCACAATAATAATTTATTCCGTTTTCATTCTGTTTTGATATACTTTACTAATGTAAATTTCATTGTAATTCCCTTATAACTTATGTTTGTATTTTGTAATGTACTTTTTTTTTTTAATGTACTTGCCTTAAATGATTTTGATCACATGTACATGCATTTGTTTTTGTTGTTGTTGTGGAGGGGGAAAAAATGAACCGAACTGATAGAAGTTTATTTAGAATATTGAAACAATATGAATTAAGCCACATTTTTCATTTTTAAGAAGGAAATAATTGTTAGCAAATGGATACTTTACTCGAGTGTGCTTACTCGTTATCATGGAGCAAGACAAATGTTATTTTTAAATGCTGTCTGCTGTATCAGATGTGAAGCATATTTGTTATTTAAGCTTTGACTTTTTGTGCTGTTGAACAGTTTTACACTGTTAGTTGAAAATAAATACACAATTC
The DNA here is from genome assembly GCA_025618425.1 of Heliocidaris tuberculata. NCBI lineage: Eukaryota > Metazoa > Echinodermata > Echinoidea > Camarodonta > Echinometridae > Heliocidaris > Heliocidaris tuberculata. The sequence continues at coordinate 6,389,603 of CM046849.1, forward strand.
AAATGGGAACTTTGCTTAAGAACTGTCTCATTTTTTTATTTCATGACTGAGTGCAAATTGTGTGCAGATTGATATTTTAACCAACAACCATGGTTGGTTAAAATTAACAAATAATTTATTAAGTTTTAATAAATAGTTGGTTATAATTGTAACCAACTAGGTTAAAGTTTTAATAAATAGTTGGTTATAATTGTAACCAACTAGGGTTGGTTAAAAATGATTAGTTAAAATTTTAATAAACAGTTGGTTATAATTGTAACCAACTTGGTTGATTAACAAATGATTGGTTAAAATTTTAGTAAATAGTTGGTTAAATTTTTAACCAACTAAAGTTGGTTAAAAAATTTTAGCAAATAATTAGTTAAAGTTTTCACTAATAGTTGGTTAAAACATTAACCAACTAGGGTTGGTTAATGTTTTAACCAAGAGTTGATAGGTTCACCTGGAAACCAACTGTTGGTTAAAATTTTGCCGAGTTGGTTAAAAATTTTTTTAGAGTGTATGGCCATACGCTTTCGTATATGGGAGTATTCAGTCACAGCTATCTTTTTTTTATATGTATGACAGTCATAGCTATCTTAATAAAAGCATTATATATATTTGAAAACCTTTCTATGCCTGGCTATTTATTTATCCTTCTGAACATCATTATACAAGACAGATATCAAAATTCAACAATTTATTAAATCAAGCCTCCACAAAGTTACCAAATCCCTTTAATACATAATTATCTGACATGTGAATATTTACACCTGCCACTCATCTAATGGTAATGCTAATTAGTGTTAATCAACTATCTTCCGTTCAACACACATCACGTGTTTAACTGTAAGATCGAGTCAAGGTTTAAGACATTCTGTTTCAAGATAATCAAGAATGTCCTTGACAATCTGCGATGACTATGTATATTTTTATTTACATGTGAAATGATCAAGCATATGCGCATCCTAATCATGACTTACCTCTTGCCATAACTATACGGTCGAGACACTGTCCCTAAAGCTTTTGGTACCCTGTAATAATGGATCTATTGTCATAAACTGCATTAATATTCGTATTCAAAATGTGATATCAGTTCAACAGTCACAGTTAAAAGGATTTGGATTTTTTGTCAATCCATCAAATGACTTAGTGGCATGTCTATTTACCCTTACAATACTTGTGACTTTCGACAATACATTTCATCTTTTCATCTACAATTCTGATCATTTATGACTAAATCGCAAAATTTCAGTTGGTATAATGTCCCTAGTCTTATCAAGGAGGTACAAGCTTGCCTAATACCTCCTTGGATGTGCTGTTGAACATCAAATATGTGATAATGCTCATTTTCAGGTGTTATGGAGCGCTTCTTGAGGTTTTACCGTCAAGTGAGCACCTTTAAGCCACCGCACACTATTCGATCGACTACGATCAGATTTTGGAAATAAATCGAAATAGAATTAAAATAGGTATTTTAACAAAATAATGAAATCTACCTGATTTAGGTTCTAAACACTAATATGAATACTCAACATAGGAATTTGATGCGATGTCAGCCTTATATATTGAGTAAGGGCCAAATCAGTTCAAATCGTAGACAATCGCGGGACTGCTCTGACGTGACTACGATTCGGAGCCGATTTTGCCTTTCTTCCAACTAGACGGATCGTAATATGCCGTAATTTCGCTTTTTCTGTCTATATGACTATTAAGAACATCAGTCAAACGTATTTTATGTGTTAAAATGTTGATAATTATCTAATGCTATCACATTTTCTTCCAAAATCAGATCGCAGATTGATCGTATAGTGTGTGGTGGCCATGATTAAAGTATCATTCACAACAATGAGACCGACACCAGGGCCCTGTTTCATAAAACTTGTTATCAATGACAGGTTACAATAACTGTTATAAGCTACTGGAATCCTTGCATCCGATTGGCTGAGAGCAAATTTGTAGTTTAAGTAAACCGACAGCCAATGAGACCGACAGGAAAAAAAAAAGATTCACTAGACCAACAAGACACTTGATGAAACGCTCCCCCGGTGCTCGTTTCATAAAACTTGTTATCAGTAACAACTGCCGCATTTCTATGACAGATTTGCTCTCAGCCAATCAGATGCAAGGATTTCAATAGCTTATAACAGTTATTGCAACTTGTTATTGATAACAAGTTTTATGAAACAGGGCCCAGACTAACTACAGACCGAACAAAAAATTACATTAATCCAATGGCCCAAAATCGGTCTGACTGAAGTCGGTTTGGTGATGTGACTGAAGTATTAGGGTGCAGAAGTTTTAAGAGGAATGCAGTATCGGGTTCAATATTGCAGCCATACAGGTGCTGCTATTGGAACTTTTGAACTGGATCAGACGCAGTGATAGTGTTTAGGGATTAATGATTATTAAGGTCTCTGGGACCCAGCTGATTTTCCAGGGTGAATCACATTGGTTGTCATAGTTACGCACTCGGTTAAAAAAAATCACAAAAATGACTTACATGCTTAATGTTTTACAAATGTGATTTGTTAACATATTGGTTTTTAATGATTCCAATTACACTTCTTTATCCCTCTGATGAAATGGCTGTATCAAATTAGACCCTGGAGAATGAATCACCCATAGACAAATTTCATGTATTCAGGCAGAAAGTGGATACCTGTTCTTTCAAGGGGCTCCCGTGTAATCTAATTTGTTATTGGTCGAAATATGGCCGAGATGAGTTCACTTTAACCGTGATTTAACCAATTACTCTTGATAATAATCATTCGTTTTTTTACGGGCTTTCTGCATATCCACCATATGGAGAAAATATCTCCACGATGCTTCAGAACTGACGTCATCAGTAATTTATGCTTCGGGTTTTACATAGCTTTTCTTTGTATCACAGTGACTTAAAAGCTTTGATCTTTCAGATTTCAAATTCATTACAGAGATTATATCCTGATCTAGGATACATTCAGGAGATAGCTGAGGGGCACCCTTCTCCTCAAAATAATGAGCAATCGGTCTAGTGAATCTTTTTCTTTACTGTCGGTCTCATTGGCTGTCGGTCTAGTGAATCTTTTTCTTTACTGTCTGTCCCATTGGATGTCGGTCTAGTGAATCTTTTTCTTTACTGTCGGTCTCATTGGCTGTCGGTCTAGTGAATCTTTTTCTTTACTGTCGGTCTCGTTGGCTGTCGGTCTAGTGAATCTTTTTCTTTACTGTCGGTCTCATTGGATGTCGGTCTAGTGAATCTTTTTCTTTCCTGTCGGTCTCGTTGGCTGTCGGTCTAGTGAATCTTTTTCTTTACTGTCTGTCCCATTGGATGTCGGTCTAGTGAATCTTTTTCTTTACTGTCGGTCTCATTGGCTGTCGGTCTAGTGAATCTTTTTCTTTACTGTCTGTCCCATTGGATGTCGGTCTAGTGAATCTTTTTCTTTACTGTCGGTCTCGTTGGATGTCGGTCTAGTGAATCTTTTTCTTTACTGTCGGTCTCGTTGGCTGTCGGTCTAGTGAATCTTTTTCTTTACTGTCGGTCTCGTTGGCTGTCGGTCTAGTGAATCTTTTTCTTTACTGTCGGTCTCATTGGCTGTCGGTCTAGTGAATCTTTTTTTTTTCTGTCGGTCATGTTGGCTGTCGGTCTAGTGATTTTTTTTGATTTTTTTACTGTCGGTCTCGTTGGCTGTCGGTCTAGTGAATCTTTTTTTTTCTGTCGGTCATGTTGGCTGTCGGTCTAGTGAATCTTTTTCTTTACTGTCGGTCTCATTGGCTGTCGGTCTAGTGAATCTTTTTCTTTACTGTCGGTCTCATTGGCTGTCGGTCTAGTGAATCTTTTTCTTTACTGTCGGTCTCATTGGCTGTCGGTCTAGTGAATCTTTTTCTTTACTGTCGGTCTCATTGGCTGTCGGTCTAGTGAATCTTTTTCTTTACTGTCGGTCTCATTGGCTGTCGGTCTAGTGAATCTTTTTCTTTACTGTCGGTCTCGTGGGCTGTCGGTTTATTAAATCCTTTTCTTTACTGTCGGTCTCGTTGGCTGTCAATCTACTGGGATGACCCCCAAATATCGTTTTATCAAGCGCTACACGAACACAGCATATTATTATTAAGTTGCCTTCACTGATTTCCCATTTTTAAACATAAAATTGTTTCTCTTTGCTTGTTTAACTCTTCTCTTTTCTTTTTATTGTACTCCAACGAAATATCAATCACCTGTGTATGCGGTAGATAGGGGTACTATCTTGTCCATTTTAATTACTAAGAGTGTGATCGGGCGAGACAGCTTCAGACTAAACAATTAGGGAGGGGTCGATGATTAATATCAGCTTGATCATAACGGTGACCAGCGATCACGGGTGATAAGATGACGATCAGGTGTATGATGGTCATGCTGTGGTGATCATACCGCAGGCCGCGTGAGGGTATTAACCCGACGTCTTGTGATACGCGACTGACAATGAGATAGGCGGGTAAGGATTAAATCAACATTCAAAACAGGCAAAATATTTTTTCTAAGTCATGAGCTAATGGTCTTGTGGAGATGACGAGGATTGGGTTCTGCTTGTTCATGTTATTAGATCTTCAAAATAATAATAACAATAATAATGAATGTTGCTTATATAGCGCATATATCACTTACATATAAGAAATTCCCTATGCGCCTAGAGAAAATGTATAAAGAGATAGATCAGGGCCCCGTTGCATAAAATTACCATTGATGGTAACTTTGTCATCAGTGGTAACTTCCATTTAAACCTTGAATTTGATTGGCTGTTGAGCAATGTTACTATGGTAGTTACCATTGATGGCAGAGTTACCATTATACAAGTTTTAAGCAACGTGGCCCCCGGGGGGGGGGGGGGGTACTCACGTATATTGGGTATACGTGGATGTGCCGCTGGGAAGGGTGACTTTTTGAAGAAAGATCCTTAGACATGGGTCCCCTTTTCATTAAAAAGATCCTTAGACATGGGTCCCATTTTTCCCCAAAAAATCCTTAGACATGGGTCTCTTATCCCGGCTCTTATTATTTGTTTCATTCCTCTCTTTTCTCCCTCATTTGTCCGGGAAATCCTTAGACATGGGTCCATTTTTCACAAAAAAATCCTTAGACATGGGTGCCTATTTACAGCAAAAGGACCCTTGGATGTGGGTATGGGTCTGGAGTTCTCAGCCGCACACCCCCGTCCGATTATAATCTGAGTACCCCCCCCCCCCCCCGGGAACGTGGCCCAGGATGGAAAACAATGATAATAAAGAATCCAATAATTTCTTACAAAGAATTTTGAATTTTGAATACTTTCTAGGTGAGTAGGTGGCCCGACATTCGCTCCGTCGACGTGTTATCTGGGTTTTATTTCGTCAAAGATATAGGGTCAAGGTTAGCGTATACGATTTTTTGTTTTAGGATAGGTTTAGATTTTTCGATGAGGGTACCTTTCATGTTGGGTTAACCCTTTCGAGACAATTGACCATATTTTGTGGTTTGGCTCAATAACTTTTTATTCAGAGCTCTAAAAAATATACCAGATACATGAGTAGAAAGAGCAAAAATTTCTGCACACACTATGTCCATTTTTGTTGCATTACCATATTGCGTTTGATGCCAGGAATTTTGAATAGGAGAATAAGTTTTAAAATCCTTAAATTGGCAACACATTGAGAGATTCAAAATCCTTATTTTTTATCCAAATTGGCAATTTTTTCAACTTTTGGACAAAATTCCTAACCATGTGTATTATTTTCAAAGACATTACACCATATTAGAACCATGTAGCACTGAAAGAAAAATATTATTGTTGCCAATTTGAAGATCAAAATGTGATCAATTTAGCCCTGAAATAATTCCTGTCCTGAAAGGGTTAAGGTTTGAGTTTAGGAATTCCGCGTCAAGTAGTTATAAGCATCGTAAGAGCAGTCTTGGCCGCGGAAAAATAATTGTCGCCAGATCATAACATGTCAAACAGACTTTTACCCCTTAACATTGCTGGGTCTTACTATTTCAAAACTTTTCCTCTTGAATGTTTTATGAGGCATTATGAGGAATCTTACATAGCATCGGTAAATTACAAGTAGATGCCCCTCCACGAAAAAAGTAACAAGTTATTGCTTGATAATCAAAACAGAGCGGTTACACTTTAAATTTTATAGGATTTTCTTTATTCTAGCCGTAATTCAATCTACGCCATTTAGGAAGGGGAGGGGGGGGGGGGGGGGGGGTCATGCAAAAAGGGGCGGTAGGTCTATGTGTCTGCTCCACGCTATACTGCATAAGCCACTTGAGTTCTGGCCATTTGACTCTCTCTCGGACTCTGGTTGGCTTGTGTAAATGATTGATAGATCACTCGACCATCATAGTGTAGGGATGCGGATCACCTCACGTGAGCTAACAGCCATCTTCATTTACCACGCCTACTCGGATATCTCACATTATGACAAGGTCATTATCAAGGTCATAATTATGGCCTTGTCCTGGGGAAATCTGATGGGTCTGGTTTCACAGTGATGGGGGAGGGAGAGAGAGGGAGGGAGAGAGAGAGAGAGAGGGAGGGGGGGGGGGGAGGGAGCGAAGAGGGTTACAGGGGGTGGTAGAGAGAGTAGGCAGCGTTTGAGATAGAGAAAGAAGGGGGCAGGAAGAGAGAGAGAGAGGGGGGGGGGGGGGGGAGAGGTAGGGTGGTACAAGGTCTAAGGCTGGTATGGTGCTTTGGTTGATGTTGTTGGTAATTTAGAGTGTCGGTAAATATACTGCATGTTTTAGAAGACTGGTTCCTCTCCTATGACCATAATCTGTTTTGTGGAGCAAACTGGGAAAGCGCCTTGTAACTTTTTTGTGCATCAGATTGGAAGTGACAGGGTGAAATCTACCTTCCTACAATGAACTGTAGTAAAAAAACAAACAAAAGAAACCCCCCAAAACATAAAAACAAAACAAAACAAAACAAAAACAAAACAACATAAAACAAAACTTTCGACTGGAAAGCGCAGCCAGACTAGACCAACTGGGAAACACAGAGTGAGCACACACCTGACTGAAACCGTCAGGACGTCCGAGGAAAGACGTGACGAGAAAGAGGATGAGAAGATTTCCATAGAAAAGCGGGAAGGGGAAAAGGAGGAGGGGGCGCGAATGAGAACGCAGGAAGATAGAAAATAAACTGTAAAGCCGATGAAATCTTTAAATTCTCTACGGAATTTGCTAGACATCGAGTTTCAGATTTTTAAGATATTTAATATGGGGCAAAAGACATATTTCGGCAAGCCTGTCCTGCAGTGCAAGGAGCAAGTTCCCTTTTTGTTATTTTTGTTTTTTTGAGGTATGATCGATATAGTAAGCCTATATACTTTGAATTAAACCCTTTTTCATTAATGTGATCACACCACCTGACCTCTATAACTCCTGCCTTTTCTTCTTCTTCTTCTTCTTCTTCTTCTTCTTCTTCTTCTTCTTCTTCTTCTCCTCCTCCCTCCTCCTTCTTCTTCTTCTTCTTCTTCTTCTCCTCCTCCTCCTCCTCCTCCTTAATTTTCTCCTTCTTCTTACCTCTCTTCTTCCTTTTCTTCTTCCTTTTCTTCTTCTTCTTCTTCTTCTTCTTCTTCTTCTTCTTCTTCTTCTTCTTCTTCTTCTTCTTCTTCTTCTTCTTCTTCTTCATCTTCTTCTCTTTTTTTAGTTTTATTGTCACGGACGAACAATACCATGAATACTCTGTAACATTAGAAACTACTTTTCTTTTTGTTGTTTAGTCGCGAATTTCTCATGGGTCTTATGATTTAAAGTCTCTGGCTACAATAGCAAACACCCCTTCCTTTCAAACTTCCTGGATACCAATGATTAGACCTCATCGTGGGAGAAACTAAATAAAAACCTGAAATTCATCAGGGTATATGATAAATCCGAGAGGTTTCCTTGAAGAAATCTTGAGGATGTTACCATGGTTACTGTCTGTAACAGATTATATTAGTTATTAATATATCCATCAGTGGCGGATTTAGTGGGGGCACATCCGGCCCGTGCGCCCCCCCCCCTTTGGAAGAAAAGTATGCATTGTGCCCCCCCCCCCTTTTAGAACCCAAAACCTTTTTGTTTGTTTGTTGTTGTTTTTTTGGTTGCTTCTCAGAGATTTATGGAGGGGAAGTAGACCCGCATACCCCCCCCCCCTCCACTGAGCGACTTTTCGAGAGCTGGCGAGACAAAAAAAATGTAAAAAAATACGGGTCTCCCTCCAAGCAAAATTGACAAACCTGCATTTGTGTGCCCCCCCCCCCCTATACAAAATCCTGGATCCGCCCCTGATATCCATGACTAAATACTCACAGCTTTGGAAAACATTTCCTCTGGGATATGTATTGTAAATTGAAATTCGTGTGAACCTGCCAATATAAAAATAATATAACCTTTTCAATTCACATTCCAATCATATAAAACCTTACGATTTGCAGAGGTATATCACTAGACCATTTTGAATTAGAGGGGAGGGAGATGGTGTCTGACCAAAAAGAAGACAAGTTGACAATTTAACCGAAAATATTCTAATAAATAAAATAGTCACACACACACACACACACACACACACACACACACCCACACACGCACACACACACACAAATTAAAAGCAAACAAGTAAACACACACACATACAAAGAAGATATTTTGGATTTGTAAACGGTACTTTCCTTTCACTAATCATAAACAATAACAAGTCACAAGATCTCAAGATTTTCAAGAAATCAACTCAAGGGTAATTTCAATACCATATTGTATTTACCGATATAGATGTTAAGTATCAAAAAAGTATGAACACAAGCATACCTTAACAAAGGATTACAATTTTTTAATGAATGAACAGCATTGAAAAACAATGTAACGACTACATTTATACTTTACAGCTCATCACTCATCGCTCTGTACTTTCGTATCTTTTTGCAGATATGAAACATGGATTCATACTCTCTTTAAAAAAAAAATCAATAAAAAAAAAAATCGAGTGATCACTGACGTCACTCCCCGGGGGAATGAAAATAGAGTGAAACTCCACTCTTTTCCTTTTAGAGAGCACTCGATAGTCACTCGATATTCACTCCTAAACAAGTGATCACTGACGTGACTCCCGGGGGAGTGAAAACATAGTGAAGAGTCACTTTTTTTTTAGAGAGAGAGAGAGAAATCAGTTTAAAGGGATTCCTTCTTAATTCATATCGGTGTGCCAAGTTAGCAGCGCTTGCCTTCTATTTTCGTTTTAACCTTGATCAACCCCGTAGAGAAATCAAGATCTAATTTTCCTGAATTTGGCAGACTAATTCGGTGATAATCAGTGACTGCTTGCCAACTTGAAAACCATAAACGGCTCAATCCGTCGAGACATTCTCTCAGCAGTAGTCATGCAGTCACTATACATGTATACCATTGAATGGAGAAAGCAATCATGAGGTCTTAAAGGTAGATAAAACCATTAAATTGTGCATGAATTATGAATTAAAGCGAATTATGAAAAATGTTTTAAGTGAAATAGTGTCGATAACCATCAGTGTATAAATAAACGAAACTTTGAAATAATAAGTGGGTGCAATTTATCATTATTTGTTTGTTATTCCATTATTATCAGCCCTTCTTTTTATTGCTGCATTGCACTCGGCGACGTTTGCTTTCCCTTTCCTTACCATTTATAAAAACATAATGACTTCAATGTGATATCATTCCTATTGCTATAACCTTTATATACAGGAAATCGGAAATCGAAAAAGGACGATTTATGTTAAATTTCATATGATATTTTAGATTATAACTAATGCATTTACCCAAACTCGTGTTTCATTCCAATAAAGGTTGATTTATGTTTGGTATACACTTCTTCACCCCCCCCCCCCCCCCCACATCATCACCACTACCTCGTTAGATCCTCTTAGCATTCTTCTTCTCCAAAGTTTCAGTTTTCCCAATTCGCCTTCTTCATTTGCTTAAGAAGATCTATCATCTTCTGATAATTATAAACTATAATTTCTTTATGTAGATATGAACTGCCTGGAAAAGAACTTTTTAATATCAGAAAATGCGAACGATTGCTGAGTTATAAAATCAATTCGTAAGTGATATAATTTTTCTGTCTCTGAAATCTGATTAAAAGTAAAACACCAATGTCAAATTTAAAGCGAATTTAATATATGAGAACAGAAAATCCCTGTGTAAGGTTTATATAATGTCCCTGTCATTTTGACGAAGCTAACAGAAACACTATCGATCTAGAATAGATGATTTTCCTTGTGTTTTCAGCGTATTTTTAGCAAAGAGAAAATCCACAGAGACAGTCATCTATTGTCAGTGGAATCAACGAAAACAAGAAGCGCTGCAAATCTGCATAAAAACAATTGTCACAATATTAATTTGACGAATTATCTCACTTCCTTTCACCCCGGCCGAGCACATTCAGATATTAACTTGATGACAATGTAAAATGTTGAATATGTTTAATGTCAACAGTTGTAAAAATGTCACGGGACAAAAATATTGTGGGCGATGGCGCAGCCAGAAATTTGCAGTGGGAGGGTTGGGGCACAGAGGGTCACCACTTTTAGGGGGGAGGGGAGAAGGGCAGAGAATCTTTGTGGTGTTAAATTACACACTATTCTGCGAGGGAGCATAGTAACCGATAAATATTTAACTTACTAATGCATTATACAGCGCTGAGACTATGTTACTAGGCATTGAATTAGGCATATCATGTTTTTTTTGTTTTTTTTTTTTTTTTTTGGGGGGGGGGGGGGGGGGACGTCTTCGATTGTAGACAGTGGAGTGGTGTGGAACCAGTCATTGAGGGGGTACTGGTGTCTTTGGCCACCCCCTCTAACTAAATGGATGAAATGCGAATATACAAGGCCATTGATTATGTTGATTGGGGGATGTTGTGTTGTGGGAAGGGTCGTATCATTAAATTATTCTTTCTTCATCTCCCTTTCTTTCTTTCTTTCTTTCTTTCTTTCTTTCTTTTTCTCTCTTTCTATCTCTCTCTCCCCCTCTCTCTTTCTTTTTTTTTTCCTCTCTCTCCACTCTCTCTCCTTGTTTCTCTCCATTTCTCTTCTTCCTCTCTTTGTCACTCTCTATGTGCCCCTCTAGCTTTCCGTTGTCAGTAATATTTAATGAAGAATATTTTTGCATTTCTGCCCATAGGATGTTCACATCTAAATGTTATCCATTTGGAACAGGACTATTATGCGATATGTATTTTCCAGTAAATCTGCATATAAATTGCCCATGCCGACAGTACAGTGATCTCAACAGTAAGTAACACAATACATTTAGAACTCAAGTCGTCAACAACCCTGCAATTCAAATGGTGTCGATACTTCTGACATTTCGCTCGCCACTTATTATTTATCTAATTATTTGCAAAAGGAGTCAACCGTTCAAGCCGGCTGCATCGTGATGGTCGGCGACTTCAGCATCAAATGTGCATTTCAGCGATAACAAACCAGTGATTGAAGTGATCCAACACTACCTATTGAACGCGACGTAACGCAAACGTGCCGAATTGAAGATCCCGTGTGATTTACGTTAGATGGACGGATATCAAGATTATTTCCAATTTGAGGTAGGCAAAAAAGAAGGGGAAAAAAGTGATAGGAAGGGAGAAAGCAAATGGGGGATATAATCATGATAATTGGTGCACCTTTCCCACTTCCCGAGTCATAACGCCTTCAGTTTGAAGGGATAATATGATTGGTTAATATGTGCAAGCAGCTGTATGAAGTAGTTTGACAAACTGCGAACACTCCGGGCCCCTTCCCCTTTCTCTCTCTCTCCCCCACGTCCCCCCCCCCCCCCTCTCTCTCTCTCTCTCCTCTGTTCTCTCTCTCTCTCTCACATGGTACCTTCTCCCCCTCTCTCTTTCTTCCTCTTCCCTCTCTTTATTTTTCTCTCTCAATACTCCATTCTCCCCCTCTCTCGCTCTACTCCACCACCCCGGGGGGGGGGGGGGGGCACTCAACCCCAAAAGTGGTGGGTATGTGCCGCCAGCAAGACAAAAAAAGGGGGCTTCGGAACGAGCGTATCATGAAAAGGATGGTCTTCGGTTTTCTCTCTCCTTTTTCTGAACAAGAAAAAATGTTATGCTTTGGAACTGAAATTGGAGTGTAAAAATGGGGACCTACTCTGCGGCACATACCCACTGCACACTATATACTGAGTCCCCCCCCCCCCCCCCCCCCCCCCCCGGGCTTCACCATCGCTCTCTTACCTTGCCCCTATCACTCTTCCCCTCTCCCTCCCCTCTCTCTTGCTCTCATTACTCCATCTACATCATATCTCCCCCCCCCCCCCCTGAATGGCCCGTATTCTCGAAAGTCTTATCTTAGGCCCCTGATTTATGGAAGGCCATTTGTAAACCCCTAAGTCCCATATACATTACTCTATTTATGTAACAAAATAAAGTAACAAAGTTATTTCCTGGCATGAATTAACATCAGACATCAATTCTATCGTGAGGTTTTTGTATTTGCATTTAGTTCCAGAACTAGAGGAAGTCTACGGTGATTTCATAAGATTAACAGTGGTTGACATTTGGCTCTCCATTATTCAGTGGCCTAAATCTATACACTTGGGCGGGGGCTTAAAGTTAGGCACCTTTCGAGAATACGGGCCTCTATTTCTAAAACTGTGCATCTAGCATCAAGTAGTAGTAGGCCATCTGGTGATAAATTGAAAATCTTGAGTCCTATTTTCTTGTCTGTTCTTGAGAAAAGAGGAAGTATTAAAAATGAAAATATATTTTACAAAATAATAAATCCCACACACGATACAATTAAAAACCACACAGGTACCACAACATGAATTACTTTATCTTAAAAATATCAGAACATTTTATTCTGTACAGAAAAATAACACAAAACATATGAATGAGAATTGACTACAGACATATATTAAAGTAAAACCGTTTACCCCTAGACAGAAAATAAAAATGCTCCAAGAATGGTGCCAAATATGGAGATATTCTGAGAGAAATCAAGTTGTGAGAGTTATTCCATATTTTCCAGAGTTATCTTGTTTACCATTCATTATAGTGTCATTTCCCTAAATTCCCTTATATCACTGCAATGCATGGTTCATAATTATTCTGAGTTTTTATACTGAATATATAATAATTTTCAGGAAATAATAAAACAAATGAGTATTCCACGAACATGTACATGTATTTGACAACATATTTTGAATTGGCAAACACAACATTCCAGAGTATGCTAAGGCAAGAAATATGTAAGTAGAAAATAATTCATTTCCCTTTTTACTTTTTTCAAGGACCAAAACTATCAAAACAATTAACAGAGATTTAGTAAATTGTATTAGGTACAAAGGAAAGCAATTAACAAAATATTTCATTCAGATTTCACAACTATGGCAAGTTTTATAACCATGTTGATTTTTAAGGGTTTTAAGAAACCCTATTTTATCAAATTTATGATCAACCAAAGTAGTCTTTTTTAAATGTCATATCATGGAAGGAATATTATGTTTCTGAGATGACAGAAGAAAATGCTCTAAGTTTAAACTGAGGAAGAACTACCATTCACCAGTCACCAAAAATCCTTTCCTCTCTTACAAATGAATGTTTTGTCAGATGCATCATCTTACAGAATTACATTATCTACCATATGCAATCTTACAGTGTTTGATAATTTTGAAATTTGAAATGGAATAAAAGTGTCACAGCCACAGCAAAGAATTGCCTCCACAAGTAACTGCACTGCTACATATTCTTTGTTTAAAACTGCACAGATATATGACAGGTCACATAATAACAAGACCATTTTGTCTAAATAGTGTTTGGATGCCAAAGAGAGAGAGAGAAAAAAAAAAAAAAAAAAAGAGTAAGAAAATGATTATTAAGAGAGAAAATAATAAAGAATAGCACAAAAAGGCTTCAGCAAATTGAATTGTATATGTACTGTCGACACAGCAATGTTCCTGTAATGATAACACTCATAAAAGTAATGATATTAGTTAGTTTATTAATTAAACAACACTGACTTGGCCTATAAGAAAAGTTGTCAAAACTCCCCTCACTGCTGATTTTTTGTAATGCTTCAAACGCAATGAAATGCCAGTCAGATAATATTTTACAAACTTCGGAATTGAATAGATGTGCTTTACATGTAAATCATATCTGAGATTTAAAATTTTTTATTTTATTATCTTTAGACCAGTCCTGCAATTACATATGCAAAAATACAGTACTTGTCCGTTTCCTTACAAAAAATGGCCTCAATTCTGCCTCACATAAATGAAATAAGTAAATAGAACATCATGCTTGTGGTCCTATATTTTTATATTCGTGAAAAGGAGGCTTACTTCTGTTTTACTGGTGAGAGTTCTATATGAATAGAGATGAAATTTTAAAAGATTTGTTTGATAAGGCACAACAAAACCATGATACCCAGTGAATGCTTCTCACATTTAAGGTACATGCAGCAGGTAAGAATTCAAAAAGAGAGAAAGCTGTCAGCCATAACAACTTTATAAAAACTAAAAAATAGTGTATATGAATTTGAATTGGAAATATAATATTCTCTTTTATTTGAGGGGGGACACACTGCAAAATTGTATCCCTAATTCTCATTTCATTATAGTTTTATAGCAACATGACTGAACAGCAGAAATAGAAGCACAGTGTTTTTAATTTCAGAAATCAATCTCTTTTCTGCCATTGTAATTGATTAGGTCCGAAAACATACCCCTAAATTAAACAGAGTTACCCATAAATTCAGAAACTTTCAGCACAATACCCTATTAACCCCCCTGAACACTGTAGTCAAACACTGTAAAGTTTTCAGCATTAAGTATTTAAAGTAATGAAATCATCTAGTGTTATTTTGCAAGTTTTCCTCATAAAATGGCAAAAATGGAAGGCTGGAATGTAGTGCACTTAACTTTCATTAAAACAAAAATTAGTGATCTGTATTAGGTTAAATGTTATATACTGGAAATAAAATGGCAAGCTGAAATTTCAGTTGTTTCTCAAATTATCTATTCCTTTAAAAAGCAGGGGTAAAGTATAACAAAAACTGGGTGAAGTATTAAAAAATTATTCAAAGTGCAATTTTTATCTGGCAAAATCAAAATTATAGTAGAAATTAATTATATCATCATACTTGTTCTGTTAGAAAAAGAGTCATGTTCAAAAGGGAATATAATTGTACATGGCATAGTTTACCCTCATGGATGTGTACACAAAACTTGATTCTTAGAGATTATATGCCTTTTATTCAAAAAGTTTTCAAATGTGTAGTCAAATTTACTTACTCAAATTGTGCAGTTATCTATTTTGATACAACTTTCTAATAGACTAGCATACATGGAGCTACATGAAAATAAAACCTACATGATTGTCTTAATTTTTCATCTTAAGGTGCTGGAATTGCGTCATTTTGCATCATAATATTAAAACATAGTTCTAATTCAATTTGGTCTATAGCTTACATTATATTACAAAGGCCTTGTCAAAGCACTTCATTATGGATATATACTGGTACAGGTTAGTAAGAAAAAGAAAATATATATATCAAGTAATTTCAGTTCACCTACAACCTTAGTAAATCAGAGACTGAAATAGGATAATATCAAAAAGGCCTTTTCTGCTCGTACAATGTACATGTAGCTCTGAGTAGCAATTGATCAAAAGCTTTGTCGTGTATTTGTAATAGAAAAAGAAAAACAGACAAAAAATTAAATACAATGCAAAGATATTTTTCCCAATATAGAAATTATGAATTCATGACCTATCATGGTATGTTGTACAGGAAATAAGTTACATGTATACAGATACAGATGCGTCTTAATTATAAAGATTCAAATTGCAATGGATATTCACAAGTGCCGCAAAGAGCATTTAGAAAACGTCAACTCAAACGTCAAAAGCTACAGACAAACTCATATACAGTCAAAACGTAGATATAAATAATTACAAAAAGAAAGTAATAATACAATAGTCCATAAACTTAGGATGTCATATTGCCCAATGTTTTTACATGTAAAACACAAAACACCTCCAAGCACTAAAGCTTCTGAGTTGCATAACATAGAACACAGCACTTTGCCTCATAATATATAAAGTATAAAAAAAAATTCAAGACACTAAAAATAATGTCTTTAATACAGAACACTTGATATCAGCAAGCAGATAATCATAAATAGAAAATTTCTGAACAATTTCATCCTTTCTATATACATTTGTGTTGTTTATATATACTTTTTTCATATATAAAAAATTATTTCTAACTATAAAAAAAGGATAACTTTTATGGTTTCCTCCATTCATACTTCATAGAGGAAGCAATCGTACTTTCTTAACATCATCACTTGAGGACCATAAGGACATAACAGGCTATATAGATTTAAGAGGCCTTTTGGTTCTCAAGCAAGAACTTCATTGTAAGAAAACATTGCAAATATGGATGCGATGATAATAACATCTCTGCCTTGCAAATTTGGTCTTCTAAGTATTATGTAATGCTACAAGTGACTTTGACTTTGACTTTGATTCCACTTGTGGAAGAATCTGATGGCTTAACACCCTATCAGCATTCCCATAGAGCTAGAAAGTCATAAATCACAATGTCAGATTTAATGGGATTGCTCCATGTCTACACATGGACATAAGTCACTTTTTCATTCCACAAGAGATTTCCACTGAAAAAAATTCTTTGCTCAGTGCCAGAAGGGCTTTAACTTGTATCACTTAACACAGAGTTAACATCCTTCTGGCTCTCAACTCAAAATTTGTGATTTTTTTTGCAGTGAAATCATTCACTATGGCCTTGTTGAGGCAATACAACTGAACAGAAGTGATGAAATAAATGCCTCAGTACATGGCTATGATGATGAAGATATTGAACTACATGTATGATGAGAAAATTCTCCACCAGGTGGATTTAAGTGTATAATATGAATAGCATCGCACCACTTACAGTTTAGGGTGGAAATGACCATACGTCTCCCAATATCCTTTCTGAGCTTCATTATGATAATCACATCATCACTGTCCACTCGCTTCTAAACAACTGGCCATAATTGACCATAACTGACCACTATCAAGCACCACTGACCCAAATAGATGTTATCCCATTATTTCTCAATGGGGCAAAACATCAAATGAGTATTAAACTTCCCCTCCACATAATAAATTGTTATCTTCGTTCTACCTGAATGCTATTGAGAGAAAGCAAGTACACATGTACATGTTTCTAGATGGTCAACCGGTTTACCCAAGTCCTATCCGAGGGACTTACCTCCAGTAATTTTGGGACATGCAATGCCTTACCGAAGGATATGAGTTTATTGATATCAGTCTTGAACCAGGGAACTCTTCAGTGACAACCACTCCTGTACCCCTAAACCATCATACATCTAATTAGGCTCAATTCACAACAAAAGATGTGCTCATGGAAAGCATGAATCACTCTCCTTTTTCCACATACACATATAGCAAGGTAGTTACATGTATTTCATAAGTGCTTTAATTCGTTTACAGTGAGTTGAATCTAACAAGGCAACAATGAAGGTCGTGAAATACCATGCCTCACTAAATTCCAAGGATATATTTGTGAAAAGCTGTAGAAGATGCTGCCCTATAATACATACAAAGGTCTTGTGAAAGATTACGCAATCAGCAAACGATCTAGAAGGAACTACTTGTAGTCTTGCTTTTCGCTTCATATCTACACATCTACCATTATTAAAATTGATACACTATCTTAATCATTTTCTCTATTTCATAGTTAGGTGCTAGAGTATGGACAATGAAATCTTGCCAATTCTTAAATCGTAAGTGGTTGTTAAAACTTTGAATATTACTTTTGCCTGTAGACATGGTGTATACATGTATGTGTGCCAATCACTTCATAATAATACAAGGTACATGTATATCATCAATTCCATTTCTCTATCCTCTTCATACCAAGTGCATTCAATTTGTTCAGGTATACAATTATGCAAATCAGGGATGTCTGTTGGTTTTACCCAATAAGCCTGAAAAGAAACCCTGCACAAGTTGGAGCCCTAATATGTTCTGTGCAATATGAAGTCTAAAAAAGCCTGAAGACCAGTGGTGACGTAGCCTGAAGAAATTAGGTTATAACCTGAAAACCTGCATGCCTGTATGTACACGTATGTGTTCCTCTGTCTTCATATATCTGTAGTCCATGCTGTAGATAGACTCCTTGTGGTCAGTGCTCTGTGCTGGTCAATCTCTCCGTCCATCAGTCATCTAGATGACCATCTCGTCAGCCAGGATCGTCGGTCGTTCCACCTGTCTACGCCGGAGACTCCGCCGTATGCCATCGGCACGTCGGTATGGCTCGTTTTTCAGATCTGAGAGTGCATAATGAGGGAGGAAAACGGAGACATTTCTAAACTGAGTTGCTAGCCATTCATGGATGTGGGGAAGGGGAGGGGCATAGGTCTTAGGGGTAGGGAAGACGTTTTCAGATCTGACAATAACTCAAGGCAGGAATATAAAGACAATCATAATATGACTTGCTAACCACACCTGTCAAAACTTCCACTGAGAAAATTATATATCTCTCAAGGCAAAATTTGGAATAGCACATACATGTAGTTTGTATGCTTTTACACAGAAGTTTTAACAGAAAGATGGGAATCTAGTGTTCATAAATTTAAAGGCTCCCCAAATAGATATAATGTACATATTATGTACAGGTACATGTATGATGAATATTGTTTGCTAGAAGCCGGAAGGACATTAACTAGAATTGTCAGTTACCATACTTCTGGCCTTAAAGCAGACAATATGATTGGACAAAAAGGAAAACATAATACTAATTAGCACAAAAGAAATATCATTACCTTGTGTGGTTATATCAAATCTAGTAGGTGGCATGATTGTGAGCATTTGCGATGTTGAAATCATTTCAAACCATATACCTGGTACATTTTTTTGTACTTGTTCAGCAACATGAATATTTTCTAATCCAATAAAAATGGGGGCTCCTAACATTTCATTTCAGTGCATCAATTGTATTTAACCCATTCAAGACAATTGACCACATTTTGTGGTTTGGCTCAATAACTTTTGATCCAGAGCTCTAAAAAATATACCAGATGCATGAGTAGAAAGAGCAAAATTTTCTGCACACACTATGTCCATTTTTATTGCATGACCATATTGCGTTTGATGCCAGGAATTTTAAAAACAAGAATAAGCTTTGAGATCCTTAAATTGGCAACACATTGAGAGGTTTAAAATCATTGTTTTTCATCAAAATTGGCAATTTCTTTCAACTATTCAACAAATTTCTAACCATGTATATTGTTTTCAAAGACATTACACCTTATTTGAACCATGTATCACTAAAAGAAAAATATTATTGTTGCCAATTTGAAGAACAAAATGTGATCAATTTAGCCCTTAAATAATTCCTGTCTGGAAAGGGTTAACTCATAATTATGATAACAGACATGAAATTCCTCAAACTGGAATAACTTCATGTTAACAACTGTGAATAGATTCTTCTTCTTTTTTCTGAGGGGGGGGGGGGGGTGGGAGGTTTTTTCCAATTTTTAGTGCATATTATGAAAAAGCCTTGGTTTTCAAAAATAAAGAATAAATAAAAAGCAAAGTGAGCTAAAATCTGCAATGTTGATCCCTCACAGTCTTTTGATGTTCACTCATGAGCATTTTTTACAAGGTTTTGAGCATGTTACACTGATGAGGATGAATGAGTGAATAACTGGTGCATTAAAAATTGATGATTTCTAGGAATGTTTCATAATGACTGAGAAAGTGTATATATGGGTGTGAATGTATACAAAGAACCAAAGTTGGGTTACAATCACAAGAATTACTATTAAACATCTTTTTTTAATCTGCAGAATTGCTCCCCCTGCCAAAGAGGAGATAGATTCTAAAAATATTCACTCTTTGGCAGTCCTTTTTTAGGTTTCACTTCTTATTTACAGTATACAAATAATAACCAAGCACTGACATAACTACATGTATATCACTACTTCCCCCCTCCCCCCCCCCCCCCCCCCCAAAAAAAAAAAAAAAAAAAAATTAATAAAATTAATAAAATAAATAAAAAAATAAATAATGATTTAAAAAAAAAATAAAAAAATAATATAAAATAAATTAAAAAATAAAATAAAATATTAGCTTTAAAAATCTGAGCTATTGGAATCATTTTTTAAAAAATTGTTAACACTTGATTTACTCTACACAAGTACTTGCCTAGCATTTATAAGAGATACATGTAAGAATATTACTGTAATTACTGATTAAAGCATAGCTTAATGACTCGTATTGAACATTTTGATATTGAAAGAAAAAGGACACTCCACTAGAATACAATTAGAACAAGAGAAAATCTTATGATTTGTCAATAAACAAATCCACTAAAGTACTAGAAAAAAAATTGATTTCCTCTACTTAAGTACATGTACTTGCCTAGCATTTATAAGAGATACATATAAAAAAATATATATATTACTGTAATTACTGATTAAAGCATAGCTTAATGACACATATTGAACATTTTGATATTGAAAGAAATAGGACACTCCACTAGAATACATAAAGAACAAGAGAAAATCTTACGATTTGTCAAACAAATCCACTATAGTACTAGTAAAAGATAGTAATTATATGTTAAAGGTGGGCATCTTCTTTGTAGTATACAAGAAATAAAATCCATTATTCAAAGCTTCAGGATTAATTCTATGTCAAATAAGACGTGGATAAAGAAGTGATGTGTGTCTAAGTCTAAATTCTGTGATACAAGTCTAAATCTACACTCTGTGATACATGTAAAAAACTAGATTTTAAAAGCTGCAAGCAAAAGTGTATTGTGGGGAGTGCAAAGCAAATTTTCAGCCCAAAGCTGAGTGTACATGTACACGTGTATATGTGAAAGAAGCAAAAAAGGTTGAATATTGAAAGCAAGCAAGTTGGACTAAAGCAAATAATTCCAACTCACACATTAAACAGATAAAATATGGGGCCTACAAGATGTCATGGATAACTGCATATTCTTTGTGTACTAGTTGTACAGTGATCAATGATTTGAAATGATTTCAATTTTCTTTCTTTTATCTAGCTCATGGAAACTTTTTCTTAATCAAGGCATTTTCATGAATGATGATGATGATAATGAGAACATCACAATTCCTATTGTGTCCTCCGTGCTTTGAAATCAGAGAACAGTGAAATGAATATATATTCAAAGTCTAAATATTCTAAATCAGACATTGCACTACACATGTATTTGGTGGTGATGTATGTAAATTTTTAAAGGTTTTTTTTTTTCATTGTTAATTGATGATAATGAACTATAAAATATGACTGGAAATGAATATCTTGAAAAAATCTAATGGTAAAATTTCTAATAGCAAATGAAACATCATTTCTATCATGAAAATACCTTTTTGTGCAAAATTATTTCTGGCTAGAATTAATGATGGTACTATCCACTTGTTTAGTGGGGTGAAGAGATTAAAATGGGATTAAAATGGCATTAAAGGGATTAGAGCTTACCGAGCTTGTCTTAAAGCTGATCATTTGAGCAAGCGGGAGAAACAAAAATCAATGGAGCAGTAGAAGTAGTAGAGTAGGGGCAGAGATTAAAACCATCAACAGAATAAAATAAAAACAAAGAAACATGCAATATGTTAGGCCATGGAAATAAAAAAGTTAATCATTAATACAGATGAAGGTCAAACTGGTGGAATATAAAATCATAGAGACAAACATATACCAGAAATAAAAGAATGAAAGTATATAAAAATTGGGAAATTTTTTAAAAATGAGGATTCCCAAAATCAAATTAAGGAATAATAGTTTATACACCTTTCTGTGATGAAAGTACATGATTTAAGATATTAATCAATGAAAATGTGAATATTTACTTGACAGTATTCTTTCTGGATATCTCAGTTTTCAAATATAATACCAAAGCTCTTCATTAAATTTATTTATGGTTTATGGAATTGATTAGCACCCATGAAGTTTGAATTTCTGGCAATTGAAATCAGTTTAAAAAAAACAACTTTTGGAATGTAGTGAGGGTTACAGGTATTTCTTTTACTTTTAGGTGATGCATCGAGCAATGTTTGAGCATTTTTCTCATTTAAATGATTTGAGGTGTATAGTCACATGATATGAATTGTTCTAAATTTAGCTCCCCTAATAGCTTTTGCGCCCAGATGAAGATCTAACAATCTTTCCCCGCTATCTTTTATTCTGTTTTATTCTCTTTGAAATCTGATCGTTTCACAGAACAATTTCAACTCTTCATAATTTCTTATTAATCACATATGTTATGATTGGACTAAAAATGTTCTAAGTTCTCCAAAATGGTACAAGGTGCTTTCCATGCAAGTGCTTTTGGGCCCACTGAAGATAAACTTGGGTTTCTAGTCACAAATTCAAATTTTCATTCCCGAGGGTCTGTTTTTCTACACAGTGTGAAAGCAAATGGGTGAAAAGGGATCAACTCAAAACTAAATAAAATAAATATAAATCATAACAGAAAAAAAAAAACAAAAACTACTCATGCAGTTAACTAATAACAAAGTGAACAACCCCATCTATTGCACTGAAGATGTCAATGGCCATTACAAGTTACTTTGTATGTACAAACATGTATGTATCCCACAATTTAAAAACAGCATAAGTTCAGATTCCCATTATACAATGAGGTTTTGCTCTTGAACTGTTTACTTGCAACAAAAACACCTGTAAATCTTATTTTATATTTTCTCTCTCTTAAAGGAAACCAAAACCCAAGGAGAGAATCAATGTTATTGGAAAGTGAAAATTCAGAGAAGCACTTTACAAAAAGTTTCATTAAAATTGGTTAAAAAATGAGAGAGTTATGGAAGTTTGAAAAGTCTCGTTTTACTTTCTATGGGGATCCTCAAATTGGCAAAATTGCTTCACGACATATGTGGTGTAAAATACATTTTCCCATTATATATGTTGAGCTCAGAAGGAGATTAACTGCACCTTGAAAGATAATGGGGAAAATCTGAAAATCTGTGTACAAAACAAATAGAGAGTTGTTCACAAAATCAGCCATTTTGAAGCAATTTTGCCAATTTGAGGGTCCCCATAGAAAGTAAAACGAGACTTTTCAAACTTCCATAACTCTCTCATTTTTTAACCAATTTTAATGAAACTTTTTGTAAAGTGCTTCTCTGAATTTTCACTTTCCAATAACATTGATTCTCTCCTTGGGTTTTGGTTTCCTTTAAGACCAATATGTACATTGTATACTTCATTACTGTACATACATGCATTAAGATTTATTATTTATAACTACCTGTCAGTTTCTATACATAATAAAATCTTAACAACAGTTCCATTTTTTTAAGTACTTATCACCTCCTAATTCGAATAAAAAATTCTAAACTACTATAAAGGTACCTCTGTTCAGATTGATAATACCACATTTTTTTATTCCTACCACCATGAAGTATTTGGTTATACAATGTATTTTCACTCTATGCCACTGCTTTTTAATACAGCATGTTTTGCAGAAGAAATTGTTCCACACGACTGTAATTTAGGTATAAATATCGGCCTCTACCAGGTAGGGGGTCTGCTAACTATTTAGGATAAAGAGGGTAACTACACATACATGTACACTACATGAAGGGGAAGGAATATAACAGATAGTGTGAATGCAGTTTGTTCATATGGAGGCTCTTTAAATAAGTAGATTTCTTTATTTGGCTATAAATTTACATACTTTATATATGGGTATGCTAGTGGAGTTTGGGGAAGGGGCTAAAACAAGCCAAAGGTGCGATCACAACAAAATAAAAATAAAATTCTGTAAGACCTGTTGCTTTCCAAGTGTCCCAGTTCAGTAGGTAAGGGATTTAAGAGCAAATAAACTACACATCTTTAATATCACGAGTGGAAAAACTGTTATGCTTTTAGTGTATATGTTTTTAAACTTAATATTTTTTGGGTATCAAATATCCAATTACATGTATATTCATGAGATGCTTTACAATCCATATTTTAGATTCCACCATGAAGGTTTGATTTGTACAAAGTGTCAAATTTGGTTTGTCTTTCAACAAGAGAAAGTTTGAACAGAAATCTTTTAATTATGAATCTCTTTTAATAACTAAAAGGTCTACTACATGTACTTAAAAAGATGAACAGGGAATAGTTTATACATTATATAGTCTGTTTGTTTAATTAACTCTAATGTGATCGATTGCCTTTCACCATGTAATGGGATGGGACAATGCAAAACAAAAATTTGGTTATGAACCTATTTAGAGCATGGCAACTCGTTTCCAATGAAAATTCCCGTCACCACTTTAAATATTGTGGGGAGATAGGGTGAGGAAAGAAGAAGATATATTTTGGTTAAAAATACAATATCAATAACTCTGCAACCATTTGGAGTACACATACAAAAAGAGATAACAAATAGGAGTTTCAAACCAATCAAAATATAGCTGTTGCCCAGAATTACAAGAAAATTATTGAGTAAAACAATTTACATTTTTCCAATTGTTACCAACATATCACCAGAACAAGTTCAACAGGATTAAACAACGATTTAGTTAAATCAAACTCGAAATCACCAAAGGGTCAATAAAAGAGCATAAGGATTTTAAGTAACAAATTTTGTTAATATCTTTATACGCTTCCTTTATTAACCAACAACCAAGTGGTTAATCAATAAAAAGTAGAGTATTCATCAACCATAGATTTGAATAGAACCAAACGAACCATAACAACTAGACATACTTGTGCTCAGTAGTGACATGCAAGCATATGATCTGGTTTTAGTGATTGTCTACTTAGATCAAGAGATGAGGAAAGTGTCTCACCTGAGATGATGTTTTCGATGGCTCCGTCGGAGACTTCTTTGGGCCCCTTCTCTTTGTTCCTATACCGTGTCTCGAGCTCAGCTACTACTGCAGCCTGGGAGTGATAACAAGAAGAGGTTAGAAGATGAGAAGAAGTGTGAATATTATCAATCTTAAAATCATTCTAGTCTAAACTTTCATCAAGTCCAAACAGAACTGCAACCATCAATCTTAATCCCCCACTCTGTCTTGGTCTAGTGAAGATATTGGAGATGGATTCTCTATTTGCATTCAAATGTAAATTTCAAACTCTTTTCTTTTTGTTAATACAGAATGTTCAGTTCAGTTCAGTTTTATTTAACCAATCATAAAACAGACAAATAACAATAAATTATTGATACAAAACATACAATACAATGAAAGGTTTGGACCCCTGAGAAGCAGAGCTTGTAGTTGGGGCCCAACAAAATACAAATGAAATAAAGTAATATAATACATTTACATAAAATGAGATGAGTGCACTAAAAATTAAATTGTGTCCAATTTGAGGATGTAAAGGTGACTACGACATAAACGTTATCCACTTACTTGGTTTTGTTTGTCTTTCCTGACCTTCTGAGCTGCTGCGATGTTTGCTGCTGTGTCCTTCTGTGCTTGCTGTCAGGTTACATGTCAAACAGATACAAAAATCAATTTGAAAATAAAACAAAATGTTTCACCTAACATGATACAAGAAACATGCAAATATAGGATTGAAATTCCTTGAATGTTTGAGTGCCTTATCACGAAAGCTTTAATCAGCTAAAGCTGGAATAATACTAGTATTCAATGTTTACATCCTTAGCAAAAGTGCTTAATATATGTAAATCCAATTATCATTATCATTGTCGTGATTACTATTATCATTATCATCATCATCATCAATCATCATTATTGTCATTACTATTATTTCTATGATAATTATCATATTATCATTAATTTAGTCTATTTTGGAATAATCTGGGAGGCCATACAGATTACAATATTTATCATTGGCTGATTCACTGTTACTGAAAGCTAAATTTGAGTTTTGGTAATGGAATGGAATTTCAAGAAAAAATGGCTTTTAATCAAGCATTAGAAAAAAAAAACACACTTACCTGGATCTTTTTCCTTTGTTCATTCTCAACTATTGCTTTCTGTACCATGGAAACAAAGTCAACAAAAATGTTATAAAACATTTATCAATATACATATAGGCGTAGTATTATCAACAACAGTTAATGCATGTGTCTTCAGTGGCTAGCAGAAAATTGATATGGGCCACCCCTGTTATCAACATGGACATGGAAGTCTAATTTAGACTAATACTGCACTTATTCAACCTTTGTGATGACATACATTGTATCACAAGACTTCTTCAGGGATTGACACCAACAGAGGTTCAGTGCTTATGGGCCCCCACCTTCTCCCCATTTTAACTCTGAACCACAAAATTTTCAAATAGGGGGCACAGGCATACTGACCTTAAAAAAGTTATTTTATCCTGAAAAATTAGTTATGGCAAGTTTCATAATTTTCCTCAGGACGAGGGTGAAATTGAGCCCTCCTAGCTGAGAGCCCACCAATATAACCTTGCATTTTGATGGGTAAATGTCAGTGACCTACCTTGAAAGCAGCCGAGAATCTATGGAAGAGAGCGAAGAAGGCACTGGGTGGTAGCGTCTTGGGATTCTCACCAAAGTATCCTACTACCTCGTTGAATGCATCCTGAAATAGAACATAATCGAATTACAAGTTATAGTAGTGCAAAGCTTGGCAATGGGACACATGAACATCCTACAACATGTAATTTGTTGAATGCATCCTGGGTACAAAACAATCAAAGAAAGAACAAGTTACAGCATTGCAAAGTTTGGCTACGGGTTACAAAAATAAGCCTCGTTACCAAAAGGAAGAGATTTGAGAGGGAGAAAAATCACTAGTATTGGTTACATAACTTGGTTGAAATAACTTGAATGGACAAAAAAAAAGTGAATACAATTTTGTACATTTGAGTACAAACAACTTCAATTTCACACAACTGAGTACATTTGAGTACAAACAACTTCAATTTCACACAACTGAGTACAACTGAGAACAATGTTGCGCAACTGAGTATAATTGAGTAGAATTTCGCACAACTGAGTTTAATTGAGGACAACTGAGTACAGTTTGAGTAGAACTGAGTAAAATAAAGAACAAAGCTTTCTTGTTGGTTTTCACTGCCCCCTTATGGATAATTGAATGAAACTTTTGCAATTTGAGCACACAAACCTTTGCATTCTTGAGATCCATCTCTACTTTGCGGACCTTCTCCTCATTGTTTAGAAGGAAGTCTCTCAGGTTAGTGTTATCACTCTGCTGGGCATACTCTCTCTTACACAGTGTGATACCATGGCTTAGACTAGTGATGTCAGCTATCAGATTCTCCAGTGAGACTACAGAAGAGAAAATGAGGGACGATTACAGAGAGAGTCAAATAATGTCTTAATAAGAGGTAATCAGAGTTTGGTGATGAGAAAACACTTCAGGATAAACTGTCTGAAGGTCTTTCGAATTAATTGATCATGTGAAAATAGCAATCCTCATAGTTTGCAGTTGTGATGTGTACACATACAAGCAGAATATTACAAAATCTTCCTTATAACCATTTACACCTAAAAGCAAAAGACACAAATATAGATAGGACTATCTATTGTACAGTAGCATATCTCCATCAGTCAAGAATGTATTTATCTTGCTTTGGTTTTTTTTAAAAGTTTCTTGTTCTACATGTGTTACATATTTCCGATAATATTCATTTGGATAGTGTAATGTATACGTAATCCATTACTACAGGTATGATACTTTATGGAAACTGGAAATTATGCAAACTGAATTATTGAAGAAGAGATGCTGTATAAATAGACAATGTTGAATGTTTCTGTGAAACAATATTCACAGAATCTATCTAACCTGCTGCTGCCTTCTCGATGTACTGAAGATCGTCATGGAAACGCGCGACATCGGGGAATTTTTGGTGGATGGTTTCTACGATGTAATGGAGCAGCGTGATCTTACGGTCTGCTGATTTGGTATCAAGAAGCTGCAAGTGTTGGGGAGAATTAAAGACACTTGTACAAAGGAAACAATAAGAACAAGGACACAGCAAAACTCATTATTAAAAAACATAAAGAAGAATAATTTGAAACCAACAACAACAATGAAAAACTGGGGATGAATCTTTAATAATGCTCTTCAAGATCACAAAATGAATAATCCAACTTCTTGAATAAGCCAAAAATATTAAAACATGCTTCACAAGAATTAAAAGAAAATCCTTAAAACAGTAAGGCAAATTCTTGCAGTATGTGTAATTGACTATTCATAAAAGTTTACAAAAAATATTCCAATGATTAGAAATAAGTGAAGTTTCATCATTGGCACTTGGCTCATCTATTTTTCAAATCTGTATTTTGGGAAGCTTACCGTGTCCAGGGTTTGGAGCTTGAAACCATAGGCTGCTCCTCTCTTTGAGCTGTTAAGGTAGTTTCCAAACGCTAAGATAACCTGTAAAACAAAGATGAATGAACAGGTGATCAAATGGAGTCAGAGAGATGACATTGGT
Source organism: Heliocidaris tuberculata (assembly GCA_025618425.1). Lineage (NCBI taxonomy): Eukaryota > Metazoa > Echinodermata > Echinoidea > Camarodonta > Echinometridae > Heliocidaris > Heliocidaris tuberculata. The sequence goes on from CM046849.1 coordinate 6,418,021, forward strand.
AATCTGACATTTATCATGAGCTTTATTTTGATAGGGTACATATAGAATGTAGCATGAGTCCAAGTTTGAAGTCAGGAATTCAAGTTAGAAATAAAATGTGACCCAGGAAAATTGCCGCGAGTGCAAGTGTCGCAAATCTTGAAATTTGAAACCACATACAATGTACTTTCCAAATATTTTGTCGCTATGTCATGTTTTCACAACGAAAATTTTTATACACTTCAACTGATGACCACAGATGTAAATAGGATACAAACAGGTGTACTGTTCAAAAAACTATTACAGGAATATCTACATTGTACATGAAATAATGAAATACAGAAGCTTTCAAAAATGTTTACCTTTAATATTTAGATTCCTTTTATGTATTTCTTTTTAAAACATCACATATTTCCCTATGGTTAAGACATACTAAATAAGGTCCAATATGCCTCAAAGTTCTTATGTCAAACAAATTCTTCACCCTATTAAAAAGGCTGAGCTTTTTGCGACCTCACAGCCTGGGGGGATGTGGGGAAAATTCCACCCTTTGCAAGCTTACCTCAAGTAACTTCTTAATCCTGGCAGAGTTCTTGATGGATAGAGATGCTGATGTGATTGCATTCAGTTGCTGAAAGAAATGGAATAGTCATTGGAAATGTTACCACATACATCTACAATGTGAAACAATAGCACAAAGCAGTTGCAAAATTTAGGATTAAAATAGAATGGAAGGTTAAACATCTTTGTTTATCATTTAGATGACTTTCTAAATCACACTCTGATTCCATTTACTGCAGCAACTTGATACTTAAATCTTGGTCCCCTCATCTCAGTGGCCAAAAATTGTACCACTTGAATTATACATGGATATACAACGGCTATAAAATTACCTGTGCCCTTCAGTTTGTATCTTATCAAGAGTAAAGATGGAACTGTTTGAATGTTACTTTACAATATCCATACAACTATATGATCTTCCAGGGCATTGAAGGAGAAATATCAGGTGGAATAGGCGACCCTGAGAGGTACTGAAGGTCACCTTGTAAGGTACTCACCGGTGTGAAGGAAAGGATGGAATCAGTGAAGTTACCCATGAAGATCATACAGCCAAGACGTTGATTTAGCCTATCAACCTTACACAGCTGAAACAAGAACATTGCAGGGGAGAAGAAAGCAATAGTAGTATTAAGCTTGCAAGAAGATTGACCAGTATGTTCCTAGATTGCTGTGGATCACCAATTTCAATTCCAAGTATTACAAGTAATTACATTTCCATCACAATCAACTATACATGCACATACAAAAAACTAATTCCTATTCCAAACCGCTAAACTGACCCAAACCATCTCTAAACTGACTGATTCTTGGCCATTCAGGGTATTGTCATTTTTTTGACCAGCTTATTGTCCATCTGTTGTGCATTTCAGCGGTGTGACGAAGGTATAAGTTATCACTATGAATTTTTTCAGCCGTATCATTTTCTATGTTATCATGAACATTTATAGCATATTCATCCATTTACTGATTGATCTACGATATACCAATCACTCTACTGATTCACTCATCATTATATCGTCTGTTTGGAGCCAGAAGAGGGTTTAAACTGCTATACTTTAACACAGAGTTAACGCCCTTCCTGCTCTCAACAGATGATATGTTCTTTCTATCTTAGTCTGTCTCTCCCAGTCTCTCTTCCTTCTTTTCTCAACTATTAACATCAAGCCATTCATCAACCCGTCTCAGTTATTATCTGTTATGATACGTTCATAGGCTTCTTATACATGTACATGTACTTCTATCCAACTTTCTTTCTATTCATCCATCAATCAATCTACCCATTCATTCTTCTGTTTCCTCTCTTCTCCCTTATCCCATTCAAGACAGGGATTATTTAAGGGCTAAATTGATCACATTTTGTTCTTCAAATTGGCAACAATAATATTTTCCTTTTAGTGCTACATGGTTCTAATATGGTGTAATGTCTTTGAAAACAATATACATGGTTAGAAATTTGTTGAATAGTTGAAAGAAATTGCCAATTTTGATGAAAAACAATTATTTTAAACCTCTCAATGTGTTGCCAATTTAAGGATCTCAGAGCTTATTCTTGTTTTTAAAATTCCTGGCATCAAACGCAATATGGTCATGCAATAAAAATGGACATAGTGTGTGCAGAAAATTTTGCTCTTTCTACTCGTGCATCTGGTATATTTTTTAGAGCTCTGGATCAAAAGTTATTGAGCCAAACCACAAAATGTGGTCAATTGTCTCGAAAGGGTTATCTGAATAAGTCTATCTTCATAAGTTAGATATTGCTATGATTTTTATCCTTCTTTCTATCCATCCATCTACCAATTCATCCACCTGTCTTACTTGAATCATAAGTCTATTTTCATCTTTTACTACATTGGTATTATTTTCATCCTTCTACCCAACTTTTTATCCATCCATCCATCCATCCATCCATCCATCCATCCATCCATCCATCCATCCATCCATCCATCCATCCATCCATCCATCCATCCATCCATCCATCCATCCATCCATCCATCCATCCATCCATCCATTCCTCCATCCATCCATCCATCCATCCATCCATCCATCCATCCATCCATCCATCCATCCATCCATCCATCCATCCATCCATCCATCCATTCCTCCATCCATCCATCCATCCATCCATCCATCCATCCATCCATCCATCCATCCATCCATCCATCCATCCATCCATCCATCCATCCATCCATCCATCCATCCATCCATCCATCCATCCATCCATCCATCCATCCATTCCTCCTCTCTTCCTCTTACCTGAATCATCAGTCTATCTTCATCTGTTAATACATTGAAGGGCTTCTTATCCTTCTATCCAACTTTCTATTCATCAATTCATTCATCTACCAATCCGTCCATCCTTTCATCCATCTACATGTATCTATCCATCCATTTTCTCTTCTTTCTTACCTGAATCATCAGTCTATCTTCATCTGTTAATACATTGATGGGCTTCTTATCCTTTTCGTATTGCTGGAATACTTTCTTCTCTTCGTCTTTAGGACAGCATCTGTGAAGCTGCTCCACTGCATCGATTGGAAGTGTGGCAAGATTGGTCCTGCAATAAAAAAATCAACAATAAAAACATTATAAAGCAAAGAAAAAGCTGGTGTGGAGATATGATAAGGTTTATGAAAATTAATAAAGGTCTCATTTTGAAGTCTCATCATGTACACTTGTACAATAAAAAGAATATTTAAAAGAGTGTTGTTTCATACCAGGAGGATGTTTTATTTATTCTCTTCTGTTCCTAAAGCCCCTTTTTTGGGTTCATCCTCCTGAATCAGTATATAAATGTGATAAGTACAAGTGCAGGTATGGACCACTATTGATTTTAAAGACTACATGTACAGGAAGTTAATAGAAAAAATTATGTTTGTTAATTTATCCTCAGTGTTGAAAATGAATGCCACAGAAAAATGATGGAATTCCAGGTTTTTAATCATTGAATAAAAAAATACAATGTTACATGTATTTCCCAAACTGGTGCTAAAAATGTTAATCTTCTTTATTCAAAGATTACTCTCTGAAATTCTGGAATCTTTCAAGCAGTACAATCTATAGAAAAGAATAACTGGTTGTACAGCTGCATACTGACCGTTTGATAGCTTCAACGATCTGCTCCGTAGTAAGCTCAATTTTTCTTCTGATGATAGAGATGTTCTGTAACCTGTTGGAGTCCAGGAGCGATGTGGTCTCTTTCTTGAAGGAGGCCTTGGCCTTACCGTCCATCACCGTCAGAGAATTACCCTGGGTCTGGGTCTTGAATGTCTCTTCAAAGTTATCAAAGTCAATGTCCTGATCGGGTAATAAAAGAACCCAGTCTATCAAAGCAGCTTGCATAGTGGATAGGAACACTATTCAAGAAGCTAAGCTTCATAATCATTATCATAAATGCAGTAAGCTACTTTCTCAGGAAATGTTGAATAGATAAAATGCAATATTTGATTTTTATCTGATTTTTAGTCATTTCTGTTCAACTTCTTTTTCCTATGAAGTTTCACAAATAACGAACAAATCAAGCTGACACCATGAATTCTAGAACTGCTGTTCTCATACTCCAATACATGTGCAAACACCCCTTTCAGTACCACAGGTGGTTTGAAACTGCCCAAATGATATGATAAAATTTAATATGGGTTTATGAATATTGAAGTTTGATATCCAATGAATGTAAGCAACAGATTTTGCATCAAGATCAAGAATGAAAACTTGTCTCTTGAAATGAGATACATGCTTGTTATGAGATACATGGCACTGTAAAGGGTTAAAGAACACCTTTAAAGAAGAAAACTTACACCCATGACCCTATCATCATCAAGCTCACTAAAGACAGTTCCTCCGATCTGGTTTGGTTTGAATGCGACCCAATTTAGCGCTGGAAGACGATACTTGGTGCTGATCTTCTTCTTTATTGTCACAGCTAAAAATAGGAAAAATAGAAAGAAATAAAAAACAAAAATTATATAGTTTAAGTCACCATTTATTAAAGAAAAAAAAACACAGATGTCAAGTCCTAAAAAACTAATGAAAGTAAGCCTTGTATTTTGACAATTACAACATATACTCCTCCAGACATACATGTACATAAGATGGAACAAGATTATATTGAGTATAACAAAGATTTTCCACAATCTGTGGTAATTTATTTCTCTTGCATATTTGGTTTTAATAAGGTCTGAACAGTTTGATGTAGAGTTCATATACATGTAACAGAAAGCCTGAAGAAACAGGGTAAATAGAGCCTGAAATCAGTCAAAAGCCTGAATACTGGCATCCTTTGATAGAAGCTAAAGCCAGGGCATTCATTTCCAAAGCTCTTTGGAAAGCAAATAGGGATGTTATATCATAATGTGATATTTGCTATGCGTGTATAAGAACTAAATATATTAGTAAAGCCAATTTCTTAATATTTGAAACATGGTACTTACATCCATATGGCGCTCCACCAATCATACCAGGAGGTGGGGGTGGAATAGGTGCTCCTGATGGCGGGGGAGGGGGTGGGGGTGCACCCATGGGTGGTGGAGGGGGAGGAGGGGCACCAGCTTGGCCTGGTGGAGGGGGTGGGGGAGGGGGAGGAGGAGGAGGTGCTGCTGGTAGAGAGACGAGAGGAATAAGAAATGACGGATACAATATCAATGTTACACTCAGAGAAAATCTCAATAGCAAGAATTCAAGCAAGAGCAAAGTGACAAATAATGAAAGAGCAAATAAATTCTGACATATCATTAATGTTTCTCCAGAATAAAAGATGCATTTCTTACAAAGAAAGTAAATTACAACATTTATTAAGGAGAAGATATCTCAAACTGTAATCTTGCCTCAGCTTTGGGACATCTTTATTTTTTATTCTATTCTCCTAAATCATGATGCATGACAAAAAAAATGCACACTGGTTTATTTCAAATTCAAATCAATTAATTTCATCATTAGACAGAAACTACAGTTGAAAATTGAGTTTCATTAGACAAATGGCAGAGACAAAGATAAAGGCACCTACAAAAAAAGTGTAACTCCGCTACAATGAATAATACGCGGTACATGAAAAAAAAAAAAATTGTTCACAAAATCATGCTTTAAGTTATTTCATGAGAAGAACTTACCAGCACCATTGCTGAGTGCAGGAGTAGGAGGTGGAGGAGGAGGGAAGTCTTCATCCGGCCCTATCGTCAAGCTTCCATTGCCGCCTCCAAGACCACTGCCACCACCGACACCACCACCACCACCACCACCGACACCGGTTCCATCACCACCTCCACCACCTGATCCGGTGCTTGTGCCAGTACCCGTGCCTGTACCCCTTGGGATGCTCTTTAAGACCTCTATTGTCTTATCAGCTTCAAGCTTTTCATTCTGTAGGGAAGAAAACATATAGAATTGAATTGAATTGAAAGGATATTTATTGAAAAATCCATAGGGCAGCTCAAGAGTTGAATTACATGGAAAATATATATACATATATTTATAAATGCATAAAAAAGGATGTTCAATGATACATTAATAATTAAAGGGAGAACTCATAATGTTCATCATGTTCTTATCAATGATGAGTTGATACAATGCAAACTTGATTTAAAAACACACACACACAGAATTGCCCTAAATGATTAAAAGCTAAATGTGCAATAAAACTGGTGTTTTGCCTGTAAACGACACCATGATAAACATCTGTATCAACCAATAAAGTGATCTGCACAAGAAAATCTTTTCAATACTTCCGTGGTTTTTCCCCTTTTGTCCCACTTTATGAGTATATGGAGGCTGAACTGTTACAGGAAATTTTTGGAAGAGGACTTCAAACTTGGCTGCAATACCTCCTTTATGCAATGCATGCTGAAAATGTCCTCTTGAACATTTCAGTTACTTCTTCTAAACCTCTTAAAGTGAATTGGTAACTTTGTAGAGGCTTGATAAAATCTGAGCTGCCTGGCCTTACATGCTATCAGTGTATGTAATATGGTGTAAAAATGAAGCCCAGGAAAAAAAAAAGGGCTTCAAAATCATCATGTGCTTCACAAAAGTAAACATATGCAAGTGACCGGAAATGCCGCACTCATTTTCCCTCATAGACTCAGTGTTAGACTAAAGCGTATGGCCATACACTTTCGTAAATGGGAGTATTCAGTCATAGATATCTTAATAATAGCATTATATATTTGAAAAACTTTCTATGCCTGGCTATTTATCCGTCTGAACATCATTATACAAGACAGATACCAAAATTCAACAATTTATTAAATCAAGCCTCCACAATGTTACCAAATCCCTTTAATATGCTACAAGAAATGAACAACACCTCTCAGGGCTACAAGAAATGAACAACACCTCTCAGGGCCACAAGAAATTTGGATTTTGTGATAACAAGGCAATATAAATTCTGAAACAAGTTTGGTGGCAACAACGAACTCCTAAATGCATAACTTTGACAATAAAGATGTGTTTACCTTGACTATTTCAAGTTCTCTACTGATTTCAGCGACACCCAGCTGGAGCTCAGCGATCTTAGCTAAAGATGCATCCTCCATCACCCGTAACCTGTCAGTTGTCTGTAAAAAAAAAAACGGTACAGTATTGATTAAAGACAATATAGGGCCTTTTGCGATATGTTGTATGTGTCAATGTCAATTCTAACAATCTTTAATAGCAAACAATATGAGTGTTTCTAAATGTACCTTTCCATTTTACATCAATAATCAGTTAACCCTTACTGTATTGGTAAATGTACATGAACATTTACAAGTAAATATAATACATTATATTAAAACAACAACAACAAGAGTTGGAATTGCAATGTATTATGAAATGCTTTTTCCTCAGTAGTACAAAATGTTGAATACCAATATCATGTAGGCTTTTCATGAACTACCCTCATAAGGTGCACAAGCTTACTTAACCTGGGTGGAGAGTAGGAAATGTAGATTAATACCTTGTCAAAGGAAAACATCAATATTACAGAGTAAATGCAATGAATACTAACCTGATACAGCGCTTCTTCAAGGTTAGCGACTCTCTCCAGTGCAGCCGTCTTGGTGTCGGAGTCCTCCATGAGCTGTCCCACATCAAAGACATTGTCAAGGTAGGCCTGGATCTGGACCTGAAGACGGTCACTCTCTGTCGTCTTGAGCTTCTGCTGTACTGGGCCAAAGCGTGGAGGCAGAGCATTGCGGATGGATGGAAGGATGGATGGATGGATGGATGGATGGATGGATGGGAGCCAGGGATAGCACAGTGGTGGCAGTACAAGGATAGACAGAGCAGCAGATTTTGGAATGTATCCAAAGGGGTGAAGAGCGTAAGAAGGGTGAATGATAATGTAGTGAAAAAGCATCAGGGATGTAAGGACGGAGGGAAGAATGGAAGAAAGGAATGAGGGAGGAATGGAGAGCACACAGTGGTAGCACAAGGAAAGAAATAACGGCAGATTTTGGAATGCGGCAACAGGGGTGAAGAGCATAATAAGGGTGAATGATGGTGTAGTGAAAAAGCATTGGGGATGTAAGGAAGGAGGGAAGAATGGAAAGAAGTAAAGATGAAATGAGGGTAGAATGGAAGGAAGGAAGAAGGAATGGAGAGCAAATGGTGGTAGCACAGGGAGAGACAGAACGGCAGATTGCGGAATGCGGAAATAAGGGTAGAGCATAAGAAGGTTGAATGATGGTGTAGTGAAAAAGCATTGGGATGTAAGGAAGGAGGGAAGAATGGAAGGAAGGAAGGATGAATTGAGGGAAGAATGGAAGAAAGGAAGGATGAATTGAGGGAAGAATGGAAGGTAGGAAGGAGAGAGGAATGGAGAACACACAGTGGTAGCACATGGAGAGACAGAACGGCAGATTTTGGAATACCGCAACAAGGGTGAAGATATTAGTAGAAGAAGGGGGAATGGGAAAAAAAACAACATTGAGGATGGAAAGTGGAGAGATATGAAATAAAGAGCCCAGGAGAATGAAGCAATGGAGTGGATGATTTGAAGCATTTGATGAAGGTATGGACAGACAGATAGACAGAAGGATGGGAAGAATGTTACGTGACATAGAGATAGGTAAAAAGCGATATTTGGAAAAGGAGATAAATGACTGAGCCAAATAGGGTGGATTGAATTAACATAAACCACACACGATGAGGAGAGATGGCAGGGGAGAATTTGTTTGTGAGCCAAAGGAATACAAAGAGCAGAAATATACAGTATATAAAGAAGTGCGAAGAGAGATATGAAATGGAGAAGGGGAGAGGATGGAATGGAATTTGGCAAGTGCAGTGAGATTTTCACATGAGACAGAAAAGTTGAACAAAATGAACAAATATTAGAAGTAAAAAGGAAGAGAGTGACAAACAAAAGACAAAATGGATAAAACAGTCAAACAGGAGAGAAATACAAACAGATAGAGAAACATCAATGACAGTTGGATGTCAGTAAAAGAAGAGAAGACGAAAGAAGGATTGACGTTTGATTTGGCAGAGAAACACGAAAACAGGTGGTAGATGGTTGAAACACATGGAGGTATGGAGAGGAGGAGGGAGATAAAGTAGATACGAAGTCATTTACCAGGTCCAGTCCCAAATCAATGAAAAATGCAGAGAAATATACATGACAAGGGCATAGCATTCAGTACACATTCACATGCGGTTACAAAGAAATCACGTTCAATGCACAGACGGGACACGCAATGGCGACAGAGGATTATTAGGCGTAGATGACGATAGCATGCACAGCCGTTTAGAAAGCGAGCAAAAGTCATTAGACAAAGAGCATTTTCAGACGGGCAATCAGCCAGAGGATATAGGTAAAGAGCAGAATCGATATCACACAAGCAGGCCAAAAAAAAAAAAAAAAAAAATGAGGGAAAGAAATGAAAAAATGGCCCAAAGTTAGAACACGGAATGAAGACAGTCTGGAATCAATAAAATTATAGTCTTAAAAAAACAAATGCTGGAACATACTTTAAAAGGAAAGAAATTTTTAGTCACAAAATTGTACAGATAACCAAACCGTATTGCAGCATTCAACTGACATTCAAATACATATACATGTAGATGTACATGTAGATTCCATGCATCAAGCACTGTTCAACTTTGACTGACAATAAATTGGATGCACTAAACACGTAACTAACACATCTAGAAATGAAGTGATTCATTCTTAACGAAGCAAAATTGTCTTGGCACCACTGTTCCATCAAGTGCTCAAGAAAATTCCATGACATAAAACTCTTTGATTTCAGATAATGATGCTATGGAATTTAGGTGGCTTAGCAAAATGCAATGGCAAGTAAAAATGCTGGAAAGACGCATATGACAAAATTATTCAAAATCAAAATTTTATTCTACTGAGGCAGAACCAAAATATTAGGATGTATAATTGGTATTTTACCCTTTGAACACTTTTAAGCAAAATGAAATGAAAATGTTTCTTCAGATAAGCCTGATTGTAATATTAGATGCACAGACAAAACTAGCAAATTTTCTCTTTGCATGTTCCCCGCATCTTTATGCGCCACGTTTCGCTATTACCTTCACAATCACTGGCTGAGGTGAAAACCAATTAACATGCATGTTTCCTTCATTAGTCACAATAGAATGGAAACTGGATTGGCAGATATGCATTTCATCCATGCTTAGATTGCCAGTGAAATAAACCTCAGTTTTAAAATAAATGATCTTGGAACATATTCCATAAAGAATTGGGAGTTGATACCAATATATTTCAACTTGACTTGAGTTTAAAAACTACTGGAAATATTTTTATTGTGGTCCAAATAAAATAACAGAAATCTATGAAAAAAAGTGAAGTCCAAAAGAAACTAACAATTAAACTGAACTTTGTCTTTATAAGTTGAATTAATAATTGGTATATTCTTGCTCATTTCCCCACCACAAAGGTGTCTATACTTGCCTCTAAATAGTTGTCTAGTCCCAGACATGTGAATTCATATTGGAGATGAGCTCTAAAGTTCATGTTCTCCACCGAATGCACAACAATGTTGATGAACTGCATACAGGCAACCTGAGTGGGTAGCATCAAGAAAAAGGGAGAAAAAAGTAAAAGAAAATGAGCAGACATAGAAACTAAATGCACATGGGAAAGGACAATTGCAATAAAATACTTAAAATATATGATTCTGAGACTGCTGTACATTAAAAAGAGTGTTACAGCTGTCACTTGCTTAACTTAAACCACAGCACAAATTGTGATATCAAATACGATATCAGGGCCCCTTTTCATAAAACTTGATATCAATAACAACTGCCCCATTTCCATGACAAATTTGCTCTTAGCCAATGAGATACAAGTATTTCAGTAGCTTATAACTGTTACTGTAACTTGTTATTGATAACAAGTTTTATGAAACAGGGGGCCCAGATATTTTAACATGCCTTACAGCCTAATTCTTTACAATTATCACAAAGACACTTCTGAGCACCTTTTAGGGCTTGTTCATACATTTCTAACAAAATCAAGTTTAGACTTGCATAGGGAGCAGGGGCAGGAAGTGCTGAGGTTTATTCACTGGACTTCAATCAAAAGTTTGGGAGTTCGAATCCCGGCGAAAAACCGGCATCCTTTGGAAAGACATTAATCCACATTTGCCTATCCCAACCCAAGTGCACATTTACATTAAATGGATACCTGAAATGTTTAAATGCTTCACACTGGAATATAACTGAGATAGAGAAATACATGTATAAGATGGCTGATTTTATGCTTACCATGAAGTCTATACTAGCTTCTTCATATCTTGTGAAGTACTCAAACATCTTCTGAAACCTACTTGACTCCATACACACCTAAAATTAAATTTAAAAAACAAAAAAACAAAAAATGAAGAAGGGATGTACAAAAGAGATTACGAGTATGTTAAAGCCCAAAATAAGACATGAATAATGTTTAATCCAAATTCTTTAAAAAAAAATACTTTTACAGGAGTATACATTTGTACTTGCCGATTTGAAGTTGTCAAATGCACTAAGGATGATTTCATGCCCTCCTTTGACGAGACAAACAGCTGCTAACAACTCTAACACTAAGGCTTTGGTTCTGAAAGAAAAAAAAAACAGTAACATGAAAATGTGGTATGTGAGTTTGATCATTTTTAAAACCATGCAAAGAAGATATTTATTGTCCTAAAGTTTGTGGGATATTTGAGTTACCATGATATAGAAAAGAAATTGAATAACATCAACAAATGAAGTGAATAATCGGCTAATCATGGTATTGACTCTGAGAGGTACTTTGTAGAGGAATATTATTATCATTACTATAAAACCAGAGACTAAGCATCATTAAAACTTCACGAATCTCCTGAGTTGTTGAAATCTATGTTTCATCTTGCAGAATAACTGAATTACAAAATGGAATATTGGCCAAAAGTTTGATGTTGCAAAAGTTTCTGATTTTACACAATATGACCGTTAATGAATAAAAATTTCAATTACTGATGTTTCAGGGAGAAAAAAAGACAATATGAAAATAGAACAGTACTCTGAAGTAGCATGAGTGTATCATAGGCTTATAAATAAATGCATGATGGAATGATGAAATACTCATGTCTTGTTTCCTAGTTCCCACCAGATTCATCATAAATGCATAAGCATCTGGCCTAAAACACCTTCACATGTGACTATTTCCAAATATAACCAGAGTTTAACTATTTCTCTCTGAACCTGAGGTGGGAAGAAAAAAAAAAGTGTCTTCTTTTCCTTCATCGCCTGTTTTTGCTGTCTATTACCTAATTTGATTTTATCACCATCTTGGCCTGTTAGGTGAGTAGACAGAATTCTATGCCATCTCTTATACTACACTCTCCCATCTTTTTAGTTCTATACCAAACGGTGATGACAGAATGTTCCCTCATTCAAATGGAAAATCTAATTTTTATCAGAGGAGTTTACAAGGGGTTAAAAGAGCAGAAGACATGGGTGAAACAAAGTTCAAAAAGCACTCTAAACATTAAGTGGAGTAGCCTACACAATGGTTATCTTTGTTCACTGCTTTTTGATTTAAAAAAAAAAATCACCTTTGATCGAAACTACTATTCGAGAGGGACTAGCATAAAACCATTCTGAAGATGTATTATGCAGCAGATTTTAAAAAGATTGTGTCAGTATCTATTCAATAATTTCGAAGAATGAAATTTGAGAATCTCAACCATTTGTAAACTTTGCAATCCGTTTCATGCTTGTGAAAATTTCTGGTTTAACAGTATACATGTACTTCCTTGTTTGGGAAAATAACTCAAGCCAAAATGTCAGAATTTACAGCTCTATCTAACAAACGAGGTATGAATAAGAAATACTAAAAAATGGTCCAGCCAGTTACCTTTACCTGTACAAAATATTAAAAATAACTTACCTGGGTGATTTGTGGTTGAGACTAAGGGCTATTGCATTGATACATTCTTTGTGATTGATAACAAGGTTGAAACCATACTGTCAAAAAGAAACAAAATGGAGAGAATGAGAACACAATAAATATTAAAATGCAAGCTCAATTATTGTTTATTAAATCAGTATCATAAAATGGGGTGTTTTGGTTTAAATATGCTTTCCTTATTGTCATTTCAATGGCAAGTGAATGGGATGTATCGGAACAAAGGTTGGGAAAAATTGGAATGGATGAAAATTGAATTGGTAAGGAAATTACATATTTTATCACATTACCACAATAATTTTAAATCAAATCAATATCGGAAAATGAGGTCATTTGGTTTCAATCTACATGTATGTTTCTTTACTGTCATATTAATGTACAGTATTAAAATGGAGTGAATCAGAACAAAAACTGGAAAAGCTTTCATGACATAATTTATTTCCCAAGAATGATGTAGAATAAAGTTTTTTTCTCTCTCTCTTTTTTCAATTATAATGAAATAATGATAATAAATCATGAAAAGGATTTCCACCATTCATTCTTGGGAGGGGGGGGGGGGCAGTCAATAACGCAATAGATAGAAGAAAAGAAATATGCATGTAGATGAGAGAAAGAAAGAGAGAAAGAAAGAGAGAAAGAAAGAGAGAAAAGAAGGATAGGAAAGAATTAGAGCGAGATAGAGACAATTATCGAGACTGAGAGAGGGAATGGGAGAACGAGGAGATACAGGTACATGTACATAGAGGAAGGAAAAGTGTGAAAGTGTGGGGCAGTGCTTCACATTCACAGTTAGAAAGACTTTTTAAACTACAAAAACGTGCAATGAGAATAATCGATCATTTGCCATTTCTTGCCCATACAGAACCCATTTTCAAATCCCACAAAATTTTAAAGTTTTATGATATTTATCAATATGAGATTGCAATTTTTATGTACAATTGTTATAGAGGTCTTTTACCAGAATCTCTACACAATCATTTTGTTTTAAATTGTAGTGTGCATAATTATGTCACTAGAAATAGTAAAAATTTTCATATACCAAATGTAAGGACAGATTTATTTAAAAAATCAATTTTTTATCGTGGGCCAATTTCTTGGAATTTGTTGTCGGATGAAATCAAGAATAGTTGTTCTTTTAATACATTCAAAAGGAAATATAAGGCTAATATTATCACTACGTATGCATCTTTTTCAGTGTAATTGTTCTTTTTTAAATTCTTGTGTGGGTTGTTAGGTATTTCTTTCTGTATAAATTGATTTTACATTTTGTTATTTTAATTTGGGTCGGCCTTTCATAAGGATTACCCTTTTTGGCTGCTACCCACTCAGTATCTTATTTGTTGTTGTTGTTATTGTAAATAACTATACTGCTTGAAATGTTTTGTATCATGTTCTTTTGTGTATGGTTTTTATACTGAGAAAATAAAGTGAATTGAAATTGAATTGAAAGAGACAATGATACAGAGTGAGGGGGAAAACAGAAAAGAAGCAAGTTAGAAGACATGCAGGGAGAGAGAATGACAGAAATAAAGAGAGGAAAAGAGGGAGAGAAAAGAGACATAGGAAGGGAGGACGAGAGATATCACTTATAAAACAAATTATGCATAGCACCAATCACGTACTTCAATACATTTCAATATAATGTTGTGAATATGGACATTGCACACATAAGACATTCATAAGATAACAATACATGTACATGTCAAAGAAGGAAATACTAAAGCAATCCATCTCCATTAAATATCTGCTTTTTATTCCTGTCGCAAGTTCCTTTGTGATGTTGGTAATCAGCTTAAGATATCAAGCAATGTGTTACATACATAACAGCATCTCTGAATCCATAGCCAATTACGATCTCACATCATACCAGGCTAAAATGCATGTAGGGTACCACTTTGCCCAATTATGTCATTACAGGAGTTTTCTTCTCTCTTCTGATGAACTAATCCCTTTATACCAATCGCTTTATAATGAAATAATGCAATTTTCCTCTCATTTTCTCCCACAGGCAAGCTGGGAATGTAAAACCATCTGCCATTTTTCACACTCTTTCTTTGCATTGCTAAGGAACCCTAATTTTTTTGTGGGGGTGAAAAACTTGGCAAAATACCGACATGGCATACAGAATAATTGGATTAAACTGATGCAAATTTCATAATTTTCAAGGTTTATGGGATAAACAAAGTGCACATGCTGTTCTCATGTGTAATGTTATGCAAATACACTCCATTTTATCTGGAAAAACAGCAGATTTACAGATGTTTTCAGCAATTTGTGGGCAACTTCTCACCATAACATCTGTGCACAAATTGTAAGCCCATGAATGAAGATTGCAAAATGCATGACTACATTTTCACACGTGCCTTTTGTACTTCAGAACACAATGTATTTTTCTCTCAGTGATGAAATGTAAGTTTCTGGAACATGTCAACTTCCTCTTCCCACATTCTTTGACAAACACAGAGTGAGAGAACTAGTTAATAATTGGTTAATCCAATTTTTCTTGCAAGATAAAAGTACAGGTGGCTGTCTACATGTACATGGAAATTTCACAGTTGTGGTTTTGACTGCAATAAAATTATACATGTATCTATTTAAAGGGTACCAATTACCAAAAGATATTTTGCTCTATAAATTAGAAGATTAGGCTTCAAATATCAATTCTATAAAGAGATATTACAATTTTAATTACACGCTCTATAGGCGTAAAAACGACTGATGAGTAGACTACTCGACGCACCCGTACGCGCTCGCCAAGAAACGGGCTCGCGCGGAACCAAACTCGAAATTTGGTTCCGCGCGAGCATTTTCATGCTATCCTTCATTTCATTTCATACTTTTTAACAGCTGACCTACAGAATGCCAGATAAAGTTCTTTAAGGTTGATTTTATGCTTTCTAACTGTACACAAATTATTTTTTCAGGTGATTGGTACATTTTAAAATTGGTCTTTATATACAGGTGGATTTGTTTTGCTGCAGGAGAAATATTTACCTGGAAGTTCATGATTGCTCTGCAGCACATAATACACACATGGACGTCATCTCTCGTGATCGCTAGATGAGACTGCATGGAAAACTTCTTCCCATGGCGAGAGCCTCGTACGCTCAGTGCATTTCTCTGTTTGGGCGGTAGTGTCTCGAGATGTTCCTCGTGCCTGGGGGAAGGAAATAGATACCGGGTTTGGCATTTAGATGATTACTGCAAACACGATCGGATAACTCTAGCTAATCTATTGGATGAACTCAAAGACTCAATGAGTTTTATTGGCTAGATTGGTCTGTTTGTTTCATTCTCGGATTACATTTGGCCCACATCATGTCCATTTGGTTCAATAAAGAAAGATTACATTTATACATGGCAATCAGTGAATTTATCTACAAAACACTGTGCAGTACTTATAGAAACAAACAAAGAAACAGCATGCAATACTATTCCCATTCTTACATGAATAACACTTCAAGATACAAATTACACCTCAAGCATCAAATAAGCCACTTTCTGAAAAACCAGAAACTTTCGCGCACATTCAAATTCGCGAAAGTTTCATGCCGCGAAATCATGATTGAATCATAAATGACATACATGTGACACTAAATTTTTGCAAATCGCGAAAGTTTCTTAATATGAAAATGGCTGTTATTTACAATTCACAAAAGTTTCATGTCGCTAACATTTCTGGATTTACAGTAACCTGTTGAAAATTAAAACTAAAGCTCAAGATAACTTGGGTTGGTGTGTTACTTGAGTTATATCAAATTCAAATTATATAAAACAGGTTCAATAAAAATATATGTTAATTCTTTATGTATTGTGAGATAAGGATCATGCCCAAGAAGTTCAATGTTATACACAGGTATACGAGTGAGTTTTACTCCAAGAGCACGAAAAAGGGGTAACTTCGCTAGTCATAAGGACCATTAATCATAAGGACCACTTATTCAAAAGGACCACTAATCATAAGGACCACTTATTCAAAAGGACCACTATCCATAACGCGTGACTAAATGAATAGCGGTTTTGTACAAATAGTGAGCAAACCATAGACAAATTACCTCGCTATTCATAAGGACATCCATTCATAAGGACCACTATTCATAACTACTCATAAGGACCGCTATTCATAACGAGTGTTAAATGAATAACAGTTTTTATGAATAGTGAGCGGACTCCACGAAAAGAAACCCAGTCTAATACAACATGAAGCCTGAAAAAGCGTCAGCCTGAAATCAGACAAGAGTCTGAACACTGCCATCCCTGCAAGGTGAACGAGGCTATATACTTACGTCATGGTCTTGTTGAGCCATTGAAGGTACTCCACCAGAACATCTAACCCAAGGTTCTCCTCGTTTAGGAACTCTCTCACCCATCTGCACAAGAAAGAAAAGAACAAATAGGAAAAAGTAGAAAGAAGTCATCTTTATACACTCGGGTTAATCTATTTTGACATAAGTTATTACAGAGATGAAAATTTTGGGTATATTCTGCTCTGAATAAAAACATCATGTCAAACACTGAGTATCAACTAAAGAGGGAGGAGTATATTATACCATACTCCAGACTTGGAACAACAAAGTTTCACTATAAGAGCAGGGGGGAAACCCCCCTCAGCCTTGTAGAAAAGCCACCAATGAGTTAACACTGTTTTTGCTTTTTAGTATTTAATTTCAGACTTTTAGTCAAGTACAGGTGTCTAACAATGAATATTGACATCAACCTGTTGACGACTCCATTCTCTTATTCCTATTGGCTGAATACAGGAACCACCAGGCTCCTGCATGGAATCCCATGTGAAAAAATACTTCACAAACTACAGTACTTTTGTGGTACTTTTGTAGTAAGACTGTAGTACGTAAAGTGATTTTGCAGTATTGTTGTGGTAGAACTGTAGTGCTATTGCAGTACAACAGTACAACTATTGTAGTACAACAGAACAGTACTTCAGGAATACTGTCCAATTTACCACAGTTTTACTCCAGTAACTGTCCTGCAGTATTTCTGCTGTACTTTTTCACAGGGGATGGGTTAAAGGGGACCAATCATCAAAAATATTTTGCTCTGTATGTAAGAGGTTTCATGTCGTTATACTATATTCAAAATATGGGCTTCAAATATTAATTCTATAAAGAGATATTGCAATTTTAATTACATTCTCTATAAGCGTAAAAGCGACTCGTGAGTAGACTACTCGACGCACCCGTATGCGCTCACCAAGATAAAGGCTCGCGCGGAACCAAACTCGGAGTTCGGTTCCGTGCGAGCATTTTCATGTTATCCTCTATTTCCTTCATACTCATTAACTGTTGACGTATAGAATACCAAAGTTCTTTAGGTTGATTTTATACTTTCTAGCTGTACACAAATTATTTTTTCAGGTGATTGGAACACTTTAATATTCATTCATGTGGTCCAGTGGTAGAAGGTTTACATGTATTAACCCCTCTAATCTCAATGGATTCATTCTATCATGCTTCAAGTAATATTCAAATTGAGGTGGTGTATGGAAATGGATTCCACAGCCAAGCCAGGATGGCTGGACTTGGTAGCGTCCACAACTACCAGCAAAAGCCGTTCCGCAAAGGGAAACCATCAATTATCCCTTCCTCTTCTCTCCATTCAGTTTTCAGCAGGATGATGTTTGTTGTTCAAGTCTCACGACAGCGAAGAATGACGCACAGAACTCGATTGTATCACACAAAAAACTTGCTATTTTGGTCCTGTTTTGTTGGGTAGCTTTGGGAGGTAGAGACTTAACCATTGGGATTTGTCATTTTGTTGTGGTCCACGGCCTGCCAGACTTCGACGCCAGGTGTTCCGAGCACTGAGACGTATCGAGGTATTTGTAACATTTTGATTCAGTTGTTCTGAATCACTCGCAGATTAGACAAAGACAATTAAACCTGCTTCTGACGTAATAATTCAGCTACACTGTATGACAATGATGATGATGATAATGATGAAAATGATAATAATAATAAAGTCTTGTTTACCCAGGGTAACCTCATCAGTATTATATACTGTTCTTGGATGGCATATATAATTTGTATCTTTTTTGCTACCATCCCCCCCCCCCCCAATTCTCTCTGTCCACCTCTATGTTATCTCTCTCTCTCTCTCTCTTTCTCTTTCTCTCTTTGACTCTGTTTGTCTCTCACTATCTGTCTATCTCTGTTTGACTCTGTCTTTCCCTTTCTCTATTTCTCTTTCTCTCTTTGTCTGTCTCTTACTATCTGTCTATCTCTGTTTGACTCTGTCTTTCCCTTTCTCTCTCTCTTTCTCTTTCTCTCTTTGTCTCTGTCTGTCTCTCACTATCTGTCTATCTCTGTTTGACTCTCTGTCTTTCTCCTTCTCTGTCTCTACCTGTCTCTCACTTCCCCCCAATCTCATAGCAGAATCTTAGAAATACGTCCAGATATTAAAAACTGGACACAAATTAAAGTCTAGACACCAACACTAAGCATCATTCAATCATGGACCCTTGTCGCCCTACTACAAGTACATTACAAACCATGATTCAATGTTCAAGCTATACTAAAGAAGTAACAGACTGGCTGACCAAGACTAACTGCCATCTGTCAGCCCACTGATAAGCGGTTTTTAATTTGCGCCATACGTGGTGCGCCAAGCGGCCAGTGTTTTCATAGGCGCTTCCTCACAAATTCAGCTCAATTAAGATCAGGTGATGAGGTCGGTGTCACTTGGTGTTAAGAGAGAACCTCCCGGCTCGGCAGAAACGAGGTCTGGGTAATAGCCGGGCCATTAAGGACACTTAAGACCCACAGACTTAGCAACCAAGCGTGAATACTGGGCTAACAAGCAATCAACGTGTTTTCACATGTGTATCAGTAAAACAAAAAAAGTAACACCCCATGAGGCAGAGGAGGGAAGAGGTTCAGAGGTGGGGGGGGGGGGAATACAGATCATAGGTAACAGATTAAACTGTTTCATTTTCTGTTACTATGTACCACGGGGGAAAGATCTCCCCTGCCCACATTGGAGATTTCCCAAAGGGAAAGGAAGTCTGTGGTATATGGCAACGATTGCCTCTCGTAATGATCTCTTTCATAACTCTTTGGTAATGCCATGTGGTAAACCAAAGCCTTCCAGTCTTTGAAGGTCTGGGACTCTACTTAAAGCAGAAGTGAAGTTGTCCAATAAATATCATACCATAATTAAGGAAGTAATGACTTAATATCTACCTGTGGGTCATTGTTTGATCCGTAACCACACCTGCCAACCTTCCAAAACAAAAGCTAGGAATCTCTCAAAGCAAAGTTAGGAATATAGTATACACTGTAATGTATTTTGCATGTTTTCACACAGAGGTTTTCATAAAAAAAGAGGAATCCAGGGCTCATAACAGTAGTATCAAGGAAAAGGGGAATCATTCCAAAATGGGAACATCTGGCAGGTAGGCCTACACCTATGTGTAACCATTACAGTGTAGGCCTATATTGCTCAGAAGAAGCAGTCTTTTTACAGAAGGAATAATTAAAGATGCACAATGCTCTGATAAGTGACCTTGTAATTTCCATTTTGTTCTCCAAATAAGACCGGTGCACCCCCCCCCCCCTTCCCCATGACGCCCCCTCAATGACTAGACCTTCATGTACATTACCTCACTGAATAAGCAACACCCTTTGGCATCGTGGGAGTTAAAGCAATGAAAACAAATTTGAAACAAGTTTGATGAAGAATGAAGCACCTGAAGCATGAGATACACTAATTCCATTTCCACTTTCAAAGATAAATGACCATTTGCCTCCTGGATGAACCCAAGTGAGGAAGGAAAAGACTGAGGCTTGTAGACAATTTATAGGAAATCAAGATTGGCAATTTTTAAGACAATCTCTCAAAGAATGCTCCCTTTATCAAGGGAATTACATTTCCCTGCTTTATCAATGTCTGGAAAAAGACAAACAAGAGATGCCACAATATTGAGGAAGTGAGGGGTTGGGTTTAAGGACAGGACAATATTCTAGTCAGAATAAAATATACAAAAATGTATCTTGATTATTGGAATGTCAGGCAATTTCACAAGAACTGTATTGATGATTAAGTGAATCGTTCGAAATCAATGTCAGCTCCTATTAAAGTAAAGGCTAAAAATATCCACTAACGTTCCAAGTGATCACAGATAGCCATTTCTTTTGTTGCTTGATGGATAGTTCCAGCTACTCGCATACCATATTCAAAACTAAGTTTCTCTGATAAGTAGAAACATTAGAGCAATGCAAACTTGGGAAAGAGAACTTTCATCATCTATATAGCAAAATAACCACATAAAAGAAATTCTAAGGAAGCAAGAGTTCCTTCACCTATCAAATATGTATAGGCAGAAAATAAAAAGACAACATACTTCTTGATTCTAATTATTCTACTTCCTTGCACCTAACACCACAAAGTGCCAAGTTTCATGTACTTGAGGGATGAATAGTCCTGTCATTTTGTGTGGTTTAAATAAAGAGAGACATAGCATGTCTTTTGGAATACAGAAGAAGTCTTTGATAAGTGGTTTTTCCAGGTTCAATGTCATTTTTTTAAAGAGTATATTTGGCTTCTCAGAAAGTACAAACAACTTCTTTCACTCTATATCTATCATTTCTTGACATCTAGATAAAGATTTTAACATATTTTGATTTTGTTCTAAGTGCAAACAACCTTGAAAATTAAAGGTTATCTTGAAATTTTCCCCCAAACCTGAAGCGGAAGCGATAACATCTTGATGTGCACTATCAGAATACAGGATTCTTAATTTTACCTACGGGGCACATTAAATGACAATTTTGGGCAAGCAAACGAAACGTTGAAACACCAAGATCATCATTACAACAGCATCAAATTTCAAGTGCTGCACAGAATAATCTTTTAAAAAGATATGAAATTGAGAAAAAGAAGAGGAAAACAATCAAGTTCGGCCTAAGTTTCGCTGACATTATTGACGCACCCACATTGTTGAAAATTACTTTACTAATGTTTATAATATTGTTTCAATTGCTGAAGCCATTGCACTTATACAAGTACATATATCTGCCCATGTATATGTTTCATTTTCTACTATGAAGTATAAACACTATCTTTGCCTATGATATAATCAGTCCAAGGAGTTCAGTCCACTTGTATTTCGTCTGCTGAGAACCATATAGTTCACCGTTAAAGGGCAATCCAACCTTGGTAACAAGATGATTTGTGTGAAAGTAGAAAAATAAGAAAAACAGGATGGTGAAAGTTTGAAAGAAATCGGACAAGGACAAGGACTAGATGTCTGAAAAATGAGATCACTGCATCTATGCGAATCTCAAATTGGCAATTTGGTGAGTCGATTGTGACATTTTTGTGGACAACTCTCCCATTTGTCGTACACAAAAATATCATTAATTTGCGGTTTTCTTCGAGGCGCTTTTACCCTCGGGGCTGTACTCAAAATATATTGGAGATAGCATCTTGTTATAGGTCCTCATGAACGAAAAGATCCTACTGAATAACGCATTTTGAAAAAAAGTGACATTTTAGTCATTTTGTGTGTTAGAGCGATTGGGGGAGTTGTCCACAGCTACAATGTACATCACAGTGACATTACCTATTCGGCCAATTTGAAATTCCCATATGCATAGTGATTACGACTTTCAAAAATTCATAAATTTCTTATTGCTTGTCCGATTTCGTTCAAACTTTCACCAATCTGCTTCTCTGATTTTTCCTCTTTCTTTCAAAGCAACTTGCTATTAAGGTTGGATTTCCCTTTAAGTTCTGGCTTTCGACAGACAATCTCTATTCTGCACTGGAGAGCTCGTAAGGTTCTCAAAAGATGAGTAATATGGGTACATTCACACATTTATTCCTTCTCTCTCCTTATTTCTCTAACTCACATTAAAATTTTGATTCGAGAGAATGAACTCTTGAAGGCAAATAGTCAGTCAGAATCAAAATAACTACGTCCACTCTTTCATAAATTTCCTGAAAACATGAGACAGCATAATATTTCATTTAGACATGCAGGAAAACACATAACCAGTGGCATAGCATGAGTTCAACCATTAAGGGGGAATGAGCACTGGGGGGCACCATTCTTACTCACAGAATGACATGCGAATATTAAATTTACAAGGTGACTGATTGGGGGAGGGTGTCCTATCGTCTGCTTTTCTCATCTGTTTCCTCTTCTCCCTTTTGACTTCTCTCTATTCTTCCTTTTCTTTCTTTCATCTTCATTTGAAATGGGGGGGGGGGGCACATGCTATACCACTGCGCATATTATCTAATTCCCTCTGAACCATTTCTACTTCTACACTTTCCTAGACAAACAAATTAACAAACTCGCAACCAATCAACTAATTGCAGCAAAATTCATCAAAACTCCCTTGCCTTTCTAACCCATAGTCTGGTCCCATCGTGATCACTTAATTTCCCCCCTTTCCAGCTCTGTAATTTGGTTGGCGATCAGTCGCTGTGGTCTCTGCGGGTCCTTGTGTAAATCTGACCTTGCGCCATAACATGACATGGCAGTTCCTGGCCCTAATCACCTCACACCTTTCAGAGAAAAACATGGCACTCGTTTTTCCACTGTTAATGAGTGCTGGACAGGTACCATGATAATATACTTTTGAATTGTAGCCCTTTTCACTGGGATACAAGCTAGATTAAAAACATATATCTGTTAAAGAGCCAGAAGGGTGTTAAAGCAAAAAGGGAGTTATCAACTCATAGACCTTCACAGAGTTAATGCCCTTCTGGCTTTCAACATAATACAGGTATGTTTCTTAACTTGACAGCAAAAAGGGCATAAACAGCAACTATCTTGTAGGACTGAGCTCACACCCTTTCAACTCTATATAGCAAGGCAACCTGTGGATGTAAATGTCTTCTTCGTGTTGAGAGGCAAAGAGGCAGTACAGTCAACCAATGCCCTTCTAGCACTGTACCAAGGCCATGGTGGTCCAACCAGGTCACGAACCCACCCTAGTCCAGACTAATTACAGTCCCATGGTTGAAGACTGGGGCAGCTAGATCCTGTTATTGAGCTCCACCAAGGCCAGGGCAAGTAGAAGTCACTGATTTTCAGAAACATTCTAAAGATTTGATCATTTATGGCTCTCACATATTACTTTTTTTCCTGTTCTCTTCTCTCATGCTTTGCTTCAATAAAAGTTGTTGAACAGTTCATTTTAAAATTTCAGTAAAATTCCTCACATTAGAGTAATAAATTAATCCTACATTGGGTAACTTATGTAACAATCACAACTTTTATTGAAAACTGCATGAACAAAGAACCACTTAAAAACTGAATTTTCTGATATGGGAATGAATATTATAAATTGTACATCTAGAACTTTGTAGCAATTGCAGAGTTGTAGCAAAGACATTTCTCTTGGTTATCACTGCACATGCACGCTACAGAAACCTTATCCTCCAACACTATATGGAATCTAGTTCACATTTGGCTCAAAATAGCTGCGAAAATCTTGTTACAATTGGAAAAATGTCTGCTTTTCTTCTCCGTGTTTTCTTTACCACAGGACCTCTTGCACCTGCATTATGTGGGCCAACTCTTCCAAAATAACTTCTCACCCCCCTAAAAAAGAAAAGAGATGTGGAGTAGGCCAGAACTGAGTACTGAGCCAACCAATGAAGCTACATTACATTACTATTCATGTACAAGTGCTGTACCCAAACAAGTTAACTCATTTAAGACAAATTAATTTTCATTTCACATAAATCTCCAAACATATTGTCACCTCAAATCCAAGAAGGTGTTACATCATATAATCCAGTACAGAGTTAACACTGTTCTGGTCCTTCCAGCTCTCAGGAGACAATGCAAAAAAAAGAGAAGTGTAGGTATAAGGGTGAATGCATGTTACTAGTTGCAAGATAACAATGTGTTTAAATTACCTAGGGGGGGGGGGGGGGTGATGGCATCAAAATTTTACCTGCATGATGAAATTAAACACAATGGAAGAATGTCACTTTTGAACTGAAGATTGATACAATGAACCAAGAAAAACACAAATGCTTTTGATGCAACATAATACAACTTCCATCTTGGTTCATTGTATCACTATCAGTCTTAATTTAAAGTGACATTCTTAAATTTGTTTAATTTTAATTTCATCTTGAGGTAACATTTTGATGCCCCCCCCCCCCCCCCCCCCCCCCGGTTATTTAAGCACATTGTCATCTTGTAACTTGTAACTTGCATTCAAATAACTACACTTCTCCTTTTCTCTCTTTTATCATATACTCGGTGATTCAACAACTTGGCATTCAATCAAGGTCAATGCCTTGGCCAGTCCTGTCCAAAAACTAAAGATATTTTTGACCACTGTACTTGAAATCCTTTCTTCCATTCTTCAGTCATTAAACACAGAAAGTATCAGAATCACAGTTTGCTTTGGCAGATCTAGTCAAAAATTTAATAATTGAAATCCTTTCTTTCATTCTTTGACACACATAAGGTGATAAAATTAAGGTCAATGCCTTGGTCAATCCTATGAAAAATCAAACAATTTTTTTTTTTCAGAAAGATACCTGAAAATTCTTTCTTTCATTCTTTTACACGTAGATACCAATAAAATGACAGTCTGCCTTGGCCAATCCTATAAAAAAGTGAACAATATTTTTTTTTTACTAGTGGTACTTGAAATACTTTCTTCCATTCTTTTACCTCACAGAAAACAATAACACTAGGCTTTACAGTTTTCCTTTGTCAATCCTGCCACAGCTCTAAAGATTCTTTATACATGGAAATTGACATCCTTTCTTCTAATCTTCTAAATAAACACAGAAAGCAATTTAACCAAAGTTTGTTTGTTTTTGTGTTTATTTGTGGTTTTGTCTTGTATTTTTAAAAATTTTTGTTCATTCTTTGGAGAATTTCTGGTCAAGGCCACACAGCCACATCACTATAAGTCGACTAATCGTATAATCATGTTATACGCTTCAATAGGTCAGTTGCAAGTAACGTCATAAGCTCTATTTAAATAGTGAAACCTTCAGTAAAGATACATCTACAATGCCTCTCCTTTGTGCTGACTAATTTGTAAATAAGTAAATGACCTCAGTAAATTAGTGAGCTCTTAATTTCATTAAAAAGGAGGATATTTGTTCCACAATAAAGAGAGATATTGTAGCCAATTTGGAACAAGTAAACATATATGCATCTCCGAAATGATGCTATTGAGATTGAGTACATGAACCTGCCAAATGATATCCACTATAATATTTAGCTACACGTGTGTTAGTAAGTGGGGGAATGAGGGGAGCCACTTGCAAGGCTTGATTTTGCTTTATAATCTATCAGACATATTTTTCTACAATAATGCAAAAGTCACAAACATTCAGATAGCAAAAGATTTATCCATTACAAACTATTATTAAAAACATCCAATCCCCCCCCCTCTCTCTCTCTCTCTCTCTGCCTCCCTCCCTCCCTCTACACTTCTTTCTCTATCTCTCTCTCTCTCATTCTCTTATTGTTACATAGGCAGGCATGAGCACTGTGAACACTAGAGAATTCATCTGAAAAAAGACAAGCCTTCCAGTCATAACCCAAACCCATTTAACAAAATATGTAGTTTCACTGCTTCTGGATTGAAGTGACTAATGTAATAGCTTTTGACAGGTAACGCTATTCATTACAGCCCACAAAAGGAGACTCACTTTGAAATTCCTATAGTAATTCCATTCTTCAAAAGAGCTAATCCTTATAAATGGTGGCCAAGTTTTGGTGATGAAAATGTTGGCTTAAGGACAATTACCCCATACATTTCAATTTAGAAAGCCATTGTCGACTGGTTGACTCTTTACCATGTAGGAAATGGTTCCATTATTCATTTTTTTTACTCTATATTTCGACATCTTACAATACATGAAGTGATTGCTTCTTTCTCTAGAAGAGAGACTATAACTCATTTACCACATAGTCTGCTGAGAGCCAGAAGGGCATTAATGCTGCGTAAATGTGATTTAAAGCCCTTCTGACTCCTAACAGATGATACATTTCCAGTTTGTGACTTTAAAACCCAAAGTGTTCTTTGAATCTGTAATCAACAGGTGAATAAAATCTAGGAGTTAGGCCAAATAAAAATTATTCCTAGTTTCTCGTCCTCACCCGCATCCTTTTTTTGTGCCCGCCTCCTTTTTTGTGTTGTTTGATAATTTTGTTTTAAAAAATAATTTTTTTTAAAATGAGAAACAAAATTTAAACCAACATTTTGCTGCAGACCCCTAAAATTAAAACTTGATGCCTTTTGGGGGTTTAAAGGGACCCCAGAAGAATATAAACATAACAGGAAGCCATGCCTAATAGTATTTGTATGTGCGGCGGCCATCTTGGAAAAATATAAAATATCAAATAACATGGTACCCCCTCCTCCTCATTTTCGAAAAATCCGGACAAGAAACTAGGAATCAACTTTACTTGGCATTATCACGATAAGGTAATTTTCAAATACCTGTAGTATTGTATATTTCCCCATGTCCTTGATGTATGCAATTCTCTGGTTTGCAGACATTTTTTTAGTATCATTTCTTGGATTTTTATTATCTTTTCTTTTCTCAGCACAATAGAGATTAATATCATAAATTTTTTTGTAAGACCATTCTTCTCATATGACCCCATTCCATTGACAGTGTGATAATGGTCCCATTAAGGTAGATTTTGATCACTGGCAGATAAAGTGAGCTTTTGCATTCTTTCCATCGTTAATTCCCACTTGCAGAACAAAACTTGCTTCTGATTGATTTTGAATTTACTGTGCAGGACATTGCAACAACTCATGCTTTTTAGCAGCCTCAATGACTCCTTATCACTGACAAGCTATCTTCTCCAAATTTCAAAAATGCAGACAGATCTTTTTCTGTCAATTTGGTCTACATCATACATGTACTTTTAAAATTACAAATCATAGAGTGGACTTTTCTTTCTTCTTTATGTCTCAGGAAGAACTCCACCTCTGTAAGTGATTAAATAGGCCTACTGTCAGATCTTGTAAAAATTTTAAGAATAGCTGCCAAATCTTGACTCATACACTTGGTCACTTTCTCCTACTTTGAAACTAAGTAGTAACTTGGTGATATTAAAAATACAGTTGGGCAAAATTACTATATTTATATTTCCAAAATTATAGCTTTTAAAAAAAAGTGTCAAATATTTTCATTTCTTTAATCAGAAAATCCACTTGATGAAGATTTCTCTTTAAATTGAGAATAAATGAATGCATTTGGTTGAAAACTCCCCTGCAACAGGACATAAAATTGTTGGTCCCTTGAAAAAGAGCATTATGTATAAAGGTGATGAGTGTTATGAAAGATAAATGTATGCCCTTTTTCAGGAAACCATAATTCAGCTCCGGAAACCATAATTGTTGTTGTTTGTTAACTTGAAACCATAACTGTTGTTTGTTAACTTGTGCCCTCCACCATGATCATGACTGTACATGTACCGACATCGTGAAAATTTCTGTCCGCTTATTTTCCATCATACCTTTCACACTGAAAAGGAAACCGCAAGCACACTGTTCATGAGTGTCTATGTAGACCATCTACATGGATACTGCTCAAACCACTGGCATTGAGAGAACAGGGTGATGAGGGACAAGTCTAACAATCTTACTCTTACTCATTGTGATAATCATCGCGTTAGAGCCACAGAGAACTACTCATTTCTTGGCAGACGGCTACATGGTTAACCAGTCTAACCAGGAACATTTTCAATCAGGAGCTAGGTTTAGAGAAAGAAAGTAGACCTGTCCTAATAAAAGCAGCCAAGAGCCGCTAAGAGCAGACCTGAAAACAACCTGAAAACAAATTCTGGAGCAGCCAAAAGACATCCAATAGGCTCTTTTATAATAATGCTGAGTTCTGGGAAAGGTTGAAAAATAATTTGTGAGCTTTCTCATTCTTTTTATGTCTGTTTGAAAGAACATTTAGAAATGTCCCCTGGAAAGGAGTGCTCTTCAAATGCCCTAATATTCAAAATATGACAAGAAATAGCTGAAGTATTCGGGCCGAACATGCACGCCACGTGTGTGTGTGCAGTCCCATATACCCATTTCTCTGAGCAGTGCATGTACTTTTCAGCTTGTCAAGGGTCAATTTCTGAACATTTCGATAATTCCGAAACTTCACAGTATACAGCAATTCTTATGTAGACAAGATCAACCTTTCCCAATAGCTTTGAGACAGTTTCTTTCACAATGTAATCACACGACAAGAACTCAACTTTATCTTTAAATAATGCTAAGATTATTAAAGGTTTTTGTGTGAAACTGAACAAAAAATAATGAATTTTATGGCCTGAAATAGCACAAGAACAAAATGATCAAACTTGGAAGATCGATGTGGCTCGATCTTAGTGGCTTTTTATAGTAGATCAGACTTTTCTTGGTTGTTAGTGGTTCTTAACCCTTACCTGTGGTTGTCCCTGTATTAAGCCTATGGGAATGCGAGAATTCAGTAGTCAACGGGTTAATAGATCTAATCATCCCAGATGAACACGGATTTGAACCTATAACCCACAGCACAGCTACCACCATACCAACGTGCTCCATCAAATACTTACTGGATGTTGTTGGTTCGGAGTGATATCTCCAGATCTCGAAGATTCTGTGTCGACGTGTCAAACATCTTCCTTCTCGTTCTCTGTGTGGTGAAAAAATGACCCCAAATAAAAGTTTAGCACAAGTGAATTCATTTCAATATTTAAGATCCCATTTTACAGAGGAGTGTTCAATCGATAAAATATGTTTTGAATTATGCATTCATGTGACCTTTGAGTTACAGGTGCATGTATATTTCAAAACAATATTTTGAAATACACAGTACATGTAATCAACCAAGTGACATACCCATGTAGTTGGGGTGTTGAAAATTGATTGCAGTTCATTCTATTTTGAATGTTATATGGCTACACTAAATCAACTTTAGGCAATAAAAGTTTGGTATTAAATGCATGTCAGACCAGATCACCAGACAATTGCTAGTAGCTTGGTGGTATTAAAAAATAAAGTTGGGAAGAACTACCACATATATTTCCCAAATTATAGCTTTTAAAAAGTGTCAAATATTTTCATTTCTACAATCAGAAAACCCACTTGATCAAGCTTTCTTGTTAAATTGAGAAATAATGAATCCATTTGGTTGAAACTCCCCTGCAACAGGACATAAAATTGTTGGTCCCCTGAAAAAGAGCATTATTTGTTAATAAGGTGGTGAGTGTTATGAAAGATAAATGTATGCCCTTTTTCAGGAAACCATAATTGTTGTTTGTTAATAGAAATCACAGAAAGAGGAAAATTAATTGATTGAAACAAATATATAAATAAAATATGATTAAAATGTGAGGGTTATCATCATAACCTGAGACATAAAAATGTGTACAAATAACAATACCAAAGTATTAAAGATGTTTGATAATAACAAATAAGTTGAAGGGGGAAATAAATTACATGAAACAAATTTGGTAAGTAAAGATACTGTTTATATTACAATGAATTATCATTGTGATTTCAGGTTAATTCCAATTCAAATCAGAATTAGTTAGAAAGAAAGAATAATATATTTAGTTTGCTAATATGACATTTGCACGCAAGGTACTTGGTGCTTATTTCATCAATGCCATTGGGAAAGCGTTGTGGTCATATGTTTTAGAAGCGATTGTAAGATTTAGGGACAGTGCTGGGTGTAGGGTTACGGTTATGAATTTCACTTGCATACAAAATTGACCATGAAACAATTTTTTTTTTTAATTTATTTATTTTTTATTTTATTTGCCAGAGCATTGTCATACAATCGTTTCGTTTAGGTCAAGACGTTATTGCATGGCATGTCATACAATCGTTTCGTTTAGGTCAAGACGTTATGGCATGCAGAATGGAACTATATCATGCCAAAAGATTCTTTGTCAATTGAGCAATAAGGTATTGACAACAACAACTACAACCAAAAAAAAAAAGAGTCAAAGATTTTTTACACCAATTTTTTTGGCTCGATTTTTGAACCAGTCAAAATGAAAGGACCTATCCTTGATCTCTTATCCCGGAAGGAAACCCCAACCCACATATATAGAAACAGAAATATAAACAATTGTAAATATAAGGAAACATCTCCAATGACGACTGCTTCTTACATGTACATGGATGTTGCAATCTATTTCAAACTGACATAATAATTGTTGTTTTGAAACTTTCTTTGAAATATTCCCTAATCATATGAGCACCATTACTTCATAACATACCAATTCCAATCTAGATTTGTTGAAGGGATTATGATCATTTGAAAGGACCATAAATGAATATGAACACACGGGATCATGAATATGCTATTTGAATTGTGTCCCTGTACCATAAGCTCTATAATTTATGTTCACTGCATCCCTACTCCCAATAAATGTATTACTGGTATGTGTTGTCTATACAGTGTACCTCGTTAACATGCATGATGGTTTTCTCTCTGTCTGACTGGCACTTTAAAAACCTACAAATCGAGGGTACATGGGCCCCTTCACATTGCTAAATTTTTAAATACCCCCCAAAATTCAAGCTAAGCCCTTCAAGTTGTGTAGGTACAATCTATGCAATCACTTCAACTTGAACAAGGAGAGCAAAGAAATGCATAGCTGTGGCAAGGGGATCTCAAGGGGGAAAGTGAGAATGGGATGGCAAAGTACTGATAAGTTGTGCACCCAAGACACCTGTTGCTTTGATGTATGTGAACGGACCCTGAGAACCTCATCCAGCTTCTCATCAATAAATGGAAATTGGAGTGCTTTCCTCGAAGGCCATCTGGGCCCTCTCATTTTCAAGTCTCTTTTTCCATCCCCCTGTACTTAGTTTTGTTAGGCACTGTTAAAGTGACAGTATACTGAAGCTCCTAAATAGCGCCAATTTTTTAACAGGATCTGAAAAGTGTCTGTGCCTCTCATTTTCCCATCATGCCCCATTCTAGTTTGTGGAAGATTAGAATGTACCTGTCCTGCAGGCAATTTTCCATATTGCAAGTCAAAAATAATAGTTTGAAATATAAAGTGTGCCTATTATCCAAACATGCTGTTTGCCAAAATTCAAAATAAAATGCAATTAATTTTCAAATTACATTCCCAATTTAGCAATCACTGCAAGATGGCACTGTTCAAGTTCTACCCGTTTAATGCCACTTTAAAAGAAAAGGTTTGAGTTCTGGTAAAGATGAAAAATAATTTGTAAGCTTTCTTCTTCTTTTTACATCAGTTTGGAGCAAATAATATAGTAAAAGTGTCTCCTGGAAAGGATTGCTCTTTCATGCCCTTGTTTTTAACTATGACAAGAAACAGCTGAAAAGTTTTCACCAATCCTTCATACAACATGTGTGTGTAGTCCCATTTACCCATTATGTGTGCAGTGCATATGATTTTCAGGAAGAATGAGCGCCTATAAGAACAGAATTTACACATCGGATTGGGGATGCAAAGTGACCACTCCTGTTTATTAGAGATCCAGGCTTAACATAGCCGACTAACATATGAATAAACTCGTCGCTAAAGGGTGACCAACATTATGGGCGGAGTCAATTTCTTCACTTCACAGTATACATCAATTCGTATGTGCTATCAACCATTTCCCAATCCTTCTATACAATGTAATCACATCACCAGAACTCAAATATTCACTAAACTTTGCTCATGTAACCTCTATGAAAGCACATCCCAATCTTAATAGAATAAATAATGTATATGTGCCTACATTGTCAGGTCTAAGCTATTTGCCCCATCCATTATTTTTAGTTTCAATGCTTTCACAAGTTATATTGATGTCTGTAATTTGAAGGCAGGCACATTCCACTCAAAACTTACTTCCGCCCAATAACAGTGTCCCCAAATCAAGGTTCTCTGAAATATTGTTTACACATTATAGTCTCGGCACTTTCTCCGTAAACCCCAGCTTTGCTTTGCAAGAAAATTGAATAATTAAATGAAATACGTGAGAATTAAAAATCCTAAGCTTATCTGGCTCACAATTTTCATTTGCTAATTTCGGTTACCTGGTAACCACTGTTTTGTTTTGTTTTATTTTGGGTTGCTAAACGAATAATGATATCTGTAATTTTTGTTCTGTTCTGTTTTGACTGATTGATAAATGCATTCATTAAACTGAAAGCCTGTTCAACTGATAAACATAACATTCTAAATTCTAACTTCATTCTTTATTCCAGAGATCAGTAAACAACCCCAGATAGCCAAGTGAGTGCATTCTACTTTAATACAAATTTGAATTTTTTATTTTTTAATCTATGTAAATTTATTGAAATTTTACATTTGATTATATCTTACAATAGAAAATACTAGGTTCCAAGTAAATTTTCCAATATTTCTATTTTTTGTTCATGGCCTTTATATTCCATGTATAAGGAAGTGTCTCAGTTATGAAACAAAATTTCAGACAAAGATGTTTTTTCCATCAAAAAAGGAAGACGAACATGAATTTTACATGAAAAATGATATTTCAAAACAAGAAACTATCCTGCTTTGGGCTCCAGAGGTCTCGGCCTTCTTATTCCCTGAGGAGTCTGGGAAGACAGGAAATAACAGTTAGTCTCCATAGGACAGGCTGATAGTTCATCATCTCCCATTTTCATGTTCCGTAATGTCTGCAATGATCTGTGACAACATGCACAGGAAAATGCCTGTTTATGAGACTGCATGATAGAAGTTAGTCTCCACAAGACAGGCTCAGTCCATCATCCCAATTTCATATTTACTACCATCTTCAATGGCCTGTGACAAAACCAAGAGGAAAATCCTGTTACAGTAGATCTGCACAAGTTTAATTAGACTTCATGGGACAGGCTAATAGTTCATCATATCGCCAGTATATACCAAAATTCTATTCAATTTTTTATATTGTATGAACAAACTTCTGGCTACGAGTCTGTATGATGGGAAATGGATGATTTGACAATCTGACAGGGCTCTTTCGATTAGACTGTTATGGCCAATTTACTGCTCATATTTCACAAGGGCTTTTTGAACTTACAAAACAGATTGGGGGAGGGGGGGGGGGTCACAGAGGGCTAGCTCACCTCATTATGGTACCCTAAATAAACAAGCAAAATGGCTCTTGCATATGAGAAGAACAGAGACATAATTGTAACCGGAAGTCTTGAAGTATGTCGCAATTTCTGCACCTACAGGTATTTGCCAAGTTTTCATAATTCCATGAATACTGCAACTCAAATGAAAAAACTGAAACATTATCAAGTGCAAAACAATATCTTACTCTTTGGAAAATTCCCAAATTTGGTGTTACATACAATTTTCTACCCTTCTGTAAGCAATATCTTGCAAAGTTCTCTAATGCCTATAACTTATAAGCAACAGGATAAAGATTTGTCATTTTTGTATGTTAGTACTATGTATGAAGCAATATTCCACAAGTCCCCCACCAAAATAATCTTTGTTTTAATCCAAAATAATCTTTATTATAATCGAAAATAATCTTTGTTTTAATCCAGTCGAAATCACTTTTAACAAAACATCACAGTTTATCAGTTCACATTGTTTATGCTTTCTTCCAAAATGTCAAGAACATTCTAATTTGTTGTTCTTTTTCATTCTTGTTTGTGTAAGAAGAAGTATCACAGCATTTTAACCTTGCCTTCTTCCTTAAATTCACTTACCAATTTGTACAATGCGAAGGTTACAACACATTATGGATTCTAAATGTTTCCTAATTGATTTGACTTTTTCATGTCATTCAACAGAGACCGGCATAATTCCCCCATGCAGAAGGGCATCAACAAATGACAATAATCTCAATATATATGCCCACTGTATTAATCATTTAGATGGTTTACAATGACAAGCAATGATTGATGCTGATACCGTAAGTGAACCAGTAGGCTAGGCTTTCCTGCTTGACCAACCAATCAGCACATCAATATCTTTCTTGCAGTTCATCTGCAAGTATATACAACGCCCATGAGACCCAAAATTAATACTGGCTTCATTCTTAATGGACATCATTACATCCGAGCCCTCAACATAAAGTTCCCTTACTTTCCCCTTCCATGTGATATATACCTCATATATGTGATTAACAAAAAATCCATAATTTGCTACTTTGTTTCTTTGGAAACCAATATCTCTAGAATTCAACAAGCCTGCAGTGTTGTATGATTTTTCTCTACTTGTCCTAATTTCATAAGTGCAGAAATAGAGGATCTTTGTTATGCAGTGGTTTGCAACATCACACAGAAAGCGTTTTTTTTTGTGTGTGTGTGTGTGTGTGTGTTCTTTTAGTAATGTTCAGGTGCAGTATTTATAGTTTAATTCTTATGTGTAATTATATTTTAGTGGTTTACATTAGTGTATACGGTTAGATTAATATAATAGAAAATAAATTGAAGGAAAATTACCTCATGATATTTGTGAGTGAAAAGTTGCTAAATGATCCCATATTGTGAAAAGGTTTCATTGCATGGATATACTTCTTTCGAATAATTCGTTCCAGAAGTGATTACACGGAAACACGATGAATGTTAATATTAATAACAACATGAATAATGATTAAGAATGTTGTGAATATTAATTCATGTGTTTGATTATCAAAGTAAATACTGTGACATTCAAGGAAATAATAATAACAATGATATAAGAGAAAACACTACTAGAAAGTGAAATGTTACATTCAGTGAAATTGTTACTTGAGACTGATAGCCAGAAAAAGAAGACTGTACGATGAAACTGGTTAGTTTGATAACTGGATCATATATAAAGGATAGTAAATAATAACTGATTAATTAAAATAAATTATTGGGTGAACATAAATAAACTTGATGACTCCCGACAAATAATGTGACATAAACATATTAATAAAGGATAAAGGATAAAGGATACTACATTATAGTAAGTTTAGTATTTTACATAGAGTCCATTAACAAAAAAGAAAAAATATACACAACACAACAAGAGTGATAGAATCCACAAACAGGGAAGAATGGACCAGAACAACTGGTTGAAAGTCAAGAAAATGGGAAAAACCGGAAGTCTTTTCACAGTCAAATTGTATCAGGAACAAAGCATATTCACAGACATGCCAACAAAACACGACAGGATCTACAGCCAAAAGTTCACAATATTATTCATAATAAATGATGTTGATTGCAAGATGATATTTTTTTTTGGGGGGGGGGGCATCGAGGAGAAATATTCTTGGAAACTGGCGACTTCTCAAAGGTAATTAATCAATAATCAAATGACAACTGATGAGCAATATGCTCTGATCTACTGGAAGCCAAGATACAGGGAATGTGCAGGACTCATTTGTGAGTCTAATCAGAACTAGCATTATTATTGTTAATTATTTTGGCCAAATGAATAATCTGTCTTTAAAAAAAGAAAGAAATTGATTTAGTAGAGTATTGGGGGGGGGGGGGGGGGGGGGGAGGGGTAATCAGTGATGGGAACAAAGACAAAATATGGACAAATGCAAAACAGAAATTAAAGGGTGCGGGACTACGGCAGGTGGTGTTGGTGGTTGTGGTGGTAACTGGTGAAGTGGGTTTTTGAGAAGAGATGATCATCAATGTGAAATAGGCCTAGGGGGTTGGTGGTAGGCCACTGGAATAACTGACAACATAAAATGAAACAGGAAAGCAGGTGTCATCTCCTCCAATGAGATCAAAGCAACAAAAACTGATAGAAAAAAATCTGACAAAGTGAACAAAAAAGACCTTTGAAAAGGTACACACGTGCACACAAACAAACAGACAAACAAATAGAGACAGGACACTTGAGAATGTGAAGAGTACAGACTGACAGACAGACAGACAGACAGACAAGATAAGTGGTAACACAAAGTCTCACCTATATACTTTACCACATATGAACAAGCCACGCCAATACAAGGGGACTGGGTAACAGCCATGCTTATATATAAAGCAAGCCTACATAATACCGCTTATTTTACAGAGGTAAGCGGTATGTGTAGTAGAAGTAGGAGTAGTAAATATTGAACAGGGCTGCTCGGGTTTGCGATTGATACCTTAAAACTACCGACCTTGGATGTGTTCCCTGGTTCCATCACTTTACGAATCCTGGCGATGTATTGTTCAGGCGGCGCTTTAGCACTGACTTTTTCCTGGAGGGGAGAAAGAATTTTGAAAAAAAAAAAATACAATGAAAATTATGGGACATTTACAATTCATATACAACATTTCAACCCAATTCTCTAAATTTCATTGTCTATACACATTAACACATTCTAGAGCAATACTAATTAAACAATACTAATTAAACAATTTTCTTTTATACATAAAGAAATTGGATAGACAAAAAAAGGATTCCATCTTTTTAATGAATGTTTTGTGCGAAGGGCCCTCTTCATGATTTTAGAAGATATGAGATAATGCTTTACATTTAACCTGACATCTTTAGAGAGAAGAGACATATATTTCTTTTCTATAGAATGCATTAAACATGAAGGCCACAAGTATTTACGCTTTCCATTAAAGCCCCATGAAGGAGACATACATGTATATTTTTTCATTAATGAAGGCTGAAAAATTACTGCATTTTACTATGGGACCACATGAAATAAATTATGCTTG
Organism: Heliocidaris tuberculata; assembly: GCA_025618425.1. Lineage (NCBI taxonomy): Eukaryota > Metazoa > Echinodermata > Echinoidea > Camarodonta > Echinometridae > Heliocidaris > Heliocidaris tuberculata. The sequence continues at coordinate 6,455,507 of CM046849.1, forward strand.
ATTTGAACCCAGATACTATGAGTATTGTACTCCCGTTGTTTCATTGTGAATTTTTTACAATCTGCATCTCATGAAATTCACTGCGTCTCCTTGGAGAAATGGATAAGTGGTTATCACATACAGCATAAGGTAGTATTATCTCTTGATTTTTTTTTAGTTTGGAAGCCTTCACAAGCTGACGTCAAGTAGCAGGTTTCATGCAAAATTCATGAACACAAAAAACATGAAGAAAGCTTGTTAAGAAGTTTCACCCTCACTGAGGGATATTCAAGACTTCAACTTTAAACTTTTAAGTTAAAGAAAAACATTATAAATAAACTTGCAAGAGAATAAAAGTTCCTAAACATTCATTTTCAATTCCAGATATAACAATTTTGAAGAGCAAAAAAGTGACCTTGATTGACATGTTGATTCCTACATTTTTTTTAATTTTCCACAAAAAAAGTGGCAGAAACTGACCTTCACCTATCATTTTATACTTGATTTTTGAAGTCCTACAATATGGCTACCTGTGAACTTTAACCTGATTATCGTAGTAGGATTATTTATGACAGGGTAACATATTAAAGGGTACCAATCACCAAAAATAATTTTGCTCTGTATGTTAGAGGTTTCATGTCGTTATACTATATTCAAAATATGGGCTTCAAATATCAATTCTATAAAGAGATATTGCAATTTTAATTATACTCTCTATAAGCGTAAAAGCGACTCGTGAGTAGACTACTCGACGCACCCGTACGCGCTCGCCAAGATAAAGGCTCGCACGGAACCAAACTCGGAGTTCGGTTCTGTGCGAGCATTTTCATGTTATCCTCTATTTCTTTCATACTCATTAACTGTTGACCTATAGAATACCAGACAAAGTTCTTTGAGGTCGATTTTATACTTCCTAGCTGTACACAAATTATTTTTTCTACGACCCATGGGCAGAAATATTATTTGACGGTGGCTCTTTTTTCATTTACAGTGGCTTTTTCAAGAGTTTCAGGGGCTAATCGCCCTTAGCCCCGCTTATTTTTTTCACTGCTTTAACCTGATTATTGTAGTAAGAATATTTATGACAGGATGACATATTAAAGCTGATAAAGATTATTGCTAATTCCCATTGCTGTCTTCAAAAGATAGATGAAAAGAATGAGATGACAGGATGAAGACACATCCGACATGCCGGATGACAGATGTCAGAAAATGCAAACCCAAACAAAACAATATTTCGGAAAAAAGATGTGCGAGGTTGTTTTTGTCGGGAAGAGAAAGGCTTGAATGCATTTCCTATTTTTCCTTAAATCCTACCAGCTAACAAAACATTCAGCACATGTGGAGTAAAGTTTTCCTTGTACTTAAGTTTAGTAGTCCATGTATTTTGTCTTCATTTTTCTTCTTATTGATGGGAAGGAAAATATCTCTTGTATCTTGTAGGCCTCGGGCTAATTCAAGTTTGGCAACAACTATTTGGGAGATTTGTAGACCTAAATGGCACTCTTGTCCTGCTTTCCCTTTTTTCTTTTTTTCTTTGTTTTGTTTTTGTTTTGTATTTGTTTGTTTCAGTTGTTTGTTGTTGATTTTTTTTTTGCCAATTCAATAATGTGTGTTCAATTATACCCTTAAATTTTCAAAAATATTCTATCCTTCATTGGATTTTCTTCAAACTTTCATAGATCCCTTTATCAATTTTTTATACTGCTATTATTAAAAGCCAACTTAATACCAAGGTGGACTTCCACTTTAAATGAATCATACTCTATTTCACGATATTAGTAATATATAATGTAGTTTGAGTAACTATTGGACCTTTTTCATTTAAGTGTTGTATACTTTAAAAGAATAAAGTCAATTAAGACAATCTAATAAAATATTATGAATAGGTTCAATGATCTGCTGAGAGTCATAAGGGCATTAACTCTGGGTAAAAGTATGATTTAAAGTTCTTCTAGCTCTGAAAAGACAAAATGATAATTTAGAAGAAAAAACAATGTATGCCATCGTCTCATGGAAGTTCAAGTACGTTCCTGGTGTAATGAGTGAATTCAAGGAAGCATCACATTAAGTCGGAGAGGTGTTACTATAAAAACCATACAACAGGAAGACCACATGTTGATCTTCTATCCTACCTAAAATCTTCTCAGCATGATCAGTCTCTAGATCTCTCTATCCCTCAAAATGAAAGTATATATTGAGGAAGATCCTCATTTGAACAAATCGTTCAAACGTTATACCTAAAAAATACTTGTGACATTCTGAAGTGAAACTGAAAGTGTTTCAATTGTATAAAGCAAGCTGAAAATGCTTGATGAATCCATTGTAATGTTATTAACAAAACGGTCAAGTTACTTTTAGGAAGAAATTGATGTATATCTGTTATTCTTTGTTTTCTTAAACCCCTTTCATATTAAGCTAGCTATAGCGGAATCAAAAGCGCTTTGGCCGGATGTGAAAGGGTATAGTAAGTCAGTAATATTCCACTATGGACATGGGAGGTCTGTGACTACCTTGAGAGGTGGCTTTGAAAGTGCTATCTAGCCAACAGCGGAATTGGTGAACAGTTGCACCAAATAAGGTGGAATGAAAGGCCAAAGGTCACCTATGTCCCGCACGTGCATGAAAGGAAAGCAATTGCATTGTGCAGAAGATGTACTTCCACTCTTGAGCATCGCGCCCTATTCTACTTTCTATACTGCTTCCATGAAGTAGCCGTATCTTTTGCTCGATGTGAAAGCAAAGCGATGCGAAGCGCTTCCAAGGAAGGTAGAACGACAGTGTAATCAATAGTGTAATGAAAAGCACTTTGGCAATCAGAGAGGGGTATAAGACACATACTGGTACACAAAAAAGAGCACAATTCAACTAAATCGTTACTTTTTTCACAAAGTGACCGATGAGCCCGCAACTAAAAGAAAGTTAGTTTTGAATAAATTGCTTTCAAAGTTTTAAAGCATAATCTCAACCTCTTTAATGTATGAAGGGTGAATAATTTTTATATCCTGTGATAGATCATATTTCAATGTTTAGTTCTATGTTTAATCATTTGCCTATTTGTCTATGTTTTGGGGGAAAATGAGCTGTAAACATAACCGGCATTTCGTGAAAACAAAAAAATTCAAAGACGCGCAGTGACGGATTTTCACAAAGTGACGGATCTCAGCCGCGTGCGTGTAAAACATATGGGACTTCATCACCACTCATTTAACCGTCATTTCGTGAAAACACAAAGTCAATTCAAGGACACGCTCTTCTTTGTTTTCACGAAGTGACGGATCTCAGCCACGCACATAAAACAAACGAGACGGCTGTAAGCCGTCACTTCGTGAAAACAGAAAATCCTTTTACTAGGTATTTTCTTGTTGATGTTATAGCCATAGTTACATAATTATACATTATTATGATCTGAACTTTGTGAGATTCAAGATGTTAGTGAATGATGTCCAAAAATGCAAAAAAATCAAAATTGAAAAAATATGCATTTTTCCTCATTACCGTCACTTTGTGAAAACAGGGACGAAATAATGCACTTTTTAAATAAATTTTTACAGTGACTCTATTTCCTGGTAAATTCAGTGTCTATTACATTTTCAATTCATTTATGTAACTTTAAAGCATTATACTCCTGCCCACAAATGTCTTTTTTTTTGCATTACTCAGTTCTTTTTAATATACATTGAATGAAACTGTCCAAAGCTATTAAAAATCCAATATCCTTGCATTAATGTTCAGTTCTGACATTTTACAGTCTACAGCCTGATCGGCTAAGAGTAGGCATTTTGTCCATCCGTGACATTGAATATTTTATGGATTATGATTTTAGTAGGTGACCATGGCCACCAAATTTTATCAAATTTCAACTCCTTCAGTTATGCCCTTCACAATGAAACATAAAATAGCCCGTTTCAATTAAATACTTATTTTCTACAGACCATCAAACTTTCAAAATTTGTCAAATGTCCGTCTGTGACTAACCGATCAGGCTCTCTACACCAAATTAAATGCAAGAAATAAAAACATCCCATTTTATGCAATGAGTGGGCCTACTGAAAGCGCTGCATGCATTAAAACTGGAGCAATCGAGGTCTCACGTAATACGACACCTACAAAATAGCTACAGCTGGGAAAAATATAAAACCACTCAAGAATATAATTGCAAAGTGCAAGAAAGTTTTGTGAGCGTACAATATAATAAATACAATAATAGTTTCTTATAAAGCGCTTTACCAGTAACATCTGACCAAAGTGCTTGCATTATTATTTATTATTATTGTTATTTTGTTATTCAAAAAAACAATTGAAAGTCTCCTTGAAGGCACTTTCATAATTTAAAGTTATTAATTTGTATTTATCAATTTCATTTTTCTCCTGGTAGGTGGGGGATGGTTCCTCACAAATCTTACGAATATCCACTTGTCTCCAACCCACCCCTACTTGATCCATTCCCCCCCCCCCCTTTTGACAACTAACATAACTTCCTCTTATGCCACATGATTTGTCAGCAATGTATCAAAATTAAAAGTCAAATCTGACATCATAATGCTCTGGCATAGTCATCATCTTGTTTCAGTGGATTGGACTCTATACATCTACCAGAGTGCTTCAATGATTGCAGCATCGGAAATGAGCAGGAAAAGAAGCATACATCTACCTTTCCTGTCACAAGTTTTCATTTGCTACGTTCATACGGGACTGGTGGTTTTCAAAAATTAAGTTGGAGAAACTGTAAGTTAACAAAACGACGACTCACTAACAACGACAAGGGTTCACACGACACTCGTTGTTCCGAGATTACAAGTCGAGTGATCGTTGTTTAAAGGCATTGATTAACTTTGCCCAGGATTGAAAAAAAAATTCACTGTTCCAGCTAATGCTGTAATCATAATTGCAAACCTTTAGCTCAGACAGGAATCGCCTGAGTTTTATAAGCTGATCGGTCGTTTATATATCAAGATATTTACGATTGAACATTGATGTCGGGATAGAGTACCACCGAACCCTAAAGAACTCTTACGGTTGGCATACCTCGCTCTATCACAGAATACCGTACGGGCTGGAAACCCGCTCTGAAATCGCCAAGCACTGGTGCTTGGTTTTTGTGAGTGCAGCGCAGCGAAGAAGCTGAGTGACTTGCGCTAGCGATTGATCGCGCTTTTCTCTTTTTTAGGATAGTAAACGGGTTCCATTTTCTCTCATACTTTCACATATCCTTAATTATATATGTAGTTAGAGGACTGCACACAATTCACTGGCATTTGAGCTGATTTTACAATTTTTCACAAAGTTAATCAATCACTTTAAGATGAATGGAGAGATCATCGTTAACAGCAAGTTTATTCTGTCCACATGGTCCATAACTACAATGGAGGGCCCCTTGCTGCTCGTGGTTTCAACGTTAATTACAATATATTCATATTCATATGACCCGAAACTATAAGATAGTTTTTTAAATACCAGTGAAACTTAAAGTTTTGATCCCTCCGTGTGAACCTGACTATTCTGAAAGGTTATTCAGATCATACTCTGCATTACGGTGGCAGATGCTGTATACTGCAACTGGTTCATTGTCTGTTCCCACACTAAGGTAAAATCCAAGGTTGCTGTTAGATATATCGGTTTATGTTTAGCCTAGTTTACCCCTCTTGTATATAAAGAGCAGATCTAATTGCTTGGAATATCCTTTCACACTTTGATTTAAAGTCAATAAGCAAGTTCGTTATTAGTTCATGGTACAAATGATTCTGAAATGACCCCAAGTTGTATGTGCACTCGCGTTTGTTTTGGTGGATGTGCTACGTGTTTAACAAGTAAAATCATGCTGGTACGCACATCATGGTTGTGTACAAAATGACAGCATACAAAGGTCAATTGTACTCGGTGGAAATGACCTTCAACTGCAAATGTGCAAATTGTAATTACAAACTGGCTTGTAGCCCCAAATCACCTCAATTTTTTTAATGTTATGGGAACAAATGTAACAAAATAATTAAGAAATTAAACAGACACTGAGAAAAATAACATTCAAATAATAACTTTAAAGACAGGCCTACATGTTATGACGTAATCAACATATTTCATTAAAGCCATTTTTCATTCGTATAGTGCATAAAGCAATTTTTATGGTTTAAAAAAAAAAATCAACTACATGTACATATTTTTTGTTTTTCATTTGTTTGCCTATTAATGTAGTTGTTGTTGTTGTTTGCTTGTGGGAGACTGCATACAAGCAAATGCGCAAGCAGAAGTAAAAACATTTGTTGTAGCAGGGGAGGGGGTGACTCCTAGACGGCCAAAGGACAACCTGGTCTAGACCTGCTGACATGGTGGGCTAGACCCAGCACGAGTCAACGCGAGAGTCAGCTTCCTGGACCAGACCTGGTAGCTTGACACAGGAACTAGTACTAGCAGGAGCAGGAACCAGGAAAAGGAACCAGAAGTAGGATAAGTCTAGGTAGGGCATGATGAAAGGGAAGGAGAGCATGAGAATAGGGTCATGGTCATTTTACTTTCGTTGATAAAGAAGAAATTACAGTAAAAAAAAAAACACAACTTAGGGCTATGGGCCTTAATACTACTGAAAAATATTTTAAGTAGCCCCAAATCAATAGAGGAGATTTTCACTGAAAATTTGAGAAAAAGCCCCTAATCAAACAAAAAATATCTGGTACTTTAAACATAATATGTTGTTCTCCAATCACTTACAAATCCAAAAGCCTAATCTGTAATTCCTTAAATATAAAGTTGAGTTCTGGTCATGAGATTGAATTGTGAAAGAAACTGTCTCAAAGCAACTGGGAAAGGTCGATTATATAGCACATAAGAATTGGTATATGCTGTAATGTTTTGGAATCACCAACATGATAAGAAATTGACTCAATCCTGCTGAGAGTAACAAGCACTGCACACAGGAATGCGTATATGGGATTACATACAAATGTTCGGCCCGAACATGTCAGTTGTTTCTTGTCATATTTTGAATGGGAGGGCATTTGAATAGCAATCGTTTTCAGGGGACTTTTCTACAATGATAATCTTCCAAACTAGCATAGTAAGGATGAGAAAGCTCACAAAATATTTTCTACCTTTCCCAAAACTCAAGCTTCTCTTTAAGAGCACTACACCTAACCGCTGTGTAAGAACAAGCTAATTTCTCTTCACACGTTTCAGACAAATATTATTCCTCTTGTGAAGATGCAACCATGATGGAAACGTGTCCAGCTGAGTTGCTTGAGAGTTCAGCCCAGCTCATGATATTAATTCCCTTAGAATCCATTAATCTATCATGATACCTTATAACCTTGAACAACATTTGGCAGCATCCTGTTTTTAGCTGCTCACTAAAAAACATTCATCTTCCAAACCCTCAGCAGTTGTTATTCGATGAGGAGGTGAATGTTAACATCATGTTCATTACTTTTAAGTTCTCAAGCCTGTGATTTATTTGACAATCAATTAATTACTTTTGAGAAATATACTTGTATCAGCTCTCATTAAAAAAAATTAGTTTTAACAGATCGTTAAAGATGATTACATTTTACCTTCAAAGTAAATTTCCACTGGGTTTCATCTTGTTTTCTTGGGCTTATATTAGTATTCATCACGTTTTTAAAAATTTTACCTTAGGACCTCTAATAAGAACAGGAAAATCATGAACCCTATCTCATTTTTGAAATTGAACTGTTGGAGTAATGAACCTTTGGTATTACGAACCTCAGGAAAAAAGACATGTATAAACCGTTCCTCCATCTTTCTGTTTATTATTCATTCTCATTTAATTTCCCTCTATATTGACATAAAGCAATTGTTCCTATGACCCTGAACAACATAAGACCATACTCTATCCTTCATCATCATTTCCTTTCTTGTTATTTATAATCTCTTAATGTTCTTCTATCCTTAATCATCATTTCCTTTCTTGTTATTTATAATCTCTTAATGTTCTTCATGCTTCCCTCGTCGACTCTTTAAGATTTGCATACAATAATTCACAAGGAAACGCTGTTGATGTCCTCAACATTGTTAGGACGATTGTGAAGGGCTTTTGGGACCTCAAACTCTTTTCATAATTACTTTGTTTGTTTTGTTATCTTCTAATTTCATCTATAAATATTGTATTTGTGTACATGGTATGTAATTTGTTTCATGTTTATCATGACAGATGTTTGTTGACTTTTCCTGCTTATACCCCTACAAGTTTCGCTTTTCAATAGCCATGACTAATTTGCAAATATATCTAGAGAATGTCTTATTTTACAGTGTGCTGCAATATTCAATTTTTCTTCTTTTTTTTATCTGTACAGGAAAAACAAAACCTTAATTATACAAGATTTTTTGTAGTTTATTGTTTGTCATATGGTTTACTTGAATTCACAAAGGCATTTGGAAATGAATAAATAGATTTCAAAGTTCAAACTCTGTGCATTCATATTCTCTTACCTGATCACAAATCAGGTCCCATTTCTTCTCATCATTATACTGACGTAGAAGCTTCGCCTTCTCTGGGGGCAGATCCATTTGTGCCTACAAGAAAACAAGAAGGTGGAATTTTTTAACATAAAATATTTTCAAATCTTTTTATATTGTCTCTTGGCATTGACAAACACAAAATTGTAAATGAAGACATTCCTTTTAATAATCTTTTAAAAGAAAATGTCAATTTCCTCAAATTAGTGAAGTCTACAGAGCATTAGTTAGATTCCCAACTTTCATTAAAAAATTTCACAAGGAGAGGAAATCAAGAAGCTCTGTGAGTCATATCAAAATCTGGTTAAAGAAATGAACACTTCGTTAACTTTTACTTACAAAATAATGAAATACATGAGTAAAAAAATAAACAGTGTTTCATTTTCGCAATGACTTACTTCCTTATATATTAGTCATTTGTTTATACATCTTTTGTCCCATGTACATGTATATAGCAACGATGGTAATGGAACTGTTCAACTATTCCTGATTGAAAACTGTATAAATTTTTAATGTCTATAGTTCCAGCATCTTGATCACATTCTGTTTGATCAGAACATGTGAAGTGTACAATCTGAATATCCTTTGATATTTGAATTAAATGATAAGTATTATTTCTCTATTCAAGTATCATAATAAATCTACAACAGCTTCATTCTGTCAAAGCTTTACATCTTCAAGCTTGCATATAGAGAGAAAATGAGAAAGAAACAAAACAAAACAGTATCACCATGTAGAAAATATAACTGAATACATGCCAGTGAAAAAATAATGGTTATATCAAAGTTATACAGTATGGTTATAACTGATTGTCATTATTCATTCAAAATAGTCATCAACAATTAATCAGTGATGTGTTAACAATCAGTAAGAATTTCACAATCAAGGGGGAAATAATTACTAAAGGCAATTGTCCTGAAATAAATGTAAATATAAATGGTTAGTTTGCAAATCCGATAATCCCTTATCTCTGCACGCAATAGTATACTATCCCTGCAACTGATTTTTTTTAAAGTGTGTTCAACAAAGGTTAATTGTGAGCTCATTATCACAAGTTCATACTCAATAAACTGTTTTGAATGAGAAAACATTTGAATTTTATCATCACATTAATATTTCTCAATGGAATATTGTAAATGCAATTCATAGAAAGAAGGTTGAATGCTGCTCCTATAGAAAAGTAAAATTACAAAATACATAAAATCATGTTTAAATTTAAAATTAATAATGACTGATATTTCTAACAAATTATGGAAAGAATAGGAGTCATTAGTACAGAGGTACAAGGGTTTTACAACATTAGTTTTACAAAGTATTAAATGTCAAATGTAGGGCCTTTAATTACTCATTGTTACTCTACATCTACTTGGAAAAAGAAACAAGGAAATGCTAGACATGTAAATCATTGGAATAATTGAAATTTGGCTAGAAAAATGCGACAAACATTAGATAAAAATTAATATACATGTATGAAAAATGCTTGCATTCATAATTATTGCATATGTATTCATTAATACTGAAAACTGTGTATAATCTGCAAATGAAAAAAAATGGATTTAATGGATGAAAACCATTACAGGTATACATCTTAAAAACAAAAAATCAGGATATACTGCTTGAGGGTTAACGACCCAGTTTCTCCAGACAGAGGTCATCGAACCCCACTGACCATATATCAACAAACTCTGACCTAAGGTGGAAGTGTCAATAGTATTGAGGTGTAGAGATACTGGAAAAACACAACCTAGAAATACCTGCCCTTATAATAAGGACAAAAAAGTGATTACCAAATGTACATATCCTGAAAACAGAGAGGTATATCGACCTTTTTTGAGGAAAATCTGTATTTGTACTTACATGTAACTCTTGTTTAGAAATTTGTGTGGTTTTTGGCACGATTGTGGTTGTTTAAAATAGAATGAAAGTCCTTAATATATTTACATGTATGACTCAACAATACATATAGATACATGACATAATACACAAAGTAGATATAAAGGAATGTGGTGTATGAATTATAGGCCTAAGTGTATGGTTTAGATTTTTATCATGGACTATACAGAGTGCACATTGGACATATACAGGGTGTTCAGACACAACAAATTTATACCAAAACGGTATAGCTATACGATGAATTTTTGTGGATTTATGTGTCTGAACCTGAACGCTGACTAACGAAACGTCCTATAACGCAACTGGGGTCAGAGCATCGTTTCGAACTAGAACTCGATAACGAATCACCTTTCCGTGTGTGTCTGAACGTATGGCGACCATAGAACAGTATAACTGGGCAGGGCTTAACGTGAGCACGTGCGAAAGGTGTCCTTACCAGGGGGCGGGAACTGGCAGCGACCATAACAACATGCGCAGTGGAAAACTGCGCATCTATACGATGTTTTTCTAATCGGTTGAGATATGTGTCTGAACGGTCCGTAGGCTATACGATGAAAATTTTATACGTTTCTTTATCAAGTTTCGGTATAAACATTATGTGTCTGAACAGGGGGATACTTACATGTACCAGTACATGTAAAAGCAATAATTGTAATGATCAGCAATACCCCATTACTGACAAGAAAGGTGCTGGCTTTTTTTTTCTAACAAGTAAAATTACATAAATCTGCATATGATTTAAAACAGTAAAAAGATTTTTTTAAAAACAAACACACTTTTACAAGTTTAGTTCTATACTGGTAAGTAATGACTGTCATACTCATAATGCTAAAGAAAAAAATCAAAATAAAAAAGTTTTTTTCTTTTACACGTACATATAATGATGCAACTTCAATGAAGTCATATTTCTCAATACTGCAGTTATCCAGAAGAAAATTTGCAAATACTTGAACATGAATTTGGCCATATTTGGTCATGGTTGGGACAGCGTCACAATGTTCCCAATTCTATAAATCATTTTTTTTTTCTTTAGGAACAAAGGAAATCAGCACACTTGTACTGTCACGTAAACAGTCAACTTTCATTAGATTTACAAGATGTCCTTAAATAAACTTGCAGATGTCAATTTGAAAGAGAAGTTCACTGAAAGACCACGAAATGGAAAAATTAAGAAATAGAATTTCAGCTGTTGCAGGTTTACTCTTACCATTCATTTTGATTAATTACATCAATATTGAGACATATTTTTTCCTTTACTACTACCTTTAGGTAGGCCTATAGAACTGTTGAAATTGTTAGATCTGTGTAGGCTAATGTGTCCATAATATTGATAATGATAAATTCAATTTCCACAATAATAATCAGGAGGCCAAGCTAACACAGTGATTTTGATTCTAAAATTGTATTTTGTATTTGAAAAAAAGAAAGAGGGCACTTATATTACGAGATGTAGGCTACATATCAACTTACATGCATAAACAAACCAAACAAGGGATTCCAAATATATTTTTAGAATATTTTTTTTTAGAAATTTGAGTGAGTGCAATCAGTGTTGATCTGTGAGATGTAAAGACTCAAGAAAAGAAAATTGTAGCACCTTATGAAAGTATGACAAGTTTTGTGATTTAGGGAGAAGGGTATGGGAAACATAATATAGCTCATGTCCCCTTCTTGTAGTTTCTTGTATAAGTGTGACAAGTTTTGTGGTTTTTAGGGGTACTGGAACATGATATTGTTCATGTCCCCTACCTGTACAGTATCCATGAACATTATCTTTGCCATATAAGGGCATTCGTCCTACATTATTGCACAGCCGTTTCATGTTTCATGTTAACTCTAAACATACACTAGGTCTTGAGAAGAACAAAGGCTGTCAACAGAACATCTCATCGACTGGCAACCTACAGTGCCATGCTGGTTCCCGTGTCAAAGGTTGTCGAGAGCCTGCTGTGTATTCTGGGATACTCCTTTACGAAATGGGGCTCTCCCACTTGGTAAGAGCATCTGGATATCATTAGCTTATAGAAATGTCAGAGACAAGATAAACTTCACTATAAAATTGTCAACAGCTTCTTATTTAATACTAAATGACATCAGGCTAAAATGAAGGGGGCATATCTATGTGATGTACAGTCAACCATTTGAATGTTTATTTTCCCTGTAGAGAAACACATAGGGGCCTATAGGCCTATGCTACAGGAGAAATAATATTTTCATATACTCCCAGCATAAGAGACCTATACTCTTAATAACATTTTTGAAGGATTTCTCCTTTGGGTTATAAATCAAAGTGAAAATATTGGGAAACCACATTAGGAACTCCAAAGCAAAATGATCATTACTAAACAAGGAAAAAGCCTTCAAAGGCCTTTAAAAATCAGTAATCTATTGAATTCATTGCCATGTTGTGGTACCACAGGTGTAGGCTACTAGTATCTTAAGTCGAATTGGGTGTTTGGTAGGTGAAAACCATAATTTTCCTAAAACTATTTCAGGAACTCATTAGGAGTAAGAGGAGGTTACAAACCCTTTTGGCTATACTCCGTGAAGTGAAGTACGTATAGAGTATTTAGGACTTTACATGACAACTTAAAGCTTGGAAATGGTGAATAAGCTGGGATTAAAGTTGGTGCAAAAAGATGAGATATCCATAAGGATTAGCATTGGCCTTACCTAATAGTATTTTTAACCTACAAGGATTGAACCATCCAGAAAGATGGGCTTAGCCTATGACAGCTTGAATGGATGACTATTAAACGGGCAAATATTTGACAGACAAGTAGGTTCTTGAGACCCTTGACACTATAGTATTTAGTATTGCCTACGTTTAGGCCAACTACGTGTGGTAAAGCTTCAAATTCATATGAATCCAATTTTCTGAAAGTCTTTGTAACCCTTGGTTGCTGCTTTAATAAAAGAAATTAAATAATGGTTACCAGTAGCCTACATTTTACTGTTTTCATTCATTACTTTTGCTTCCTACTTTATAATAAGTTGACACATATTACATTTTATCACATTAATAAAGAATCCATAATATAACTAACATGCAGAATGCATTTTGTCAAGTCTTGTCCTTCAAATTATATTGAGAGATCAACTGATGACTCAAGCACTCATCTTTCATAAAATGAAAATTGTGAAAAACTAAATCAGGGCTCCACGTTAACAGGCATCCAGTACAATTTTTTAATATTGTAGCAGGGGCTCATACTTTCATAACGTGAAAATGCCACTCTGGACCCCCTGCAAAAAATGGTAGTGTGGAGCCTCGAGCAAATGATCTGTACGTGCAGCACTGCAGCAACTGATGACTGTACATACAAATGTCTCTTTGAGGATGAGTTCCAGTGTCGTTTTGAGGGCAGGTTTGGCTAGATCTGTGAACAAACCTAAAATGAAAAGGAAGTTAGATTGAAGAGAAGGGAAACTGAGCTGATTAAGAGAGACAATAAGAGATAGCATGAGAGAGAGAGAACGGAGGTAATAAACTGGTCATTAGGATGAACCCTGCAGAAGATGACTGCAGACAAGGATCAAAATGACATCGTCATGGCGACAATTTGATGAATAATGCCCTGACGAAGATGGACTGTCTGTACGTTGGATTACTGTGGATTCAAGAGATCTGAGAGGATGGAAACAATTCTTTGATCAGATTAAGGTAAGCTAATAATTCAAACAAATGGAAGAGTACAAAGTATTGTTATCGTGACCTGGTGAGGACGAAAAAGAAAGGCCAAGGGGAAATGGTATTGGCAAAATGGCAAGCATTGCAAACAAAATGGAAGGAGATTGGAGAGATGGATGTGCAGCTGTAGGAATGGAAAGACTGTGGAAAAGTTAGAGATATTGAAAATTGTATGTCTACAGCTTCTGTCAATGGAATCGTAAGAGAAGTAGAGGTAAACTGACATTTGCTCTGACAACATGTGCTCTGGGCTTTATGTTGTAAAATATATAGGGTGAGGGTTAGGGTTATACATGTAGTATTTAGTCAACAATTACAAAATTCAGTCAGTGACGGATATTGACCAAGGAGCAATTGTCGTTGGAGCCTGTGTCGTGGAACAAACAGGTGTGAAACTCTAGGAATGGGAGAAATGGAAATAGTTATAGGTATTCTTAGGCCTGTACATATAGGAACTGTCAGAGGACACAGACTCGGGTCTTGATCAAAAGCTTACCTGGTACTGCTGCCATGTATTCATCTGCTTCCTACGATTCAAAAAGATTTCACTAGGAATGCTCTCGATGATGTGCACACTGTGCACCCTCTTCTCAATAGCTGAGTTCTTTCGGCCCTTGGTGGACCTGTATTGCACTGACGATCGGTGAGCCAAGCGGGGCTGGGTCCCCGTGCTCCCGCTGCTACTTCCATTGCTGCTTCTTGTACTGCTTCCACTGATGCTGGCAGCACACTGCGTGTGGCCGTTGTTCAGTCCACCATTTTGATCCAACAAGGCACAAGGGCTTGGCTTGTGGGTGATCCACGTGTCGATGGGGGTGGTGGGCGACTCCGGCCCTGTTGAACTTGCGGAAGACGACTGCCCCATAGTTAATTAGCCGCCACTTCTCTTGATTAATTAAATCTAATTTATTACACCTCTGTCTCTTGACAGGATAGAGAATTCTTCAGAACTGTTACAGTTCTGCAACACCAGCCACTCCCACAGTAGTGTCACATTTCTGCTCTTATACAAAGAGGCATGATACACAAAATAAAAGATATTCGATAACAAGAAGTCATATATGATGAAGATTCATTCCCGCCAATTGAAATCGCTTGGTACGAGACATTATTACTTTTCCATTGTGTTCAGTGAGGTGCAAGGATCTCAGGGTATGTATTCTGATACGGTACTGTCTGTCTATATCCCACCGCTGACACCATGCAGTTCCTATGCCATTATACGGGATGGCATGGATATGCACTCTTGCTTAGAAATCACTAACTACTTCCAGTTCTACTCAACACTCCTTCTATTGGGAAGCGGAACTTCTCTTTGACGCCGTCCTGCATCCAATTTCACCATCCACCAGGCCGCGGCCCCGGAAAATTTCACCGACACCTCCTTTCAGCGTGCGTCGATTCCATGCACTTCAATTGATACGATATCAGACAGGCTTCAAAAGACCCGACTATTGTTGCAGATATCGATTTGATTCAGTCATTCAACTGCAATGGGCTATTCTCCTCCTATCTTGAATTCAATGAAATGGGGGGTCAGGGACCAAGTTGGAGGCGAATGGAAAATGTCATTTAGATACAAGTCTGCATGGATTGTTCTTATTCCTTCTACTGTTCTTTGGCCAGGCACGTCATGAAAATGAAGACTCACAATTTTCTTGGGTACCTTTGGTGATATCGAAGGAAAAATAACAGTTTTAAAAACAAGATTGGAACATGACTATATTATCTATCATTTCCCAGATCCCTTTATTTGGTCAACAGGTATGTGTATGGATTTAATTTTGTTCTTTCTTGGGGGATGCAGTTCCTTCTCTATCCTATGTTCTAAAACATTTAGAAAGGCCAGAAATTAACAATTAGTATTCATAGTAAGCATGCAAGACGATGAAAACTTTCTCTTCTAGCTAGTGTACAATCTATCCCATATCTAAAATTTTGATAAAAATTTCTAGAAAATGTCCAAAATTGTGAGTCTTGAATGTTGTAGAAGATGGAAAACAATGTAATCTTAAGAAGGTGATGTTGTCTGAATATCAAAGGTAGGCCCACTTTTATTTCGGTTACCATCTTCTAAATCTAATAGAGGTATATTTTCATTATTAATTTCATTCTAAATAGTCCTTTGCCTTCAAAAAATTAACATCAAAGCTTCTAATATACAAAATGAGAATTAAATTGTGTGAAAAGTAAGAATGTTTGTAGCAAAGTCTCAGCAAATGTCAAGTGAGAATCTCTATTGACTCTCATCTCAAGTAAGGATCTCTATTCTCAAATGAATAATTCAACAATAAACCAAGAACAGAAACCTCAACGAACGGAGATATACAGCCTCCTCTGAAAGTTTAATCAATACAATACGGTCAGTAAATTACTAAGAAACAGGATCTTCATCACCATTTTGACAAGGCAGAAAGACAACGTTAAAGATTCGTATTCATGCTACAAAAACCACAATTTCGTCTGATGTCGTTTAAGTAAAATATTTATTCTGGAAGGAAGTAAAGCATTCACAACAGAAAGCTACTAAAATATCAACCATGAATGCAGATTACAGTTTATTCAAGCAGGGAGATGGGAATTTTACAGGAACACCGAAAACGCTTCTAACTCTATAGGATCTCAAAAACAACAGCAAAAAGTACATACATGTAATGGTCAATGTTACATGCATGTGCATTACACCTCTCATGCTCTCAAAACCTTTTTTTGTAAACCAGTAAGTCCTTTAGAAAATGCAAAGCAAACCACAAGTTGATATTATATGAACACGATAAATATGAGAGGAAAATCAATATAACAAACCTTCAATCCAACTAATCAGTGAGCCAATCCCAAGAATAT
This sequence comes from Heliocidaris tuberculata, assembly GCA_025618425.1. Taxonomy (NCBI): domain Eukaryota; kingdom Metazoa; phylum Echinodermata; class Echinoidea; order Camarodonta; family Echinometridae; genus Heliocidaris; species Heliocidaris tuberculata. The sequence continues at coordinate 6,472,380 of CM046849.1, forward strand.
AAAGCAGGCACAATAAAAGCATTTCAGAAAGATCATATGATGAACAAATATCCTTTAAAATAGTCACCATGCCTGCCACAATGTCTTTCCTGGAGATTAATAGGTGCCTTTCAGTTTGGGTTACAAGTGTACGGCCAACACATTCCTAATGATGTTAAGGCTTTAGGAATATTATCCTCTTGTCTACATAGACCTATACAGTACATGTACCCTATTCCATGGCTTCTTTTACTTTGTTGACCTACAGTAGTTGTTTACATGTACATTAATCATTAGGTTTAAGAGGAAAATGGACTTAATCCAATATTTCCTCATTCATGGAGGATATGGCCTTCCTGCCTAGTTCCAAGCACTTCAGTATACAACACCACATTGGCCTAATTCAGCTGACCAATAGACTTACTTGACCAAATGACCATTAGACCAGCTAATGTCACAACAAACATCCTGGCTTTTATACAGGTGATAATCAGCCTTTCTTTGAATCAATGCTTTCCTAATCTCCCACCACTTACTCTTCCACACACAAAGTCAAATACAGGAAGCCCAAACAATACTATGTGCTTCAGGCCTCTGATAAGGGTATCAAGAACCATTTTTAGACTCAATCCATGGCCTAAAAGACAGACACCACTTTTGTGATCCTTTCAAAGCACTGGTATTATCAAGCAAACTTATGGATTCAGAAGTACTTATTGTTTTCAAGAAAAGACCAAATACTGACATTCCAAGTGATATCTTACAAGTGAATGCTCACAGACAAGCTTTTACAGTCTACTTGATCTGCCTACAGTGAATTTTTTTTTTTTAATGAAATGTGCTCCAGAAACCATTACTCCAAAGTCAGTTTCTTATAAGAGTCAAATTCCTAACTTCAACAATGGACCAAACACTATACTTAAATTATAAACCTAACCCTCAATAAAACTTCTTTTAAAAATTTGTAAACTTAATGATAATCTTTTTATGGGATAAAATAAAGCCCAAAGCTTTGTCAATCACCAACTAATAACCACAAGCCCAAACTGCCACTGAATTCATAAGCCAGATTTCTGGCTTGTTCACAACAGGATTAATGAAAAAATGAAAACCTGGGAATTCCACATCTCTTGAAGACTTGATGAAACAGGATCCGATGCCCTAGAAGTAATTATTTCATTACAACGTCAGACGAGCGGAGAATCGATACTGCACCTTCAGTATTGATATAATCTTCTAGCTCGGCATGTACCAGGATGTACATGTATGTATATTACCTCAGGTAGATGTAGGCCCACATGTACAACATGTCATCATTTAGGTTAAGGCCACTCAAGCATTCATATATCCTCAACCGTTTGTTTAAAAATAAACCTTTCATCAGGAATGAATCATATACTTGTGGGCTCCATGAAGGATCAAGGAGCTGCTAATATTTCCCTGGTATGATGTACAGTATCTTCAATGTTGTTAAAAAGGCTCGAGAAATACTGTATAAGCCATAAATTTCGTGGCCATAAATTTTCGCGAATAGGACTAACCAGACTATTTCGCGAGTGGTTGAATTCGCGGTCGGAAAATTCTCAAATCTACAAACAGCGGTGATGATGTACTTTTGCAAAGCGAAGTGGTGAATTTCTTGACCAGGAGACAACAAATTCAACCGACTTCTAACGTTGGCAATATTTTGGCGTGTTGTTAAATTCGTGACCCACTCAAGATTCGCGAAATTCGCGAAAATAAAACCCCCGCAAAATATATGGCGTATACAGTATTCTAAGTTTCAGGAAACATGTACCTACATTATAAACATTGCCGTTGGTTCTATCTGACCATGCACTTGGACATAAGAAGTGTACTTGAGTCTGGTTAGTTAATAAAAATTACAATTATACATAAGAACTCCTAAATGTTGTTAAAGAGGATACAGAAAAATCTCAAGTTTCAGGAAACACTTACACCTACATACACACTTGTCATTGGTTATTTACATGTATCTGACAGCATTAGTCAGGTACACACAAAAGGAGCTAAACTTTCAGTTTCGCTTGCAATCTAAAAACTTTAAGTTAACTTGTACACTAGTTTCAGACAGTAAGAAGGGACTCGTAGTTTCGAAACTTAAAGTTAACTTGTAGTTCTAGAACCACAAGCAAGCTGGTGGCTAACACTAGCTACTGTGTAAATGCAGAAATATTCACGGTACATTAATTTTCGCGAATTTCATGATATTTTCGGCAAGCGCGAATACTAGAACTCGTGAAAATATTTGCCTGATTTCCTATATGGGTTGAATTGCGCGCTTCAGCACATTAATATGTGTGTGTGTGTTCAATTCATTTTTGAGCGCGTGTGTGTAGTTGCGCATGCAATATGCATTTGAATGGACTACGTGTGTGTAAATTTATAAACAGAGTGGATGTACATACATGCACGAGCGTGTAATTGTGCAGCGCGGATATGTTTTGGGGTCACTCAGCGCGAAAATTTAATCGTGCAAAAATAACAGCGTTTACAGTAGTTAACACCGAAACCACGAGCAGCGGCAGGTGGGGGGGGGGGGGGTGGGGTGGCGGTCCTCCTTCGCAGTTTCGGACAGTGTGGACAGAATAAACTTTAAGTTTCTCAAGCTCTAGTTAACGATGACCTCTCTGTTAATGTTAAACTTCCGGGTCATACCCTTCGCACAAATTATGAGCACAGGATCTGTATGTGTACTGTACACACAATCGGTATCTACTTCCGGTGTTAATAACAATGATCGCTCAGCTTGTAGTTTCGGGCCCCTGTGAACCCTCGCTTAGCGAGTTGTTGTTTCGTTAACTCAAAGTTTTGCTAACTTAAAAGTTTTGAAACCACAAGTCCCGTATGAACATAGTTATTGTAATTTTCAGAGTAATATGAGACTGGTCAGCTAATAAAAACGACTTACTACAACTAAACAAAAGAACTTGATTCTTATCACTAGAATCCTCTTCTAATTTCCTTATGATGTTCCAGAGAAAGAGAGAGAGAGAAAGAGAAGTCTATTAAAAGCGTAATCATAATTCCCAACCCCTATAAATAAACATTGCAATATCCTTGTCACCCTACCCTCAACTTGTTCGGATATATGTAAAGATCTCGGAGGAAAAGCCCCTTATCTCATGAGACATATGAAGGTAATACTAACAGGAGATACTCCCTCTTTTGTTTTCAATGATAAAAAGTCTTCAAGTAATAAATCAACTAGCATGTAATAAGATTGATTTCAATTAGCAGTATAGTGTATGAAATGTGACTGTAAGCTACACCATTTACGTACATCATCCCATCCTCTTGACAATAAATCACAGTTTTTTTAGGATGTAAATGTATCAAGTTTACACATTCAAATTACAGGATTTCCCTTCAACACCTGGGTAGAACAGTGAGAAACTACTTCCAAAGGACACTGTATGTATACAAATATTTTCATGTTAGGTGATCAATCTGAGGCATTATGAATGGAAAGATGATCAACAAAAACAACAATGCAGTGAGTGAAATATTTATTCCCAAAATGACTTCTTCTTTTTTTTTATTTAGGCAATGACAACAAGAGGTCAATTTTTGTTCTATACTTATAATCTGCTATAAAAGCAATCACTGATATGCTTTCAATTATCCTTTATAATTATACTCTTTCCTGCATTTCATATCTTCAAAACCAATTTGTGCACAAATAAAAATATGATTATAAGTCTTCAAAGATTTCATACAGGCAAGCAGTAAAATGAAACACTCCACATAAGAGAGTTTGTCTATTGCACTTTACCTTATTCCTGTCAAAATCTAAACTTACAATCATAATCAAACGAGCAAGCGATGAAAATCATGAAACACTTCATAACCTATGGTTCGAGAGTTGCACCTTTTGAGATATTTTGGTGCATTTGGGGGGATCCAGGCCATGTTTTCGACGGAAAAGGTTGCATGAGAGTGACGAGACGCTCCTCTCACCTCAGGAAATTCAATCTAACTTTTTCCAGATGATGATTAGATCCCAGCCTGACGCTGAATCATCTCCTCCATATCAAATAGAGAGCCATTTTTTTATTCAATCCTGTTCCTAAAAGTGTATTTATTTTGAAAACCCCCGCATAAAATCTATTCTTGTGGTATTATCTCGCACATTTAGGGAAAAAGGGCGGGTGGAAAATAATATTGATATATCTTAGTGCATTATTGTGCTATAATAATAATAATATTGGACATTTGAATTGTGCTCATATCCACCACACAATGTGCTCAATATGCTTCGATATTACCCTGGCTCTAGATAGGCTACCGATTTCGGTGCTGATAGCATTCAAGGAATTCCTTCCAACCGGTACCCATTCAACACCTGGGTGGAGAGTTGCAAATGTAGATTAATGTCTTGCCAAAAGTGCAGTGCTACACCGGGGTTTGAACCCATGACCTTCACATCTCTAATCAAGTGTTTAAAGCACTCAATTACAACACCTCCATTTATGAAAACTGTACATTTAGGTTTAGTAGAGTTTTGTTTTCTAAAATAAATTATTTGACTTTACATGCCTAAGTATATGTCGTCAAAGTTTCTCATCAAATATTAACTTGCATGAATTACAATGTCCATAAATGTCCATGTTCATGAACATGCCTTACATCTACAAATTTTGAAATGAATTTATAAAGTTATCGTGCTAACATTCATTGCAAAGCATCAGCTACAAGCACGAAATTTGAGCCATTACATGATCGAAACAGGCGTTCACCATTCAACCAACTGTGTATCTTGCAGAGGAAAAAAAACTTAGGGCTGAAAGTATCTTTGAATATTGAAACTTAAACTATTAGGTCTATAGATCATGTTTCATTCATTCACAATCGAAATTGCAACTTGCACAAAGCTGGTGCAGCTGGTGTAGTGTATCATACAGTAGGATGCATCCAAACAAGCTTTAATATTTTTTTCCTGATTCAATTGGCCTTACCTACTCAAATATCACTGTCCATACTACGTGCAATCTCATGCTGAGTTTCTACATTGTTAGTTTGTGATATCGGAGCAAGCAGTATGTGTAACGAATCAAGATAACATGTTGCTGTCCATACAATATGAGATATCTTGTTGCTGAAGGTCCCATCTCACCAAGTTTATTCTAATGCATAAGCCTATAGATCAGCAGCGCTATTATCGGATCAGTACCTTTTCCACATACCTTCAAGAAATAGATTTGGGAACCATCTACATGTTAAGTTATAGTTTAGGTTATCATTATCAGGCAAAAAGGACTGGCTCATAATCAAATCAGGAAAAACATAACTGGCATAGCTAGCATGGATGCACCCATGTCTATAGACAACTTGGTTTCTAAGACCCCGTTCTCATTACAAGGGATAGAGCGATCTAGTGCGCGCTAGATCGCGCCACCTCTATGGTGAGAACGCGGCGACGTCATTCCGGCGCGATCCAGGGCGATCCACAGCGATCCCAAACCGGACCACCTCTGGGGAGATAGCGCGATCTAGCACGCGCTAGATCAATCTCTCTTTTGAAGTGAGAACAGGAAGATGCGAAGTACGCCGGAAGTACGCCGTGACCCAGGAAGTGTTTACAATGTAAGGATACAGCTCGCATATAGCGCACAGTATACAGTCGGTACAGATCGCTAGCGTTAAGCCGAATCGAATTATGAGCGAAAACGTTGACCCCATTACGTCAGATGTCATGGCAACAAGAACCCTGAAAAAGAGAAGTGCGACGATAGATCGCGCTACCCTCTGCAGGTGTGAACCCGCAGCATGCCAGCAGCGCGCCAGTGGACTGCCCTCGCGCGATCCACGATGGAGCGATCCACTTTCCAATCTCGTAATGAGAACGGGGTCTAAATGTTGTGCATGTCCAAATCACCTGCTGAGTCGTAACATGAGCGGAATGTACACCTGCAGAGTAATCTACAAGCAGCAGGATAGTCAGCTGCAGCATGCCAACATCGATTATGCAATACACATCATTAGTTCAATAATGTCAGGGCAGGGCAGTCAAGTTTACGGGCATGAACCTATAATAAGTATAACGTGGTCTAACACCACACGATTTCTGCTGCACATTGTGCCACCGTTCAGTCATATTGGCTTTGGCTTTTACTGCATATAATTTTTACAACACCATTTAAATGCAATGCATCAAATCAAAGCACAAAAAAACAACAGTAAACATAACACAAAACGGTGCTGCACTGCACAGCAGCTATTATGTCCTGTGAGGCAACCTTTAGATAATGTTCCCCAGCTTCAGATCATAAAACTATACTTCTTTTTTCAAAATCTGAAAATAAATTACCGGTAACCCAGGGAAAAACAATAGATGTTCTCCAAGATGATGAATGTATTTCTTCCTTTGGATACAATTTGACAATTCTTTTGTTTTCATTTGAAAAAGAATTTTTCTGAATGAAATCCTAGTAATTGCCTTAATTAAACCCCAACAACCTAACCCTAGCTTCTTTCCCATCACATCCCTGTGATTATCCCTTTATATCAAATACCTGGCCCATTCCCGACTCTATCCATCCTCTTACTAATAAATAAATACGAGACGGCGTACCCTACACAAATGAAAGTCAATTGGGCTGATACATGTTCCTTATCAACATAATCATGCTATCCAAATATACACATCTTCAAGTTTGCCATGCCATCGCCGACTGCCAATGCGCCCGGTGCAGTTCAGTGCACTCGTAAGGAACAGTCGATATTCATTTCTACCTCACCGAACAAGACAAGCGTCGTGCTGACGTTCTTCCCCTGTTTCATTCGCTTATTCCCGGGGTCCTAGGGTGGTTATTTTACTATTGAATGATTTGAATCAATTCTTAAATTATAAGGCAGGCTGACAGCAAAAAGGCAAGCAGCAACAGCAGAATTTTGTGGTTAATTTCACGGTTAATAGAACTGGCACAGTGAATCTGTCCTATTGCCTTCTGTAGTGTACAATTCACACTTCAAAAAAGTCATTCAACTTATTGCAAAAGCCTGTTCACACTGCCACCATTACTTTTAAGTTTGTTCCAGAGACAAGGGAACAAAAGTGACAGAACTCATACAAACCCTGACCTAAAAATAGTGTACACTGCATGTGCACATTACCCATCAAATGCTGATTACATTGGACATTTCAAAATTTAGAAGCCTTTGTTCACTCTCTCTCTCCCAACAGTGAATAGCACAACAGGATTGTCATCAGCTTTTCTGTTTCTTAAAGGGCAATCCAACCTTGATAATAAGATGATTTGGGTGAAAGCAAAAAAATATTATTAAGAAAAACAGGATGGTGAAAGTTTGAAAGAAATTGGACAAGGACTAAGAAAGTTATGGATGTTTGAAAAATGAGACCACTACATCTATGCGAATCTCAAATTGGCAATTTGGTGAGTCAATTGGGACATTTTTGTGGACAACTCTCCCATTTGTTGTACACAAAAATATCATTAATTTGCGGTTTTCTTCGAGGCGCTTTTACCCTCGGGGCAGTACTCAAAATATATTGGAGATACCATATTGTTATAGGTCCTCATGAACGAAAAGATCCTACTGACTAATGCATTTTGAAAAAAAGTGACATTTTAGTCATTTTGTGTGTTAGAGCGAATGGGGGAGTTGTCCACAGCTACATCACAGTGACATTACCTATTCGGCCAATTTGAAAGTCCCATATGCGTAGTGATTACAACTTTCAAAAATTCATAACTTTCTTATTGCTTGTCCGATTTCGTTCAAACTTTCACCAATCTGCTTCTCTGATTTTTCCTCTTTCTTTCAAAGCAACTTGCTATAAGGGTTGGATTTCCCTTTAATCGTGGAAAGGTCCATTTTGATCAAATAAAAACATTTTAATATGAAATGCATCATATGACAAAAGAGGATGAATAATTTTAGATCAACATCTTCTCCCCTTCCCATCCAACACCCCTAACAAAAAAAAGGGAGAAATGCCTGTGGTGACTTCAAGTAAAGACCTGAATGTGGAAAATGACTATTTATGTTCATCATCATCAACATATTCTGTTTCACAGAGAGCCGTGGATTCCTCAGTAAAAGCAAAATATGATACATGGCTGTGGAGAATGCAGATTGAGTTTCATTTCCTTGGGAATTTACTTTAGCATAAATCTGCTTCACTCCATACATAGCGAAATGTCTACTCACACCATGGGCTGATATATGGTGAAACACAAAACTGTATTCTTTCTCTACATAGGAGCAGCAAAATTTTTCTTTCAATCCATGCATACATTTTTTTCTGGTAACATGCTAAAAAAACTCTTAATACAACTAATTCTCTTCCATTTCCCAAAATAAACTTCCAGTCCTTCACAAACTCGGTAATAATAATAACTAAATAAAACCTTTGTTTTTTTAATTACACAAGTGCTACAGGTACGATTTCATTGATTTGTTATGACCATGGGACATGCCCACAGAATTAAAAAGAAGAAGAAAAGGTCTGTTTGTTTTGAAATGCACTGAAAACTTGATATTCTGTGAGATTTTATTGCAAATGCCAGTGAAATCCGGCATATTTCAACTCAGCAACTCAAATATTTACCTTACCGGATAAAATATCCAGCCAGCACATAAAAAGAATATCCTTTAAACGTAGTTTCCAATATCAAACTGACAGGCAACATGATAAGTATGTTATCTCCTATAATATCCATCACGTCTTCACAAGATTTTGTTACGATTCCCAGGGCAAGACTGAGCACATATTTTTTTTATTCTGAAAATCTCGGGAATCCCAGGTTTCTGAAGTTGAAAATTGATCGTCGCACAACAACCCCGCAAATCTTTCGATTCAAAAAGACATTCGGCAATTTGCAATTCTGAGAGGGTCCCGGGCTCTTACTCTAACAACTGTTGGATTCATGAATTATTCAGGTTCATAGAGAGGCGGCTTGGACAGCTTTTTCTTTGAAAGCTCACGATTCAAGAGATCAGAGCAAACATATGACTTAGTTTGATGTCGCATCGGCACAAGATTTTTACAGCAGAACAAATAAGACTTGTCATGAATACTTAATAACAGTGCTCAATTAAACTGGTAATACAACAAATTGACTATATATCGCGATGCTGCTTTAATTATTGAATGTAATGTTATGCTTGTGCATATAAGTAAGTGATAAGATCTATCAGTTCATTCTAAATCGAAAGGCACAGTAGCTATAGGCCTACATGTAATGTACCACTTTTTTTTTCTTTTCTTTTTTGTTGTTGATAAGAAGGACATTCGCACTGATTCCGGTCTTCATTTCCTGAGTTACATTTGCTATCATTTGGCGATGAACCGATCACATGTATAACTTGTGTACTTTACATTTTATTATGGAACAATGAAACTCAAAATTTTAAGTACATGTATAAAAGGGAAAGTTTGTTTCCATACGAGACTGACTTTGTAAATAAAGGCCTAACAAAATACATAATTCTTTATTTTTCACTTCAGATAAATGTTCATAAGAAGCTTTATAATAGTTTAGTTACCCAACATAGGCCTGTTGTAAAATAGATCCCGAGTATGTCTGTGTGTACAATATAAAGCTACTAGTGTGTTGTGGAGAGATAAAGTAAAATTAGCTAGATTAACTAGTTATATCCCATGTCAAACTACTCGCCAGACAAATTTCCTTCTCATTCCCCCCCTTCAAGCCAGGATGTAGCAAATTATGACAATGCTGCCGTCACCTCGCTAGATATGAAACGTCACATTCATTGCTAAGCTGTGCTAGCACTGGACACATTGGCCCTTTCCTGTTTGACAATATGATGGACTGTTGCAAGTCTCTAAATGATGCAAATCTGTTTTCATTGACCTGTCTGCAAGTACATGTGTAAGGCCTAGAGTAAGAGTGTTCGTATGTATGTAAATAACAATCCATGTCTGCTTGAACTGATATGTTTCTAAGATTATATTGTAAAGGTGTTAGGCCTTAATACTTTCTTTCTTTTTTCCCCTCCTACTTCAGAGCATGGATTCATATTAGGTTCATGTTCAGAGATACAGCAGGCCCAAGCAATTCCTGATAAAGGATAAACCTAATTAAAGAAAGAAACAATTGATCATATTGAGGGGCCATGCAATATTCTGACACAAATGAATATGTAAATTGATAAAATCCAAACATTCTAACTTTCAACAATTTTTTTTTAATAAAAAAGAACTTCTATTTATTTGTTCATATAGAAAAATACCAACATTTGACTTCTACTTGAAAATTATAATTGGCACTTCCAGTCTTTTACAGCAAGTAGGCTAACTTTGAACTTTGAGGTTGAGATGTTATGACAGCTACAAAGAAAATCTACATTTATATTTTAAATACAGAATAAATGCTAATCCAATTTGAATCTTGTGGAAATACAATGCATAAGTATTTGTTTCTCTGAAAACAAATATTCAGTATTAACAGATAGCTTTAAAGTTGATTGTACATGTATGTACATTGTAACTCTTTCATAGTGCATTAACATTAACATAGCAGTAATCGTCTGTATATTCTGTCAGAGTTCCAACAAAAACAGCTATAAATACATTTACATGAAGCAAAACACAAACAAAACCTCTCTCTCCCACTTTCTATTTTCCCTCCAACTCTTTCAGTTTCATATTTCGTTCTCTCAATTTCTCTCAAACACTACAGGCTTGTAAGCAATATTAGTCGTGAACAGACTGAATATATTCCAAATGTAAAATCCATGCCCCGTTGTTTGCCCTTAAAATCCTTTCCACATGCGAAAGGGAAAACAGGAAAAATTGCAGGCACAAGAGGTGTGAAAATCTCTTTCCAAGGCCGGCGTTTCCCTGGTTCCCACAGGCGGACACAGCATGAAAACTGTGAATAGCCACAACAAATGTGTAGTCCATTCAACAAGCATTGATTTCAACACCTATGAACAATTACTATGAACAATTATGATCACTAATGATCCACTGCTAAGATTATGATGAAGCATGAATGATTCAATCAAATCTTTCCAAATATATTCGTTCCCCTATACACCATACTTCATGAAGCCCTACAATTGTGAGGCAGGGGAGCAGACAGTGGAAGAACTCAATTGTATCCAATCTGGGAAAATGTACCGGTATGTAAATCTCTAACATATGAATTGAAAATTTACCACAAAATTAAAGCATGTAACAAATTCATCTTGTGCACACAAGGCTTGCTATATAAAGCACTTGCAACATGATTCAAGTAAAGCCTCAAGGCATTTTATGTAGGCTGAGCAAGTGCAAGAAAAGCTGATCTCTCACATCAAAACTAAAAAAAATTTCAAAATAAATGAGAGTGAAAATCTGCCTTGATATTGAAGCCTCCTTTCCATACTGATGCATTCACACTTGAAATGCTCTGCTGAATAACAAATACACATCCACTAGATATAATTCCTCTGAAAAGCTCCACAAGGATTCCAATATCCCATGCCGATTTCCATATCTTACTATCTCACGATGAAAACACACCTTGAATCAGTTTCCACATTGCAAGGAACAAAATCCTGTCTCCATAGAGCCCTGTGTACTGGGTAGACAGGACTTCTAATGCCAGTGATCTCCTCCAGCACCTAATATAACAATAACATCCCCACGCTGTCCTACTCAATAGATGTTACCACCGAGGAAGAAAAAAAATTCCCTTACGGTGCGTCCGTCAGAATCCGTCACTGTCCGCTCACCGCGGTGGCTTTCGTTCCTTCTGAGAGAGATCTGAGGGAGCACGCGTCTCTCTCTTTGTCCTGCTAGCCAGGGTTGTCAAATTGGCCAACCATTCCTGAGATAATCCCCCTGGTAATGAATGGAGGGGTAGGGCTGGTGCAGGAGAGAGGAACTTGTGAATGGCCAGCACGCTCCTATCCCTTTTGGTGTGTGTGTGTGTCACTGTGTGTCCATGCGTATTATCTGTATGTGTTACAAACCACACACACACAAAAGAGTACCAACACACTCATTGGAGAAATATGTTGTAGGTTTCATTCAAGAGTACCTTTCCTTGTAAATTACTACTACATCACATATTTTATATGTTTACTGTTTAGTCTACTTATTCCAAACCTTCCTGTTAGTGGTTGTTGGCTTAGCATGGATCCAAAAAGTAAATTCTGAACTGTGGTTAGTTTGTGTTTATGTACAGTGACACTGACAAAGTCCATTAAATACCACAACTGACTGATTCCCTATAAAACAAAGCGCTTCATTGGATGTGAAAGCATCAAGCTGAACAAATAACCAAACCACGGGACAAAAAAAATAATAATAAAAAGGTTTTTGTGAAAGACTAAGGCCAGAGTGAATGACTGCATGAAAAGTATTGAAAGTCTATCTTTTTCTGACAGAAATAAAAAATGGGGAGAAGATTAATCTTTTTGTGCTTTAGCCTTTAACCCTTCAGTCAATCTACAACTGTCTGAATATGTATTAAGGGAATTTACTATTTTTATCTACTTGAGCAATACTGTTCTTTTGTCATTATCATGCAATATTGTTCATAAATTACAAAAGAAAGTTTAGAATGATGAAAAAGAGATGGTTGGATAAAATACTTCTTCTCTATGTCGTACATGTAACTGCAGAAAACTGCAGAAGGAATGGGAATGACCCTGGGGGCAAACACGACAGATTGAGAGCAGATCAATCAATTTCATTATTTTCTTTTGATGAAAAACATTTGTTTGGTGGGTCCATCAGATGTTGATATTGATAAAAAGAGTATGACTCACAAATTTCCCCACACAGGACGTTCATGTACAATTTTGGTAGGGGTCTGGAAGGGGGGGGGGGGGGACAGGGAAATTGTCAGCAACTGTGTTTCACAATGTCACGTCAAATCCGGATATCGAGCACTGGCTCCCGACTGTGTTAAAATGACACCAGAAAGTAGGCAGCCCGTCTGGGAAAAATATGGATACAAAACTTGCCAGAATTGGATGGAATTGAATGCGCAAATCGAATCACACATTCCCAAAATGAAATAATTTCCCAAGCCATGTTTCTACATTAGTCATGTTGTTATTTCCTTGACTAGATCTTGATGCTTTTCCAGACCCTTGTCGCAGTTCTTGTCCTGGTTTGGGGTTGCCCACTGAGGAAGACAGAATGTCTCATGTTCCAAGAATGCAAGTTCTAGTATTCTGTCTCACAACTATGATTCAATTTGGATCTTATAACACCTTGATCTTATCGTTTCCTCCTGCCAGGTTACCATGCATAGAAGTCAGGGAGGTGAGAGTTCATAAGTTTCTGGAGCTTTTACTGCACTTCATTTTCAGCTCAAATTCAATCCAAATCAAACTGTCGTTGTGATAGCTTCTTCAAATTATCGCATTCAAGAACAATCCACCAGATAATGCCTTTCATGGGTCAGGCTACTCCATCATTATTTTCCTTATATTTTCTGTAGTATTTATATGGAATGAAGAAGTAAAATGGCAAAAAGATATCTAGGCTACATCTTTTACATGTATATGTTAATTCTGATAGAATTGTATCATGCCTGATGATTGATATGGTTCAACCTAGAAACTTCTTGATCCTACATACATATAAAGCAATATAACCTTCTCATTTGAGATTATAAACCAGAGTAAAATATAATTTACTGTTTACTCATAGGAGCTTTTTTATGCTTTGCTGTTGTAAAATTACATTTTCTCACTGCCTTTTTTTATATAATTCATTTTTTTTTTCTACTTTTTGCACAAGAGCTCTGTTTCCTTTTATTTTTTTCAGAGCTATTTTGGACCATATCGGAGCAAAATAGACCTGTTTACTAATTTTATGCATACTTCTTCAACATGTTTTTCTTGACGACTCAAAAATCTTGCTAGAGGCTTGCCCGACATAGCAACAACTGATGCATGCAAAATGGATTCCATCAATATAGATGCCATTATGCATAGCAGGTGCACTAAATGGTTGGTAACTAAGGATCTGGAGAGAAACATGCATAAAATGAAATACATACATTGGTAATTTTGTATTTCTCACTGCTCCCTTGCATTGTTTTCAGGGATAAAGGAATAGTACAAATGGGAATTGACACAGGTGCCTATTACTCTGTCAATTCTCCAACACAATACTCTTCCTTTTTATCAATAGGTAGAATTGCTTTACATGAATTTTTAATGACCGCAGTCAAGCAGCTGTCCGCTTTGTTCTGGGCGTGAAATTACTTCCGTCATTGTTATTATTCCTTTTCTCTGATTCTCTCTCTCTTGCTTATGTTACCTTGAGTTGTAGGGGAGTGACCTAGTATTCCTTGTCTGCCGAAACAATGCCAATATCACTCAATTACAAATGTCATATGCTGTGCTTTGTCACCTGATGCCAGCAGTATACTGGAGCTAAAACAAACAACTGAATTACAGGGATCACTACTATATTTGGGAGCTACAAAATTATGTAGCCTAAATGTGGTGCAGGCATTCAGTCTGACGATAGGTTATGTTATAATGTGATTTTATTTGATGAGATGTCAGAAATAATCTATACATACCTAAACATTGAATAGTTTCTATTTTGATTCTTTTCTTTATATAGCATTTTGGAAAAGCTGATGTACATTGTAAAAGTGAGGAACTGGAAAATCATCTACATAGTCCACAAATTCACATGCAACATCGGGAATATTGCCTTAATATTGGGGAGAAACTAGGCCAACAAATCTTTAGTTCCAATAATACACAAGCCCTAAATATTTTGAGACTTACTTCAGTAACATTTAAAAATATAAGCCTGCTTGCAGATCCTTACAGTCCTGACTCCTGTAAAGACTACAGTAATGTCTACTGAAATAAAGCCCATAATTCTGCATCAATCCCAAATTATAAAAAAAAACTGAACTCCATGCTCCAAATGAGCGAGCTCTTCTGACCAAGGGGGGCTAATCATCACCCTCTCACTTCACAGATGAGGAATGAAAGGGGTCAGGCCATGGGGTCACGGTCAACACAGTTTGGAACAATCTGAACTCTATTAGAAATAAAAAGAATGACCCCTGATGTTTATTATGAGGAGAATACCTTGCCAATGAGTGATAATTATAAACCCAAGCTATGCGGCATTCTTGTGAAATTCATCAAATTCACCTTTTGACCTCATTTGAACCCTTGGCATGAATATGGGTCATAAATCTAGTGGAGGGTCAATTTTTCAAGAGTTCATTATCAATTTGCTAACATGCATCTCCACGTACTTTCTAATGAATCTACACTGTACCATAATCGAAGAAAATTGTGTCAATTTTGGCTGTCAATCATGTCATATAAATTGACACCTATCATAACTAATGTCATGCATGGTCATAACATCCTTTCAGTTAAATATATAGGCCTATAATGTACACATGTAGGAGGGTAATGACTAATGAGAAACAATAATCTATGAAAATAAATTCATTCTGACAAGGGTACAATGTAAAATATATTGGTCAAAAATGTCCAATACAGTACTCATCTATACCCAAACAATTTTGAACAATTTATGCCCAACTCAGATACCATAATACATGTAAATATCAACAAAAAACCAAAAAACACTAAGTGTGCAAAATCTTATACAGGTAAATGCATAATGCGATATAAGTAGGCCTACTTGTAAAGCCTACTGTCATGTGGGGCAATTTTACCGAGTATTTTTACAGCAAATTTAAAAGAGGATCAAAACTGGTCTGAAAAGTACAAACTAACAAAGGCATCTAGTTTAAATGTCTCTATCTCCATGTAATAAACAAGAAGCAGGTGAAACTAACAAGAATAAATATATACTTTGTAAATTACATGACATCTACATCTACACACCTGCTTGAAAACAAACAACAGAAATACCTTATCACATGTCTGAGCAATTAGAAAATAACCTTCAAACTACTACAGGCCTACATCACTTGATCTCACAATATTTGCTTTCTTGTTTGATTGTAAAACAAACGTATGCACTGTAGCTCTTGTAAAACAAACTTGTTGTTTGATACGCAAGCAGTTGATATTAGAAGTGACGTCCTGAAATTAAATGAACTGAAATCTGTACAGCATTGTTCACTTATAACCTACATTTTAAAGGTAGAATTTTCTTTCAAAATTTAAAGGAAAATATATTTCTGTCCTTATATAAATAATTCTCTTTCTTCAAAAGATTTAATCCTTTAATTTATTCATGTTCCATTTTCATCTCTTTTCTAGTTCTTCCTTGTATTATTTTCCTTTTCCTTCACAATACTTCTAAATGATAAGCCAGAAAAAAGGTTACTTGATAAACAAATTATTTGTTCATAAAAGATCAAATTTGTTTGAAATACATGACAAAAATGAAGTAGACAATGGCACTCTAAAACAAAAAAAGGCCCACAGTATAGGCTGTGAGTCTCCATGGCAGGACATTTTTTTTCCCAAATGTTTTTGTGCTTTAATTCTGACAGAGATCACTTCTAATAAATTTCACAAAATTATTAACCCACAAAAATACAGAGGACATCCCTTCCAGGATATTGTAGAACGCAGACAAATATTGACCCTCCAAGTCAGGGGCAGAGATGTCAGATTAGTCCACTTGTGTTTGCTGAGCCTCGTAATTCTCTGTGACAACAATAGACGTGGTCTGATAAATGGTTCTTTGTTCGACTCTTCCTTCATTTATTCTTCCGTTTGTGATATGATTCGTCGGGTTTTTGATTAGGAGATATTCTGGGCAAAATGAATTCATGATTACGTTCCTGGCCTGGCTAGAGCCTTTGTTCCTTCAATTTGAGGGGGTGGGGGGGAGATGGGGAAGTAAATCATGGCATGCCACAGTGGTAAAATTATGCAAATAAGTATATTTCCTTTCAATTATTTCCTTCCAGAATGATTGCATTAGTCTGAGTGGGTCATGACGTCATGAGAGACGTCCGGATTTCTTTATCAAATGAAGGTTAAAAGCTCACTTTTATACTGCTTGCTAATTCTTTGAGATGGGGAGATATACAATTAAAGCTCTCTGACTAATGTGCGAGCAATTCATGTGGTTTTTAGCCTAAAGAAGTAAAATGAAATATATTAAAAATACAATGAATTCTGCACAAGATAAGAACATTTAATTTAGACACCCACAAATGTGTCCTTTCTTTTTTCAGTCATGTAGTAAAAATGTGGTGAGTAAAGAAATACACAACAGATTTCTCTTATAATCAGACAATTCATTTAGCAATTCTGAAAAGTTTGTGGTCTAATTTATCAAAGTGAATAAGTGGATTAATTTCATTCAAAGCCTTTACTTAAATCTTTTACATTGTCACTGTTCTCCATCTACTTGAATACCCTTTGATGTAAACAATTTTTTAAAATCTAAGTGAATTCTAGGAAGTGGTATTTCCTCCCAAATAAAAGGTATGGATAAAATTTTAAAGAATATGTACAGTGAACATTACATACTATTTCTATGCTGGAATATTCAAGAGAACTCTTAAAATAACACTTCTTTTTTCAGGGTCTATTTTCTATTGTTAAAAGAGAAAATCCAGCACAAACTTCAAGATGTTATGATAAGAAACTCACAATGTCATCTATCACAAACTCCTTTAAAGAAAATTTCTATTTGTTTCTCTCGTTCTCTCTCCCTTTTCCTTCCTCTGTTAATCCCATGACTTTTTTCTTCTGCTTTCATCTCTGGGGGCATGTTTGCATTGAAAGTAAAACAAGGTTTTCTTTATAGGTGGTGTAACTAGGATTTCCAAGTAATGAAACCAGTTAAGATTTCAAAATAATAAGTCAACATCCGTCTGGGTATCAAGAGCATTTCAAGTATAAATCCTGGATGTAATATTTCTCACAAAAATGAAATACAAAATTTCAAGTATGATCAAAAAGAAGGAACAAAGTACAAACAAAAACCGATATTTTATTACGAAATATTTTCAATATTAGTCCCAGCTCTTGTGTTTTGTACTCATTGTAGACCTCCAATCCATGACAGCAGGGGAACCAAGCAAATCAAAAGCATATAAGCACAGTATTTTCACACTTTCAGTTTGAAAGATATAATTCTCATTCTAAGCTAGGAGATTTGTCATTTTTCATTTGTCAAAACAATTATAGAAACCAAGAAAGATAAAAGATGAATTGAGCTTTTCAATCTTGACAAAAATAATTAAAAATTTCATTCACGAACCATGACATATTATTTTGCAAAATTTTAAAGTTTTTTTGGTACAGTTTCTTTGAAGTTCAAACTTCAAATCTGAAAATGTCATAATTAGGCTAGAATTTGGATGACTTTGAAATATAAACACAACCTTTCACTACTGACATCCTGAGTGAGAGGCCATGATGCTAGAAGCCTGGATAGGAAATTCTATTGGGAAGTGAAAGTTGAAATAAACTCACAAAATGTCACACAAGATACTCCCAAACCGAGTTTCGATTGCACAAAGTACTTTCTCACAACTTTTCTTGCCCTATATAATAAACCCCCCCCTTCTCTTTTTATATTTCTTGAAGTAATATAAACGTTCTTTTGATTTACCTCTGTCACTTTGAATTAAAAACAACTTGATTGCACTAATTCATTTTAATATCCTGTTTGTTTTTTCTTTTTTTTTCCTTCTTTTTCTTCCTTTTTCAAAAACATCTTCTCTCCCTCAAATATTTATCCAATTATCAAAAAGGATGCACTTACAACAAATGTAAATGAAGAACTATAATCTATATACAATGGAAACTCAGTATAAAGAGGTCTGATATAGCGATATTCCTGATATAACAATATTCCAGATATAACAACCTAATTTTCTGGTCTTTATATCCTATCGTACATTGTTTTTTTTAACCTGATATAACAAGATTCCTGCTATAACAAGGTAATTTTGATGGTCCAAGGACCTCGTTATACTGAGTTTCCACTGTATATCTCTACATAACAAGATTCCTGCTATAACAAGGTAATTTTGATGGTCCAAGGACCTCGTTATACTGAGTTTCCACTGTATATCTCTACATAACAAGATTTCTGCTAGTAAAAGTTACATCCCAAGTGTCATGAACACTTACTTTCAATCATAAAACATGTCTGGCATCCCCCAAACAACAAAAGGATCTTGTTTGTGCTATTAGGCTCCTAATCCCAGGCTTTTATAGCCTATTATCCCATTGAGTGACATACAACAGGGGATGTGCTTAATGGGGCAGGAGCCTGGGAACAAAGGCTTGGGGAACTGAAGTGACACTGACCAGCTCATCCATTCTACATGAGTCATGATCATCAGTGGGGGATGGGAGAGGGGGGTCATGGGTCTGAACACCAAACATCCCCTCCCTTTTTTTCCCCCTTTTGCTCATCAGAGATTTTTTTTTTGGTGTAGGCCAAACTTCAAAACTCAAAAAATCTAATGACTATTTTCCTCAAAATTTTACTCATGATTGGAAACCCCCCCCCCTTTTTTTTTTTTAATTCTCTTTACAAAATACTGGAGCCGCCCCTGATCATTTTGCTGGCCAGGTCATTCGGAGACTGGAATATCAAAGAGAAAATGAGTAAATGATGATTGCTGTGATGATGTGGAGAAACCATATGGTGAAGATGAATGAACCGACTGCTGGAAGCTATATATATATGGGTTCGTTCACATATGAATAAGAAGCGGAACATCTTTGCAGAAAATTTCACCCACATACTGTACATCAAGGATCTTGGTCCACTTTCCTGATGTACTGCCCTTCATCCCTTTTAATTACAAAATATTTGATTTCCACCTTCAAGATAATACAAGTTAAAAGATACAGTATAGGTTATTTTATGTAGACATGTTTGGAACTCCTTTAATTAAAATGTATTACACTTGAAGCAGTGATAATGCAGTTTTTGTTGCCTTTCATTTGTAAAATGACATAAAAATGGCTTATAGTAACATCTATTTGAGATTAACAGCAACATATGAACGGGGTAAACACAGAAGAAAGGGAGTCTGGAAAGTCTAGTGTGAAACTATACATAATGGTAATGGGTTTCACACAGGGGGCAATTAAGCTCCCCCCTATATTCCATTCAAGTTGTGCATTATGATCTAGATCCATTACAAAAGATATCAGTAGTGAGTAGGGCAGTGGTTATTCACATCGTAGACAGGTCCACATTCACATTAACACATACAATGTAAGATCATTCACAAAAGAATCATTGATGTATAATTATAACATTGATAATGGTGAAATATGGCATTCATAAATAATACTCAGTAGTATTTAAATCTGTGTGATGAAAAATACACTGCAAATTCCATTGCCGTGTAATGTAAATGTGTGTTAGTTGAGTAGGGCTTTATTGCTTGTCTATAGACTATGTATAGAAAATAACTCCTGATGTAGATGTGGTGTTGCCCGAACACTTCCAAGAACGAACGAAGCCTCCGATCAATAAATAAATGTACCTTACACTGGAACACGGACATTCAATTTCTACTTGCCAGGAAGCGACAAGGTAGAGACAAGGTACAAATTAGAAATCTGTATTTGTCTAATGTTCTAATTACGTCCTTTCACAATACAAGCGATCAATATTTATTGACTTATTGTCGTATGAAAAAATGTGAGTTTAATTAGATTGCCGTCCAGGGTTACAGAAATAGAAAAATCAACATTATTACAATCAAATGACCCATCCTACCACCCTGCAGTCCCATTCATTAATACTCCTGTGGGGGTCGAGCCTAATTAAGAAACCATTGTGCTACATGTAGAGGTTAGAGGAAGGTAATATATTTTACCCAATTTATGAATGAGCATAGAGTAGACATATGGTTGACAGGGTTGAGTGATGACAGCTATGAATATTGAATTAAGAGGTTGTAATTAGTAGTATTGTTTAGCACTTACTATCTGGGTCATAGATATCACATAACAGAGAGATTACGTGGGGGGGGGGGGGGCGGCCATTTCTCTAAATTACAAGTTTAAAGTACTTTTTAGAAAGCAGGGAATGCCACTAGGTGTTACTGATTTATCCAGAACAAGCCTGAGAAAAACCTCATCAGCTCTTCAATAATTTTACTGACAACTTCATGAAGAAGTATGATCACATGGCGATGTCTAGAAAATGTTCTCAAACTGCCTCTCCTTTCACTTTACTGATATAGCAACTTCATGAAGAAGTATGATCACACGGTGATGTCTAGAAGATGTTTTCAAGGTTCATAAAGAGTTATTTATTGAGCTAATTATCAGATGGTGCTTGATCATCTACATATTAGTACAGTGTGTTGAGAGCCAGAAGGGCGTTAAAGTTAATGCCCTTCTAGCTCTCAGCAGTCAGCATGACGTAAAATTTTTAGTATCCAACTTCACTTCTTCCCTAACCTCTGCAATCCCATAAATCTATCACCAGCAAGAAACCCATGGCAGAATTGGCCAGGTCCATTTATTGATTTACCAGCCTGGCTCATCCAACAAGTTTAATTGGATTACCGAGTGGGCTAAGGGCTAATTAGAGGTGAAATTCAAGGAGGACCCATTAGCAAGAAAAATACATCCATGCCCACTAGATTAGCCTGGAATACAATCTACTACACAGGGACATGGTGAGAGATCTTGACAGATCAAGAGGGGAAAGGATTTATTTGCATCAGAAAATGGAACATAAACAAGATAGAGAGAGGGTCAGGAACAGCCAAAAAATATTCTTTACTCTGTGGGCTCTTTTCATACATGTATATTTGGTGAAATTTTGTCTCCAAAAAGGAGGCCCCCCTCCCCCCCCCCCCTTCCCTGTATATTGGAGCATAGCCCACGAGTATGTGTGTGTGAGAGAGAGACAGAGAGACAGAGACAGAGACAGAGACAGACAGAGAGACAGAGAATAGGAATTAAATGACAGTTTAGTACATGGTACACATGTTAACCACTTGTCACAACCATATTCATACTTACTAATACAATATTGTTTCCTATCTTCATGTAAGCCTACAGTACAAACTAAACCGACTTACTTCATAATGCTGGCAAGCTCTGTAAACGATCAGGTTACAGCGATAACATGTACAGCAAAAATCTCCTTCCCTGGATCTACATCATGAGATCAATCTAATAGCCTGTTCAGACTACAAGAAAGTTATACATGTACAAGACTCTTAACCCTTTCAGGACAGGAATTATTTCAGGGCTAAATTGATCACATTTTGTTCTGCAAATTGGCAACAATAATATTTTTCTTTTAATACTACAAGATTATAATAAGGGGTAATGTCTTTGAAAACAATATACATGGTTAAAAGAATTGGCGAAAAGTTGAAAAAGTTGCAAGTTTTGATAAAAAACAATGATTTTGAACCTCTCCATGTGTTGCCAATTTAAGGATTTTAAAGCTTATACGACTTTCTGAAATTCCTAGCATCAAACGCAATTTAATCTTGCAACAAAAATGGACACAGTGTGTGCAGAAATTTTTGCTCTTTCTACTCATGAGTCTGGTATATTTTTTAGGGCTCCGAATCAAAAGTTATTGAGCCAAACCACAAAATGTGGTCAATTGTCTTGAAAGGGTTAAAAAGAAACGTATAAAGAATCATGATTAGCGAAAGGAGTGTACAGACTACAACATCGTATAAAGAAACAGAATTTGGGGGAGCTAGCTGACATCATTATGTTTTGTATAACTTAAAGTTACATCAAGGACAGTGATGGAGCATATGATATTACAGCTGATTGGTCACATCGGTGCGCACACACGATATACAATGTACAATGTTCAGACTACATGGGGATACTGATTCTTGTTGAGTTTTTGTTCAAAACGATGCTCAAACGGGCGTTTCGCTGCACTGCATTTCTTTTTACGGTGTTTCTTCATACAATATTCAGTTATGAAAATTTAATTACTTATCGTGTAGCCATACAATGAAATTAGGGAGTCTGAACAGGGGGTAAAACCATCACAAAACACAGTAATCTTATCCCTCAATCGTCAACTCTAATTATGACTATTCCTCATTTCCACATTGCGGTGAGCTTCGAGGGGCTACAAAGGGGTAGAGGGGGGAAATCAGACAGAATGTACATGTATATGAAATGTTTGAACAAATTATTTTCTTTCACTAGGCTCAATGTCCTGAGTAGAAAAGTTCAAGATCTGAATTATTTCTCAAACACATGACTTCTAATGAAAATAGGCACATTTTTATTCAAGGGAAGCATTTTGGACTTGATAGTGCCAGGGAGGTGGAGGTGGTATTGCCAAAGTGAAATTTCCTTCAAAGATTTGAATTAGCCAATTTATCATTGTTTTCACTGGGCCTTTTTTTTTTTAAATACCATAAAGAGCTATATCTAATGCTTGGGTTAACAATCCCCATGTATTCTTGACCAGGGGCTCATATATCATAGATTACCCCCCCCCCCCCTTCCTTTTTAAGAAAACGAAAAATATATACTCAAATACTTGAGTATTTGAGTATTTGTGCGAAGGAGATTCTGGCACCTTGCCCCTTCTTAATAATAGATGCACCACTGTTCACTGAAGCCTTATCCCCACTCCTCTAATTATTAGCCTGGACATGCCATTAACTTGAGCAATCAGATTGTGCTATTGTCTAGTCATGCATGGTTTACTGATGCTGATTACTAGTGATTACTATCTGCCAGTGACTAGTATATCCTATTTCCTTCATACATCATGAACACATAGAGAAGCTAATCCGGAGATTATAGTCTTGGCTTCTGGTCATTAATCTCATCAACATTGATGATGTCCATATTGTAAAGAGCATTTCACCTAACATATCACCAGAATACCCCATATATATGTAAGTTCACTATAGCTCTATCGTCTCGAGTAAAACTAAACTACGCTAGGCCCCCTGATCTGTTTATTTCACATGCTATAAAGGCAAATTGAATTTTATTGAATGCCAAAGATAGACCTACTACAAAGTAGGTCCATGATTACAGTCAGATGTGTTTTTCCTTTTATTTGTGCATGACAATTGAAGAAGAGAGTAAGGTTGCTTATTTTCAAGATAAAATCTGCAAACTGCAGGCAATGTAGTCCTGCACGATGTAAAATGATTAATCTCTAGTAACTTTCAATTTTCACAATCATGGTTTGTATATCGACTTAGAAAGTGGTTCCAGGGATGGCCTGATCATTTTGTCACTACAGTATACCTACATGTATCCTACCTCATTCTGATGTACATGTACATACATGAAAGTATAGCTATGTGATATACAGTTGAACCTTGTTATAACAAACTCCTCGGGACCAAGGAAATTACCTCTTTATATTGAAACCTTGTTATATCAGGGCTAAAAAACAATAGAATACAATGAAGTGGGACCGGGGAAAATAATCTTGTCATAATGAGAGTTTGTACTTTGTTATAACAGTATTCTTTATAACGAGGTTCCACTGTATCTCTTTTGGGTGATGGGTTGGAGCTCTACAACGGAAACTAGAACTTCGGTTGGACAGGAAGTCATACAGTACAACAGACACAAGGCAAGTCAATATGAAGCACAAAATGCTGCCGCAAAATTATGCTCTCCTGCCTGATTGTTTTTACAGAGCTCTGTTTTGTCACTTTAGATGAAAAGCAAAACAACGCGACCACCGCTTGGTGCAACTCCTTTCTTATGTTTAGAATCCTCTGCAACCAATATTATCATGATTCCAAGGACTAAGGATGGATCAATATATAAGAATTGGGTGTAGGAATAATGAAATGGGACAGTACTTGATACCGACCGCAGCTGCTCGCGTGCTGGTATTATTGGAACAATAATAGGCCTTTTGATAACTTTGACAAGCGCAGGAGAAAGTTGAATAGGTGATTTTGTGGTGAATTGTTACATCTCTTCGCACCTGTCCCATCAACCCAATGATACGCCTCAACAACAGATCATAAACATCAAAGATAAGCCCTACAAGGATTCAAATGAGTGGGTCTATTGTCATTTGTGATGCCCTACATGTATTAGGCTGGGTGGGTCTATTGTCTTGAAGAGACTGCTATTTGACAAACTGCAGCAGCATGCAGATTTATTTATGACCTTTTTTTTTTTTTAAACTATCTATTTCGAGAATGAGGCACTGCTAATCATCATGCCCTTATGATTCATGAACCACAGCATGAGAGCTTCATAGGACTTCTATCTGCACTCTCAAAACTGAAGATGAGTAAAAAAATGTTTATCAAAAAGATAAAATCTCATTTTCAACCCTAAACATTTTTTGTAGGGCTTACAGCATCTTTAATTCATGGGACAAAGAGAATTCACTCAGGCCTACTCATTTTTTAAATAATGTAATAATTCTTTTTTTTTTAAATAATGAAAAATGTCTTATAAAATTCAGAGACGATTCACTAAACACTAACAGATGTGGAAATGAGAACAATTCACTTATTGAAAATATGTGGCAACAGGCCCGCAAATCCACAATGTAGGTCTTCTATAAATTATTCCACAAAAAACAATGCAATAATGAAACACAGTGGAAAATTATAGACTGTCAAAAAAGTATGAATACCGGTAGATCAAAGTGAGACTTCCTTATTCATAAGATTTCCAGTTTCTTTTTCAGTTTGAACTGCAGCACAATTACCATTCTGTTCCAATGCACAAGAGCAACCACACTTGTACCAGATATAATCAGCCCACTGTCCTCAAAATCTCGATTCCCTAACCCATGCCTATTCATTCAAGGGCACACAAAAAATTATTCATAACCTGAGAGAGGCGGGACTTGGAGCAAAAAAAAACCTTCAATGGTTGAAATGAAACCACACTTTAGATTGTGATACAACTTCAAAAGGCGTTTGACAGAACGTCCTAACTTCTAGCACTCTGTAAATTTACCAGGCCATGAGCAATTTGCTTCCTGTGATCCCAAACCCAGATTGAAAGAGATATTGGAATATAACCTGTATTTCACAAACCGCAAGTATGCGATCCCCCCAACACAGGAGCAATAAATCTTCGAGTGTAACAACAGGACCTTTTCACTGGGCCATTTTGGCTGGACAATGGCCTGTATTCTTTCATCTAAAGTGACTCACAAATAGCCCGAGCGGAAAATTAGACCACTGTTTCCAATCAAAGCAAAGAAACAGCATCAAATCTCAATGACAGTGAGCCTCATAATGCTGCTACATGCCCCATTTCATTCAAACTGGCACCTCTAAACACACCAATGACAGGACTCCATACTAATTTTTCTTAAAAGGATTTTCCACATTACAATTTGCAGGGTCTGTGTTTAATTTTTCCATGGGGGGGGGGGATCCAGAAAAAATTGGGGGAAAGGGGGTTTATGTGTACCAAGCCCCAGCAAATGTATGAAAAGAGCTGATAAAGTTGAAAGTTGCTGAAAGATCTGAAGATTCTTCCCTGACATGCCTGAAAAGCCCAAAGTTGTACATTCTGCCAGCATATTTTATACTTTTTATTTTAAAGAGTCTTACAATGCAATCTATTGTATAAATAAAAATGTCTTCATCAATTTGTGAATGTCTTTCCCTGAACTTGAAACTTGAACCACATTAAAGATTTAACATTCTGCAGAAGATTTTGCGGGAGTACAAAAACAAAGTCCTCAACCGGCCCATCTGCACGAAACTGGAGCAGATGCCCAAGTCTGTAGGCCAGCGCCTGAAAGCGAAAACCTCAGGGACGATTTTAGGCACCACAAGCAAACAGAGGCAGAAACAAGCAAATAGGAGTTGAAACCTTAGCCTTTATGGGAACAGAAGCACTTGCAGACTCTTGTAACAGTATCGGTGACCAAATCTCTGAAGAATGCCACAAGTTATGATCTCAGCCTGATTTTAAGAGAGACTAAAAAATGTAAAGAGTAATTGAAAAGAGGAGGAATGAAGGAGGAACTCCAATTCTTTGAGGAATTTGATGGTTGAAAAAAATTCCCATACTACATCAAAGAGCTTAATACACATGATACACAAGAGTGCGTATCATTCATATCATTTTCATGTGTTGTGTGGAATGGATAACATATCAACCTCCCCCCCCCCCCCCCCCCACCTCCATTGAAAGGAAACATTTGAAATACATGTCAATTCTAAATAATTGCTATTTTATATTCAATACAAATGCAGATCCCTTTAGGCTTTATGTTTTTAGAATGCAGACTTTACCACTGTGCAAAAGGTTTGAGTGAACCCTCCAACGGCTGCTTCATATTGATGTTATATCCAACAAATTAGCAAAATCCAAGGCAAGAGACAGTTCATCCACTCTTTTCACAAAGAAGGTCCACTGAAATGAAAATATCACTATCATATGATCACTACATGTAGGTCCTTTGCTAGGTGAAAGCAGTCAGATCCTAAGTTGGCAAAAACTTCACTGAGTACAGAGTAGTGATCTCCACACACTTGCTCCCTTCCTAATGCACAGCCTTGTGTGGTTATGAGGGACTGCATGCCCTGCTCTAATCTCACCCTTCTCATATACTGCACTACAGGCACCAAAGATTGTACATGCTAGGATTGGGCACTCCACCCTACATGTAGCTCTTCTTTGCTGTGTGGTGCTGGCTTCCTCACCAATGTGTTGACTCCTTGCCTACAGCAATGCACTACCCCATTTCTCAAGCGGTTACTGTCGAGAGTGTGTACAGTCGGTGAAGGGGGCAACAGGAAACCCCCGCAAGATCACTATTTGCTCCACCAAATACCCTCAGACCACAAAACGGAGAGACGGAGTGAGAACAAAATGCATCCGTCCTTCAAAAACAAGTTTGACAGCGACTTTCGAACCTTGACATACAAGGCGTGCGTTTCCCAGGCTTCGTCTTCATTTCAGTTTTAATTCCTGGGATATTTTTAGAGGCTCTTTGCTGCCCAAAATATCACCCCTTTCCAGGATTTGCCAATGTGGAAGTACATAATTACTCTCTTATGTGCTGAAGTTGTTTAGCTAAAGTATTTTCCAGACCCCTGCCAGAACCTAACAAAGGTACAGTCCTACAGGACATTTAAAAATATGAAAAGAGAAAAGCAACTTTGCCAAGCAAGATCTAGCTCTATAATTGTTTTTCTATTAATGGGTTATAACGTACGACATACATGTAAAATCAAATAACGAGAAAGCTTTTTCCAATATGGCTGAAAAGAAGCCCTCGGAATTGAGAAATGAAATTCCGTTTTTCAGGATTTCAACTGAATTTCATCTTTTCCCCATTTCTTCAATGATGTATGTATACACATGTACACTAGAAAAATATCGAACATGTCAATGCAATTCACGTATTACTATAATAAATTGCATATATTGCAAGGGCCTTCAGCCAGGATGAATCGAACAATCGGTTTGCATCAGGAACAACTTTATAATAAAGTTACTGCATGAATGGAATAAAATAAGGACATAGGGTTTTTAAAGAAAGGTTCTGTACAAATTGATCCCTAAGATATCACTCCACATCCCCCAAAGTTTCCAAATGTATGACAGGGGCTCGATGCCCATGAACCTCTAAAAATATCATCTCCAGCAAAGATGATTATTTTGTAGCCTTTCATAGCGATAGCATACATATATATTGTACTGAAAATAAAACTTGGCAGACACAGAACATTTTTAAATCCATTCTCAGCTTTAGGGTGCATGGGCTGAAAGAAAAGCCGAAGGGTAAACAAGTCAAACTATTAAGCGATCTGGATCCTTTTACAGTCCATTCCAATTACTGTCAAAATGGTTTCATTCAGAAAGCAAGAACCCACCAGACATGGTTCGGCCAAAACAGGACGTCGTGAGGGAAAGGTCATGAGATTCCATGACAGGACTTTTTCAAGCAGCCCCATGCTCAAACCTCTCCCCCCCCCCCCCCCCCACTTTCCTTTTTTTTCTTTATTCATGCTTTTGAATTTTGCTCCTCTTCTCCTCACTTCTTTCTGTATTTTCCTATCAAACTAAATCCCTTACTTTCCCAACACCCCCCCCCTCTTTTTCATGTCTCTCCCGAACACACTCTCTATCTGCCCCAACCTCCCCCTCTCACTCTCACTCTGCCTCTACTTTTAAAAATTCATACTTGTACTACTTAAATGTTAACCTTCCACAGAAAATATTACATGGTTTACATATGTATAAATCTATCCCAAAAGCTTGAAAATGGAGAAATAAATATCAGAAAGTTTCAAGGAAATTGTTACAACAAGATTGGAATTTCACACTCTGAAAATGATTTTTCGTCATATCCCCAAAAAGTAAATAAGCACCTTTGGTGTTTATTTATTATCAGTACAGTTAAAATACATTTTAAGGGGATTCAGTAACTTTGTGGAGGCTTATAATTTAATAAATTGTTGAATTTTGATATCTGTCTTGTATAATGATGTTCAGAAGGATAAATAAATAGCCAGGCATAGAAAGGTTTTCAAATATATAATGCTATTATTAATATATCTATATGACTGAATACTCCCATTTATGAAAGCGTATGGCCATACGCTTTAGTCTTACAATGAGTCTGGCATTTCCGGTCACTTGCATATGTTTACTTTTGTGAAGCACATGATGATTTTGAAGTGCTTTTTTTTTTTCCTGGGCTTCATTTTTACTCCGTATTACATACACTGATAGCATGTAAGGCCAGGCAGCTCAGATTTTATCAAGCCTCTACAAAGTTACCAGATCACTTTAAATAAATACTCAATCTTTTTTTAACACATACAGCTGGTTTTCAACAGATGAATATGGTGAAAAATATAACCTTTAGCGGCTGATATGCCATTAAAAAAAAAATGACGGTAATGTTTATGGATAAAAACAGTTTTCAGTCAGGGGATGAAGAGGAAGTGAAAATTTAAACTTCAAAACGTGACAACTAGGACATACTCTCGCTAGATAGGGGAGGTAAAGAGAGAGAGGGAGAGTGAGAGAGAGAAGAGAGAGATAGAACTTTTGTTTGTGAACGGTGATGTCATCTCTTTTTGTATAAAATTCCTGTTGCGGCCAAGTGGATAAGCTGTAGAGGAAAACATAGATTCTGATGAAATAACAAAATAAAATGACAAAATCCCATGATGTGTTTGCCAATTTGGTCATTGTGAACATATGAAAAGTATTTACAAAGTCAGTAATAGCAGTCATTATACTTATAGTCAGCTGAATGTCATTGAAAATGTATTTTTAGGCCTATCGGTATTCGGTAAATAACTGTTTATACATGTCCATCGCACCTTTTCCCAAAGTATGACTGATATTGCCAATTTAATCATGATGACTGGAAAGTTATTTCACAAGAGAATCCATCTACATATCATTCCTAGTACAGCACAGCTGTCATACATGCACAAATATAAAGGTTTTGAGCACAACCAAAGACAAACTATGACAGAAGCTACTGACCTTATTAATTGGAAAACTGATAGCTTTGATGAGTGAAAGATCTAAAGCATTGCAAATTTAGTGAGTAATTGGAACAGTGATTGGGGCATTTCTATTCCAAACATGCATTTCTACACAAAATATGAAGAAATAAAACACAAAATTGCATTCAAAGATACACAAAGTGCAATGCATCTGTTCTGGTTATTGAGTTTCTCCATGACAGTTTTCCTTTGGGATTCCAAGTTTTTTCCTAGTGTTGAGATTATCAACATAAATTCAATAATTTCTGTGCATTGTAAGTTTGAAGAAGCCGCTGCAATACCAGAAATTTACTGGTGATGAATACAGATCCTAGATACCCACTCTAACCATGTGAATGCAGGCATTCCAGTATGAACATTTCAGGTTGTGTCATTCCCCTCCCCCCCCCCCCCCCCTCCCCCATAGCCATAAGCATATCCAAAAAGCATGAAATTAAAGGAAATATATTTCTCGGCTCTTCTGACTTTTTACCATCACTGTGCAATACCTTTAATAGTTATATTCTCCATATAGGAAGTCAACTGTACCAATGATGGTGATAGATAATTGCTCTTAACCGCATTTGTTCAGAGATTCTGACTGGGAACGATTAGAGAGATAATGTTTGAGAGATTGAAAGTGACGTTTGTTAATCACAAAGTACCTGAGACTGGGGAGAATCATATTTTTTACATTTGCACACAGGAAGCTGAAATGTTGCAAAATCATTCCTGCTCGGAAAATTGTGAAATCTAGTTAAGAATCTCACTCTACTTTTCATTTTTTCCCCCATTTTCCTCTGTGTTTCTCTTTCCTTCTCTTGCTTATATGTTCTGTTGAAATGTATTCTAAAGTGATTTTTTTTTCTTAACCATTATTCTCTCGTTCTTTCTATCCATCTCCATCAGTCTCTCAATGAAATCCTCTCTTTCCTTCTTTATTCTCTCTATATGTTCCTCTCTCTTCTTTCTCTCTCTCTTTCTCTCTCTTTCTCTCTCTGTCTCTCACTCTTTCTCTCTTTCTCTCTCTTTCTCTCTCTCTCTTTCTCTCTCTCTCTCTTTCTCTCTCTTCTCTTCTCTCTTTCTCTCTCTCCCTCTTCACCTTTTTTCCGCAAAGCGATCAATGTCCCACTTCCATTCTCAATAAACCATTTCTGCTATTTATAGGTACAGACTATACATGTATATGCCTGCACCGTGCCCTAGCTACCACATCCTTCTACCCAATTCTGAGAGTAGCAAATGTTTGAGGATAGTCACTCCAAGAATTGTAGCAAAAGGGTATTTCTCATTCTTGTACAGGCAGGACCACAGCCAAGAAAGATAGATAGTTCCTTTAAAAAAGGGCTTGTTCACACATGAAGCAGTAAACAGCGGTAGATTAAGGGTTGGTCACATTTGTCCGATAAAGATAACAATAAAGATAATAACTCATTGCCAAATCGCTCAAGAGTTGTATATGCGGAATATGAATATGAATTCTTTTTGGTAGGTCAGATTTCTCTGATATGGTAATGAGCCTACTCTCCAAGTTTATCGCCCCGGTGGAATCGCTCAGGACAGAGCTCACCGATGTCTTCTGAGAGCCAATGGTTTGTGCTCCTTCGAGGTGCATGGGTGACGTGAGGTCAGAAGAATCGTGTGGGCAGTGTCAGTCATGCTTGATTGACAGAACTCCACCGATTTAAAAATCGGTCAGGTGTGACCACTTTTATTGTCATTGTTATAGGTACATTTTATATGCGCATACATTATCATTATCGTTTTCAGACAAATGTGACCTGCCCTTTACCCCGGGAGGTTTTTTTTTTCCATGTGTAAATGAATGGCAAGTGGGGCATGAAACAAAAGTTGCTGTGTGAAACAAAGGTCCTTCTTACAACTTATCTGTCAGTTCACAGAATTGTGAAGTGCATTTTGCTTATAAGGCCCTTCTTCATCGATCAGCCCGAGTTTTCAAAATAACCTGCTAATTCCGATCCAGTTTTTTTTTATGGCGGAAAACTTACCCAAATGTAGCTTGAGCTAATTTGTAATGAAGACACAATCAATTAGTGGGTTATTTCGTGGGCTCAAGCTCAAGCTTACAAACCCCGCGATTTAGCCCGCTAATTTGACGCACACGAGTTTTGACTCAGGTCGATTTATTCGCGAAAAGCGTACTTAGAATCACGGCGAACGTGCTCCGTAGCTCGAGCTCAAATTCCAAACTCGAGCTAGAATTGCCCCACTTGGGCTGATGGAGACGGTTTTTCAAACCTGGATTTTTTTTCTCAAGTAGCACTGATCTAGATATAATCTCAAGCTGGAACCCAACTCGTGCTGATGGAGACGCACCAATATAGTATTTTGCCTCAGCAACTTACAGCCGCACATGTGAACTAGGCCAAATTGGCCAGAAAACAAGCAAGAGTGACTGGGATACTATACAATGAACCTCCGGAAGTCATCCCAAATTTTTACAAGATACATTGTGACAGTTGAAATGAGATGGGTACTGCCCACTTGGCAGTGTTCGTGGTAAACAAATGCTTAATCATCTTGTCAATACAGTCATGCACGCCAAGATGATATTTGTAATAGCCTAGCTTTCAGGATCACTGCCATTTCCTTTTTTCAAAGTCATTGACAAAGTCATCACTTCACATACTAGTGAGGAGTACATCATAACACTAAATAGTATTACAGGGTACCAATCACCAAAAATTATTTTTGCTGTATGTTTAGAGATTCCATGTTGCTATATTATATTCAAAATATGGGCTTCAAATATTACATCTATAAAGAGATAAATATGAGTTTATTTACACTCTCTTTAACTCTCTTTAAGTGTAAAAGCAACTCATGAGTAGACGACTCGACGCACCCGTACACGCTCGCCAAGATAAGGGCTCGCACTGATCCTAACTCGGAGTTTGGTTTCGCGCGTGTACCTTCATGTTATCTTTTAATATTTCCTTCATAATCCTTAACAGGTGACCTACAGAATGCCAGATAAATTTCTTTGAGTTTGATTTTATACTTTCTAGCAGTACACAAATTTTTTTTTTCAGGTGATTGGTACACGTCAAAATTCTTACTACTATTTGACACAGTTTTAACCCCTTTCAATAAAAATTTGTTTTTATCATCTATTGCTACATGTATGTCATGAACATATATTGCCAAATTACTAATGAATGAATTAATAAGTAAGTAAATATATTATTCTCAAGCATCATCACTGATTGGTAGAAAACATATGCATCCTACATCACAGCCAAGTAATGATAGGCCTAGTTGGCTGAGCAAAAAATACTCTCCTAAGTTGCTAGGAGTTTTTTGGATTTTCTACATAACAGTGTGATTTAATTGCAGAGATTTTCATGTATTTTATTGTCTTCTTAGTTTTTTTACCAGAGCTCTTTTGGAGCATTTCCAAAGCTACAAATGTAAAAGCGCTCACCAAATCCTGCGTATTTTCTCACTGGAACATACATGTACACTGCATGGGGATTTCTGCATGGCCTAGTAATATACAGGGCTGAATCATGAGCTATTCCAATTTTCTTCGCAAATTATGGAGTCACCGGTATCAACTGAGCAGGATTATGCCTGGAAAAGAAATTACATGGTAGACTGGTGGCATGATCCCTACACCAGGCAAGTGTGTAGGGGGAAAAAGAACAGGGGACAAATAACAAACTGGAATCGAATGACAGAAACAAAGAGGGGGGGGGGGGGGGGGGGGGGGGGGTCACAACCGGGTTGAAAATTGAACATGTGTGGATAAATTTAGAGATGCCTTCTGCAAAAAGTAAGGCCTACAATCTTACATTAACTTGGATCATATTTTGTTATGTGTAAAACATGACACATACGTGTACATTTGCCTTTAGTCTTTACAGTTTTAAAGTTAATCATGTCATTGTTTAATATTTAACCAAATTTAACATGTGTGGATAAATTTAGAGATGCCTTCTGCAAAAGTAAGGCCTACAATCTTACATTAAACTTGGATCATATTTGTTATTTGTAAAATATGACACATACATGTACATGTAGCCTTTAGTCTTTACAGTTTAAAGTTAATCATGTCATTGTTTAACAATATTTAACCAAGACAATTTGGAAATTTACAACTTCCTAGTCTCAATTTAGCATCTGCAAATTGGTCTATAAATATTTTCCCTCAACTTTATAGCTGCTATTATACATGCGATTAGCTTACAAAGACCGAATATATCACATTCAATTTCTTTGATATCCGACTATCGAAGTTCAATGGGTGCAGGCAGCGAACTTCATACAATATCGTGTGACACAATACATTCATGTACTTCAACACATCCAAAATGGTTGAAAACAGTGAACTAGGGGATAACGGGCGATCAAATGGCCCTTGGGATTCAATGTTTCGTTTCCTGTTTTCAGTAGTCAGGACATCAGGGCTCTATGGTAGAGGAACACCAATGTTCATATTCCAACATAATAAAGAGAGTTCAGGTGTTGTTATATTTAGGCACACGTAAGGGGATAAAGCGGAGATAAGAATGAAAGAAAGGCTAAGCTTGTTTTAGGAGGGCCTTGGCTCTAGCCTTGCATCATAATACCCCCATTCAGACTAGCAGAATTCATTGCAGAGCTACACGAAAGGTGAAAGGCGTACAGCCATACCATAACTGTAAGCAAACAATTTTCTAGTTTTAATATACAAAAAGGAAGTTTGAGTATCGTTTCGCACAAAAACTAAATGATCAGAGTCTATCAGCCACAAGAATATTCCAATTAACCAGCCTAGTACCTCCTTGATTGAAATTTGAACAAAGAAAGTACAATTTAGAGAATGCAGCTTATCGTGAGCATGACCTGATATGACCAGCAGCAGCCAATGGTATTTTCTTGTGCTCAAGCGATGGATGTCCATCGTACATGAAAGGAATGAACATTTCATGTTGTTTCTTAATCATGCCCAAAAGAAAGTCTTACCTTCAACACTCAAAATTCCAAGCTTTACCTTGAAATTCAGATAGTGTAGGAGGTAGGCCCACTAGGCTGCCACTTTTGTAAGGTAGAGTGTAGAGCAGTTGTAGGTAACATGTTAAGGAACAGTTATTAATCCTTTGACCTTATCAAGCATACACACACCTTCATACCCACACTCTTATAGATAACAAGTGCTACTTGAAGAACAATAGACTAATCCCAACACAGGATTAGTGAAGGAAAAAGGGTCCTTCAGGACACCACTAATTGGAAGACAATAGAAAAGTGTAACATGTAGGCACAACACTTTTTCAATATGTGACAGGAAGTTCTTGACTGTGTAAAAGGTAGGGCAACACTCAATTTTTCACTCTCATGGCTCGAATTTACATGTTTGCATGTTTTAAAGGTTAAGTGTTGAGCTTTTCTTTCAGGCTTAACTGTAGCTGAAACTAAACATGGTCTAAGCAGACCTGCCCAAAACAATATCTGTAGTTTTTACTTTCCTCAATATAATATTCTTATCTCATGTACACGTCCCTTTGGCTTTACAATGATTCTTGACATGTTTCTTTAAAGGTGTTAGCACCATAGTTCTGGGAAGCCCTCAAAAACTTTTCGTGAGATTTCTTTGATTTTACTTAATAAATAGCAGGGTACTAACATAACTAAGATACTGTGAAGTTTTTTCCTCCTCAAGTGAAATATTTATCGAATGAGAGGTGAAAAGAATAAAAATCCCTGGCCCAAAAAAGAGGGGATGTAAATTCGAACAACGGCCACACACATTACTCACATGAGGATTGCTGTGTGTTATAGAATACGCTACACATAGTGCGAAGCGCTGGGTTTATTGTGTGGGGAACCTTCGGGTGGATATGGTCTCAGCGTGAGGCAGTGAAAAGCCGTTACCAAGCGTTTCCTACAGATATTTACACTAAAATTTGTTCGAAATCGTGAATGGAATGTTAAATAATCTCGTACATGTGTCTTATGATAAAATGAGAATTGTATGTGACTATGTTAGATAAGTTTCTTGCCAGTATGATTTTTGCTACCGAGACTGTCTATGAGCTTTAAACAACTTTGGTAGAAATTTCTTCATGTGTAAATGTCCTGTGAGTAGGGCTCTGATTCTAGCCGTGCATGCACATAATGAGTAGGGTTTCCTGACATGTCAATCGCTACCTCCAATTAAGATTTTTGTCTTTCCCTTTTCACATTCATCATCTTCTATCGAAATACGTTTGGGAAATGTGAAGAGGTATCATCATGTAAGCCCCAACAGTGAGGTGTTACCACATGCTAATGGCTATGACCCTGGGCATGATATGACCTATACTCCCTTTTAAACTGGTTTTAGCAGTAGCGCATGTGATTATGATCAACCTATCAAATGAAAATTATGATCAACAAGTAGCACTAATAGAATCATGTAGATCGATGATAAGAAAAAAAGGGATGAATTTTCTTTCAAGAATAATAAGATGATATAAAAACCAAAAGAGATAGATGAAAAGAAGGAATAAAACAAAGTAATAGTAATACTGTTAAAGCAGACACTTTTGCAGATTGTTATCAACGGCCATTTTTGTTTCGGCTGATAGAAACTTACTCATTGCAATAATTCAATGATTGAGTCATGAAATCATTTTGCGGCATTTAAAAGGAAATCCAACCTTAATAGCAAGTTGCTTTGAAAGAAAGAGGAAAAATCAGAGAAGCAGATTGGTAAAAGTTTGAACGAAATCGGACAAGCAATAAGAAAGTTATGAATTTTTGAAAGTTGTAATCACTATGCTTATGGGGATTTCAAATTGGTCGAATAGGTAATGTCACTGTGATGTAGCTGTGGACAACTTTCCCATTCGCTCTAACACACAAAATGAGTAAAATGTCACCTTTTTTTTAAATGCATTACTCAGTAGGATCTTTTCGTTCATGAAGACCTATAAAAATATGCTATCTCTAATATATCTTGAGTACAGCCCCGAGGGTAAAAGCGCCTCGAAGAAAACCGCAAATTAATGATATTTTTGTGTACGACAAATGGGAGAGTTGTCCACAAAAATGTCACAATTGACTCACCAAATTGCCAATTTGAGATTCGCATAGATGTAGTGATCTCATTTTTCAATCATCCATTACTCTCTTAGTCCTTGTCCGATTTCTTTCAAACTTTCACCATCCTGTTTTTCTTATTTTTCTGCTTTCACACAAATCATCTTTTTACCAAGGTTGGATTGCCCTTTAACTTTTGTGAATCTTGATCATCCATGTACTGTAGTCTGTAGATGCAGTACATGAATTACATTACATAAATTTGTATATGTTTGGTGGGGTTTTTTATTGAAAATATCAACGTCAAATAAATACATAGCACCAAATAGAAAAATCTTGATAGCTAAACAGAGATTTGTAAGAATGAATAAAGATATAATCATTACAACATTTAGACAAATCAACCATTGAAAAAAAAAAGATACAGTACAAGTTCACAAGGTATATTCTCAGGGCATTGCAAATACCATGAAAAATACTCAAAATTCCAGTCAAGATCACAAAAAGTCAGTACACCGAAAAAGAATATGACACATATCTGTATATCTTTCGTTGCCTTTATCAGATCTGAAGATTACTCGTCTCCAAGAATATGTGACCTGATGAAATCATGTACAGAGTACAGTGAAAAGTTCATCTTTAAAATAATTAAAACTCTGGAAATGAGTCCTAATTTTCCAAAATCTGCTGAATCTATAACAACTAGAAGTTCATGTACTGGAGTATAGGCAGCTCTTGACAAACAAAATCAGTCATTATTTGTTCTGAGAAAAGATATTCGTTGTTTGTTTGTTGTTGTTGTTTTTTTCCCCAAGAGATTGCACACTTGAATACGATATGCATGGTCTCTTCCCATTTCCATTGCTCATCTGTAATAATGCTAGATATACTTTCTTCCAAGTTTGTACAACCTTTCAAAAAGATAGCTTTTATAATGAACTCTGAATACACACCGATAAAAAGACCAAAATATATTTTATTTCCCTGGCAATTTTCCACAGTTCACTAAACATTGTAAATTACTTTTTAGCTCAGCTGTATACATGTATGTCTCCTTTTTACAGATTCAAGTCTCCGCTTATCAGATTCAAAAGATTCTGGAGACTTTTGAGCTGCAACTCAAAGGGCACAAGGTCTTACTCACTCCAAGGTATGTCCCAATGCTTCCCTTGCTCGCTACACCGAGGAGTCCCCAACCAGAGCAGTTAAAGGGCAATCCAACCTCGGTAAAAGGATGATTTGTGTGAAAGTGGAAAAATAAGAAAAACAGGATTTTGAAAGTTTGAAAGAAATCTGGCAAGGAAAGTTAAGAAAGTTATGGATGTTTGAAAAATGAGATCACCAAGTCTATGCGAATCTCAAATGGGCAATTCGGTGAGTTGATTGTGACATATCGGCGGTCAACTCTCCCGTTTGTCCTACACAAACATATCATTAATTTGCATTTTTTCCAGAGTGCCTTTTCCCTCGGGGCAGTACTCAAAATATATTGGAGATAGCGTATTGTTATAGGTCCTCATGAAAGAAATAGATCCTACTGTGTAATACATTTTGGAAAAAATGACATTTTAACCATTTTGTGTGTTGGGGCAAATGGGGGAGTTGTCCAGCACTTCATCACAGTGACATTACCGATCCAGCCAATTTGAAATTAACATACATGTACGTATAGTGATTACAACTTTCCAAAATTCATAACTTTCTTATTGCTTGTCCAATTTCGTTCAAACTTTCAGCAATCCGCTTCTCTGAATTTTCTGCTTTCGTACAAATCAAATTATTACAAAGGTAGAATTTCCTTTTAAGGTCCAGGAGTATGCAAACATGTACATGTATAAATTATGCTCTCCTAAGCCCTTTCAATCTTTAGCTGCATTCACACTATATTTTCTAAAAAACCAAGTTTCTAAACTAAATATCTGGTATGGTCACAAAATTTCCCTTTGATATATCCTTGATAAATGTCAAAGGAATCCCAATAAAGAATCCCAACAAGGAATTACATCAGGGGTATACATTCTAACTTCCTATAAACTCTATAGATATGACTGAGGGACAGGATTTTCTTATGTTTTATATCTTCCAGGAACTTAAAGAAATTTTTTTTTTTTTAATTCTAACTTCTCGTAAAATGACTTCTCAAGCACAAACTTCCACAAGCCTCTAGAAACCTAACTTGTAGAAAAATAACTTCCAGAAAACCTAACATCTGGAAAATACACACTCTGTAATGTAATAAAGAAAATTAACTTCATGACAATTAACTTCCTGAAGACTAAAATTGACAAAATAGAGAATCTTGGAGTGCGGATGCAGCTAATGCCTGAGCGCAGGGTAAGAGTACGTGTCTTCTCATAGGTGCATAACGATGACAAAGCGAAGTATGATGAGAGATTGAAGGGGTTCTATTGATCCCTTTCATTAGAGCTATGTCATTTCCTGATGCCATATTGGGGACAGGTCAAGTTAGAGGTCACAGGTGGGAAAACTATAACACAGATAAGAAATGTTGTATTCATAAGCCTCCCCTCCCCCCCCCCCCCCCAAAAAAAAAAAAAATAAATAAATTAAAAAAAAATTAAAAAAATAAAAAAATAAAATAAATGAATAAATAAATAAATAAATAAATAAATAAATAAATAAATACATAAATAAATAAATAAATGAATAAATAAATGAATACATAAATAAATTAATTAATTAATTACAAAATATATAAATATTGGTTTTCTTTCATTTTCTTGAATTCATACTTGTAGGTCACAAACAGCAAGATACTCAGATAATCAACATGTATAAATGCCTAAGGAAATAAAACCAAATTTCAAAAGCACATAAATAATCAAAATCAAATAACAGAATATATTGGTTACGTAAAAACTTTTGTTTTCCTAAATTGTTGTAAAATTTTGTAATTTACAAATGCAATTAACTACGAGTTTAGGCCTACATGTACCTATTTTCAGAAGTTTTCTGTAGGCCTAAATTAACAATGAATGAATGATATTTTTTTTCTTATAGGCCTATATCATTGACGCACAAGCTATCAAAATCAGAGGCATGGGGGGATTATAAACCGCAATATCTACACAAAGACAAAATAACTGCTGCCACTAATTATAGTAGGGATTTATGAAAATTAGGAAATAACTAATAATATTTTCCAGTCGGGTAATATACCCTAACCATTCTCATGATCTGGATTGCATCAGAACTATCCCCCCACCTCCCCCCCCCCCCCCCCTCCTGCTGCCCCTCCCCCTTCCAATCAACAAAATGATCCCTCGCTTGTTTATTTGGCCTGCACAATGAGTGGTCATTTCCTGTCTGGTCAGTCAGAGTGGACATCAATGTTTAGACTTCAATGTGTGAGGTCCTCTTTCGCCAACCGTTCCCACATGTTCACCTAAATCCCATACTTTGTTATGACTTCCACCCATCATATGGACCTTACCATGAATGAATCTCCTTATGCACAGCCTATGGCAATCACTACATCCTGGATGCATAATGTGGATAGGTTAGCAGTTTGCACAATCATTTCAGTCATAACTCAAAATAATAATTTGTCTCACTTCTGCTATTATTTCTTCTTTTTACTTCACTCTCTCATCGTTTTTAAACAAAATATTGAATGCTTTTAATACCCTATGGACTATGGTATAAACATACATGTACATGTAGTTCAGCTGAAATAGATATGCAGTGCTTTTCATCCTCAGGAAGAGGGCTCTATTCATGCAGCTATTATTTACAATTACTATCATTAATGACAATGTTGTTTACTTATACTTGGGACAATCAAAACTGTATAAGTTAGAATTTAATTCAGAACACACATGTGTTCTATCACACAATTATCAATATTTCCAAACAAATCTTACACAAAGTTGGCACAGATATTCAAAATGAGATAACCA
The DNA here is from genome assembly GCA_025618425.1 of Heliocidaris tuberculata. Lineage (NCBI taxonomy): Eukaryota > Metazoa > Echinodermata > Echinoidea > Camarodonta > Echinometridae > Heliocidaris > Heliocidaris tuberculata. The sequence continues at coordinate 6,513,685 of CM046849.1, forward strand.
ACACTGATACAGCTAATAATATAACAAACTGTGTGATACGACACTTTTATAAAAATTAAATTTAAAAAATATAGACAAAGCCACTAATATAAAGTAGGTAAATCCTTGATAATATAACAGTTACAAAAAATGCACTCTACGAGTACTGTCTTTCTTAATCTTAGCCGTTTTCAAGCCTAATTTAGGCTTGGCTCAAGTCGATTTTTTCATATTATTAGAGAGTCACAAAAAAAGTCTGTCCTTGCAGACTATATCCCATCCCAGTGATCCCCCCTTTTAGGGTATAATTGATGTATCAATTGGTCAGTCAAAACATCTTAGGAGATTAATCAGATTATCTGATGTCCACTCCAAGCCTAAAGAGAGTGCCTTTCAAAGCTATTAGGAGAACAATTGTAATACAAGGGATTAAGGGGATTAACAGTGATGGGTGATTCTCAATTCCATGGGAAAAGAAAGCAGTGCACAAAGGATTATCAGAAGTGCCAACTCACAAGAGGGGAAGAAATTTCCCTAGGGAATTTCTGTGAAAAACGAAGGGCCTAAATGTAAGAGTCATTTGACTTTAGGCTTAAAATGACTAGATGTACAAGTATCTTCTGTCTGGAGCCAAAAGGACATTAACTCCGTACAAATCCAATCACCAAAAACGATTTGGTTCAGTATGTTAGAGGTTCCATGTCATTACACTATATTTAGAATTTGGGTTTCAAATATTAATTCTATGAAGAGATATTGCAAGTTCATTTACACTCTCTATGAGCGTAAAAGCGACTCGTGAGTAGACTATTCGACACGCCCAACTCAGAGTTCGGTTCCGCGCATGAACCTTCATGTTATCCTTTATTTCCTTCATACTCCATAATTGTTCACCTATAGAATGCCAGATAAAGCACTTTTTAGCTTTACACAAATTATATTTTTCAGGTACACTTTAATGCCCCTCTAGCTTAGTTTGCAGGCACAAACCCTGGTCAGTCGTAAAAAGAGTGTCTGCACTGTAAGACTACCACAGGCCATGTTCTGTAGCTGTTCCTGACGACCAGAAGGTAGCTGAATTAGGCTTCTCTCAAGACACAGTGATTTTCTGATAAAGTGTCAAATTAGGGTCTGTGCTCGCAGACTACCTCTAGTTCCACACAGATGATATGATATACCCCTCTCACCATCACTAGCTCTTTCCGAAACCCCTGCGATTATTTGGAACACCATTCTCTCTTTCCTCCTCTTCAACCGCACAGAGGAAACGGGTCAAGTGCTTCCCCTTCTTACAGTTGTCCTATATATTTTCTTCAGTTCATATTTGATCAGCAAACAGACCCCAAATACGACCATAACGGTTTTGTATCATGCATGTGGCACTTCACTTCAGATTCGACTATTATGCTTAAGCCCATATTCCGTTTCAACACCGTACACCAGAGGCTTTGGAAAGCTACTTAGTCAGATTTACTTGATTACCCCCAGCCTACATGTATGATGTAGGCCCCATTTGTTCATTTTGTTTAAAAAAAAATCAGTATGGATGTTTGTAGGCCTACCTCATGCATTATACTTAAAGAATAGAACTGAAATATAAAACTATGTTAGTATGTAAGCTTAATACAAAATTACCTTTGATTTCCAAATCAATAGAACATTTTAAATTAGTTGTCCTTCCTATAAATATTATAGACCCATTAACTAAATCAATCATTTCAAAATTTACATGCTTGGATGACTGAATAATAACAATGACAATTGAATAATTCCACCCAACAGGATATACAAATAGACTTTTGTTTGGTACTGAAAACAAATACAAGGTTACCCAGCCATTGGAGTAAACAACAAACACACAAACAAATCCATAATTGCGGTATTTACAAGGCAAAGGAGCAGAAATCAAGTCCTGAATGTGAATTAACTAGAGCCAAACAATGTAAACAATTCAGGAATGATAACATCGACAGCATACAAAGTTACCACATTTTGATCATTTTAAGCTTTTTAAAGGGTGATATCGTTTGGACTTTGATTCAGAGCAGTTTACTATAATCTCATGTACACTGTAGGCTCATATAGATGCTGAATTTGACATCAGTTTCACACAGGATTCTTCCATTTTTTTTCAACTCTAAATGCTGATCTTTTTTTTTTTTTAACTTTGACAGATATTTCATTCTTACATACTAAGGCAAATCAATAATGATTCAGCTCCTTTCATGATGTTAAAATGTACCTTTAAATTTGAAGTTACAGGGGAAGCCCACCAAGGTATTTTGTTAATTTTGATAAAAGCAGAAAAATGAGAGAAACAGTTCAGTGAAAGTTTGAGCAAATTCTGATAAAAAATATTTTAAAAAGTTATGAACTTTTGAAGTTGTAATCAATCAAACACAAGTTGGCAACTCCATGACGTGTCTTGTGAGCTCCTCTCGCATCCGCTCAGTACAGAAAATTTCATAAATTTGATTAGTTTCATACAGGTTTCGTGCAATATTTATGATCTGTTTAGTACAGGACAAAAGGGGGTGGACCTTGCAAGATACGTCAAGGAGTTACCAATTTGTGTTCAATTAATAACAACTTCGAAAATTCATAACTTTCTCATTTCTTATCAGATTTTGCTCAAACTTTCATTGATCTGTTTCTTTAATTTTTCGGCTTCTTTCAAACTAACATGGTATCAGGGTGGACTTCCCCTTTAAAAGAAATTGCAACGGGGGAGCATGTGTGACCTTAGGTGACCTTGGAGAGCATTACGAGACAGTCTTTTCTTTGAGACCTGGACCAACCAAGGAACAATCCCACTATTGTTCCTGTCCCAGCCTACTCTATATTCTAAACTTGGCCAATACATCCCAGACATGCAAGGAGTAGTCTAAGGTCTGAGACGTGAGCAAGTCTGATTCATTGTGTGAAAAAAAAACTCTTAAAAAATGTTTAATACAGTGAAACCTGTCTTATAAAGACCACTCAGTGGAGACAAGAAAAGCAGCCTTTATGAGCAGGTGGTCTTTACGTACAGGTTCTTTTAATATACATTTCAATGAGAAACACTTTTCATGGGAAACAAAAATTGTGGCCTTTCTATACAGGTTGTAGCTAAAGCAGGTTTGACTGTATATATTTGCAGTATTAGTACCTTTAATGCACACACAAAACACTTTCATTTTCTGCATCACAAATACTTAAGCTTCCTGTAAAAAGCAGATTGAATACAAGCCTTGCTTACTTAGGAAGTAAGGCATGATCAAAACTCAAATAAAATTGTTTAGAGTGAAAACGGTTTTACTTTCGATCTCTACTACATAATTATCCAGTGGAAGGAAACTAACAAAACAACAACAAATTTTACTAAAGGTTGTTGATTTCCAAAGGATTTTATAACCCACATTTCATGCATCTATGTATATGTCCATAAAGAGCAAGTTCAAAGTCTGAAATATGAGCTGCTTTTTTTTAATGTGTGAAATGTAAAAATATTATTTGTTTATTACATTCAGAATAATTCGACAAATCAGCCTGGTGTTTTTTGAGAGCCAGAAGGGCTTTAACTCCGTGTTTTAAAAGGGTATGAGTTAATGCTACTCTGTCTTTCAGCTGATGATGATATGTCAATTTCAGCCAGCAATTGTCTAAATCTAGCCTCCATCAATAAATTCCTCAAAAGAGAGGAATTATAAGCAAACATTCTTTTAAATGTAGGCTTATAATTATGAAAACTTTCCATAGTCATTTTGTCATATATTATTTTTATCAGTTTGGTACTCATTTTTTTTTTTTTTTTTTTTTTTTTGGGGGGGGGGGGGGGCTTTCAAAATGACAATGCTACCTTTAATCTATCCCTTCCTCCCTTCTGGAACAAGAAAAACTTCCTGATGAAAATAATGATGTAAAGATTGATGGTTCCCCTACAGAATACAATGGGCTCACGTTCATATCTGATATTTGTCTGTGTGATGTTCAAAGTACACTCTACATCATGTAGGCATCCTAAAGGCCCTATGTAATGTCATTAACCCTTTCAGGACAAGAATTATTTAAGGGCTAGATTGATCACATTTTATTCTTCAAATTGGCAACAACAATATTTTTCTTTTAGGGCTACATGGTTTAATAAGGTGTAATGTCTTTGAAAATAATAAACATGGTTAAGAATTTTGTTGAAAAGTTGAAAAAATTGCCAATTTGATAGAAAAACAATGATTTTGAACCTATCCATGTGTTGCCAATTTAAGGATTTTAAATATTATTCTCGTGTTTTAAATTCCTGGCATCAAACGCAATATGGTCGTGCAACAAACAAGGACATAGGATGTTCAGAAATATTTGCTCTTTCTACTCATGCATCTGGTTTATATTTTAGAGCTCTGAATCAAAAGTTATTGAGCCAAACCACAAAATGTGGTCAATTGTCTTGAAAGGGTTAATACCATCAATTTCAGAATTAACAAGAAACTAAAACTAAAAGACTGCTTAGACAAGGCATGATTGATCACCCTAATTCCCTTTTCCAAGTTACGTTTCCTTCATCATATTACTGCTAGGCAACATTTCTGCAAAAACAGTAGGCCTCCTGCATATCATGACATTCACAAATTGACAATAACAGGTTCAATTAGGTTTCCCTTTTTTTTTTAATGTCTTTATTTGTTTTAACAAAAAAAGTTACCTTCCTGATATTTTGATAATATCATGGCAGCTAATATAATCGCATGAACTAACCTGCCATAAATCATTATTTTAAAGTGTACTAATCACCTGAAAAAATAATTTGTGTACAGCTAGAAAGTATAAAATCAAGCGGAAAGAACTTTGTCTGGTATTCTATAGGTTAACAGTTAATGAGTATGAAGGAAATAAAGGATAACATGAAAATGCTCGCGCGGAACCAAACTCCGAGTTTGGTTCCACGTGAGCCTTTATCTTGGCGAGCGCGTATGGGTACGTCGAGTAGTCTACTCAAGAGTCGCTTTTACGCTTATAGAGAATGTAATTAAAATTGCAATTAATATTTGAAACCCATATTTTGAATATAGTATAATGACATGAAACCTCTTACAGAGCAAAATTATTTTTGGTGATTGGTACCCTTTAAGAGACAAAGAGGCTGGGTCCTAACATATTATGAAAAGCTTATCATTGGTGTCAATGGTGTATTGAAAGAAACTTTATTGTACATGTGTGAAAAAACAATTTACAAATAAAATTAATATTTGATTTTTTTTTTTTTTTAAACACATTACTTGATGAGATCCTTCATTAGCCATGCTACTGGTACTTTTTTTTTTTGGGGGGGGGGTGTGCTTTGCAAACTATCACCAGTAGATGGCGCTATCCACTTTCAACCCCAAGGCAGTTCAATCTTCTTTCAAGACTCAATGAACACAGACCACCAAAGCTTGCACCAGCATGAAATGCTATAGCTCCCTCTCTTGTTGACTGACAGTATATGTTACACCTGAGACAGCTGCTCCATTCAATAATAAATAATTATTCCCCAATCAATTAATACAAGATTATCTACAAAATGATTGATAATAGCCTACATTCTAATTTCAATGAACAAAACAACATTCTGTTCTTTCACATTTTCACCTTTACATGTATCTATCTAAAATGATTAAAATGATATATAAAATGATTAAAATATGTTTATCTGTTCTTTTATTTTTTTCTCTCTCACCAAAATAATCTCTTCATGCATATTTCACTGAGATATATCTTACTTGCCTTCAACCATACTATCCCTTCTATTTTTTCTATCACAATTCCCCTTCATCATTCCTCAATCCTTCCATCCATCCTCCATCGTATACTCCCATCATGAATTCCTTTGTATGCTCCTTTTTCTTTCTTCTCATCTCATCTCATTTCATCACACTTATGCTTCAAAAATTGATAGGTCATTAAACGGGCCTTTTCGGAGGTGCTGATTTCAATTATCCCCAAGTGTGAAGTTAATTTACAGGCTACCATACCACGTAATGGTTATGGGCTAGTTAACGGCTTGCTTCACTGATCCAACAACTAATTTTTCCACTAAGAACACCTTACAGCCACGCCAACGTACCACCTATGCATATGGGTACACCTAAGCCAGGGCACTTGGATATTGTGTACATCGATAGAAAATGTTTCATCAACTTTTAGAGACAGAAATTTTTTTTCTCTCTGTAAGAAGTTTTTTTTTTCATGACAGTTCTGAAGTTAAAAAGATCGATATCAGGCCTCCATGCTTACATTTTGATCTGGGGGTCCTGATTGAATTTTTTAGGTCTGTGTGCATGGGACCTCTGTTAAAAATTCAAAAATTTGGGGGCCCAAGTGCACCGAGCATCTTTTAGTATTAAGCCCTGTCTACATGTATATTAACAACACTTGTGAACAAATCTTCATCAAAAGAAACAAAACTGATAATAATAAAACAGTGCATTAAAAAAAAGGATGAAAAATCAAACTGAATATGTGAAAGTCATTTTAATAAAAATCATGAGAAATGTAAAGTAGACTTGCCATTTCCCAGCTAATGAAATTTGGATTGTCGTACATTTAAAGCCCCCCTGTTCACAAGCTTTGAGCTCATTGGCTGTTTTTTTTGTTTTTTGATTTAATAGGAGGAATAGTTCAGCTGGACATGTGTCAAATATATTTAATATTGAGTGATGCTACAAAGAATTACAAGCTCTCAAAGACAAAGGGGTCACAATTACCCCTATGCTTTCATGTACAAATGGCACTAGAGTAGCTCCACATGTGGTGAAAGAATCACAACCGATCTGGCCTTTTGACTGTATTTTGATTATACACAGAGAAACTGGCTCTCAAAATATGACAACCCAATATTTTCAGCCTATAATAATGCGATCAGACTACATAATAAACAAGATTGACCCTTCAGACCACTCCCATAGGTAATAATCCGTGTTGGATCCTGAATGCTCACTGCAGGGGGGCATCAGAGGAACATCACAGGTAGCAAGTCCAGTTCGGGTCACTAGAACACTTGTATATCTTATGACTTTGAGTGATATAGAGTACAAGGTGAATTCCATGCTGCTGAATAACAGGTCATGTAAAGTGTACACATGCAGACCTTACATTTCTGTCCAAAGTGTATTAAAAGCATCCACAACCCCCCCCCCCCAAAAGAAAATACATGCACTACTAATAATGACCCAATGGCACTCTATCTAGACTTTCTTTATAGGTAAAATAAAAATAATAAATCTGTCATCAGATGTACCCCACCCCCCCCCCTTTCTCTCTCTCTCTCTCTCTCTCTCTCTCTCTCTCTCTCTTCCACACCCTTCTCAATTCATGCCCCCAATTCATACAGTGTACTAGGTTGACCAAATATATATTTGAATATCTTCCTTCTTTTTTTTTTCCTTTTTTTTTTCTTTTTTGTTAAAGGTACTTCATCTCTTTTGCAGTCCTAAATTTTGAAGCCTGTGAGTATGTGACAAAATACAAAAGAATTATAACCGGAAAACTTGTGTGCATGTGAAAAGAATTATAATTTGCTTTTAAGAAGTAATAACATCAATTTGGTAACACTTTATTTTGTTCGACTCGAAAAAGATCACACAATTTTAAGAATTATTTTTTGACCATTACTTTTACATGTACTTGCGTTGATTTCTGAATAGCTTCCTCTTCGACAAAAGCAAGATTTTCATTTCTTACAAAATAGTTATAGAACTTGTGACTTTCAAATTTCATAGGCAGTATCAACAGGATTTCTTCTAAACCTGTGCAAAATTTTGCAGAATTTTGTGTAAATCTACAAAAGGAATGAAGTACTACTGTAATTCAAAATGTGTCACCAAATATGTTGGAAAGTTCAATTCAAAGTGAAAAAAGGGGGACAAAAAAGAGGATTAGACTATCTTTTTTTATACTTCAGTATTATTTTATAAACAGTATGTCCCTTTGGTGAATTACCATACATGAAGTGAAAAATGTGTCGAGAACTTTTTTTTTCTCTCTTTTCTTTACAAGACTTATTTTACCTGATGTCTTTCATAGATCTTATCAAGCCAGTGAAATATCCAGAGATTGATTAGGAGGGGGGGGGGGGGTCCAACCTATGCCAGATACATCCCTGCTTGTTACCTATATCGCTTATTATTATTATTCATTTTATCTTTGATAAACAGTATCTTTAAAAGGAAAAACTCATAAAAATACTCCTCATTTCTCAAACTGTGTGCAACCTAATACAAATCTTCAGTAATTGGACGAGACCAAATACCAGCAGGACTTGATCATTCAAAGCTCCTCCCTCAATTAAGTGGAAAGTTAATATATATGGAAGGAATGGGCTGGTACGGTCTGCTTCTTATCAAAAGAGTGCTCAGCTCATTAAAACATCACTTCAAACTGATAAGGGTTTTAACCATTGTGTGAAAATGAAGACTTCATTTACCTCCCTTCTGACATACATACATGTACATGTGCAATAGAGACATCCAGTTCTGGAAAAATGGTGCATATCTACAATAAATGATTTAATTAAAACATTCTAACATTTTCTCTGTAAAATTATCAGTTCATGTTTGTTTTGTCTAATTTCACAAGTACATTTCAGCCTAAACATGTATGTGTGAATTATTAATTTCAAAATCTTTCCAATGTCCCCATGCATGCAGGTACATTCTACTTTAATAGTAGCAAAAAGTGAATAAACCTTCTGCTGAAAGCCATAAAGGTCTCAACTCTACATAAAATGATATTATCTACAAATACCCTTCTGGCAGCTTCTGCTCTTGCAGACAAAATTATTTACCAGGGTGATTATTTATGCAGACCAACAGATTATTTATTTACCCTGAATTATAATAGCTCTTAATATGTTGATACAAATCCCAAGAAAGGAATAACAATTGACCGTTAAGTACAGGCTGGTAAGGCTACATGGTATAGACCTACATGTAGGTCAGTATTGCAAATTCAAGTAAGCAAAAATCGGTCAACCTAAGGAATTGTGAACCTTTTGTGAGCCTCTCTCTCATACATTAGAGCTCACTCTCCCAAGTATAGATTGTAATATCTCATAATCACTAGACTATGTCTAATAGCTATCCAGCTAAGGTCCTATCCCAAAATGACTGTTTACACACTACCACAAACATTACTACAGTGTAATTGATGCAATGATCTTCTGTTCTCAATATCTTTGAAATAAAACTTGAAGGATCATAATTAATACGCTCATTTTCCTTTTGCTAATTAGACCTCCAATATAGGTAGTACATTTAACACAGTTTGTTAATAAATAACAGCCTGAGATCCAGCATAATCCAAACTACATGTATTGCTGATTTAAAGTTAAAAAGAAAAAAAAAATTAAGATTACAAATTTATTGTTTTCCTTTCATCTCAGAAGAGAATGTTACATAATTTAGAAGATGACATATATTCTGCATGAAAAGTATTGTTTTAAAACAAGATGAACATTGTAAAAACTGCCCATAAAATGTAGTACCGCTTAGGTTGTGAGTTCAAAGTTTTGTTCCAAGCTTGATCTAAATAATCTTGTCAAAAGTAAAATTACATTATTAGCAGGATAGTGCACTGCCCCAAAATGTTCAGTTGGAAAATTGACAATAAATAAAAAAGTGAATCATCGAGGTCAGCACTTCTAATATCATACAGGATAACAGATCTACATTTCGCATGGGTTGTCAAAGTTTTTCAACTTTAAAGGGGGTACCCAATGCTGAAACAATGTTAGTTCATTTAAAAGATCATGATTTTATTAGAAGAAAATCATCTGCCTTAAATTTTTTTTTAAATTCGTGTTGCCAGAAAATCCCCGAAATATGGTAAGATTTCAGGATATTTTGGCCCCTCAGCTGTGTCCCAATTTCAGCTAGGTAACCACAATGACGTCAAAGTGGTTACCTTGTCGCGCAATTATAGCAAAATGCGCGCAAGGTGTAATGCATTTTGTACAGTCTAGCGCGCAACACATCTGCAATACGCGAACCTGGGTAACCACTTTGACGTCATTGTGGTTACTTAGCTGAAATTGGGACACAGCTGAGGGGCCAAAATATCCTGAAGTCTTACCATATTTCGGGGATTTTTCTGGCAACACGAATTTTTAAAAAACTTAAGGCAGATGATTTTCTTCTAATAAAATCATGATCTTTTAAATGAACTAACATTGTTTCAGCATTGGGTACCCCCTTTAAGTCTGCGAAACAATGACCCACTATATGAAACTTAAAGTTTCATATAATAACACACTAACATCGACAAGGGTTCACAGGGGACCGGGACCGAAAAGACAACTGCTCAAAGATATGAAACTACAGTACAATACATGTACAATCCAAGCGAGCACTCTTGATGATCAGAGAGATTAATCTCAACTACATGTATGTACGAGCTAGGCGAAACCTCAGAGTTCGTTGCATCCGCATGGCACAGAACTTCCAGTGAGAACCCGCTCTGCTCGTACATGAAGTTTTCATGTTAACCATATGATTGCTCATGGTTTCAAACCTTCAAGTAAACTTAAGAGTTAAAAACTACAAGGGGGTCCACATGGTCCAACTACGACATAACTTCAGAGTTTAAAACGAGCTAAAATTTAGGGTTTAGGGATTCTTGTGTGAACCTTACTAGAATGAGATTAGGTCAAATGAGATCATGCTTTTATTGGGGCATGAATGATTAATATTTTTCAGAGTGGGAAATAAACTCAATTTAGCCTTTCTGAATAAATTCCTCTACTAACATGAACATTCCAAACATTCCTCCAGATTTCTCCTTGACCACAAATATTTCTGACTCAGTATCTGGCAGATTGGTTGGTGATTTGTAAATGGGGTAATGACGGGATAATTACTTCTGACAATAAATATTGTTTCAAAGGGTTATCCTACAGTCTAGGACTCTTTATCTGAAAAAAAGCAGTTTATTTTACGTACTGTAAAGCAAGAAACCTTCATGACTTGAAACTTTCGCGGATTGTTAATGACAGGCATTTTCACAGCAAGAAACTTTCGCGATTTGCAAAACCCAATGATTTCGCGACATGAAACTTTCACGAATCTGAGCAACTCATGAAATTTGAATTTAGTTAAAGTGGATGCCTAGCTATCAGATAAACTGTGGGAGATTGTTATAAAGATTCAGTCTAGCAGATACCAAAGATCTGTCACTACAAGCCAATAGGCTACATGTACATATGTATACATTTAAACAAACCAAAATAGTAGACATAAAGTACTAAACTATGAACTGTAATATAAACAATACTCTGTAAAACAGGATATCCGAGCATATGCTGGCTAGTCACATGTTCCACCAGTAAAACCTTGTCATGACATGTAAAATCTGGTATCAGTTTAAACAGATTGACAAAAATGAAGAGAAAATTTCGGAGCTATTATGCACGTTTTCAATAAAAACAAAAACCGCTCCTAATACTTTCCAAAATCTGATTCAATTTTACAGACAGGAATATTAAAACACCTTGCATAAACAGTGTGCTTTCTGAAGATAGAAACATCGATCTGAACACTAATTGTGTGAACATACATTGTAGAAATTTTCTACATGTAATTGTGTGAACAGAAGAGCATTTCTAAACTGAAAGTGTGTGAACACAAAAACGTAATGGTTTTATACCATAAACGCAAACAGGAATGTGTCACTGATTCATCACATTAAGTGGGGCGATTTCTGTGAAACAGAGACCGTTTGATGAGTGTGGGAGTGTTATCAATGATACATGTAATTACTGTCTCGGTTTTGTGCATATAATGATCTCTCCAAGCAATCCCATATCAAAAACATGTACTTTATATAGACTATTCCTGTAAATATTGCAAAATAAACAATCATTTAATACCATTCATAGTAACTGTCTAAACCTCAGCAAAAAACAAAGATCACATCCGTTCATACCGTTACCAATCTTCTAAACCACACAGTTTTATAGGTACAATCCGGAGACACAGAATATTAATCAGTAAACGTATTTTTCTACAAGCATTTTGTAATGTACACAAGTTAACAAAACAAGACTAACAAGAGTAAAATTTATCTTAAGCAAAATAAGTGACAATCATTTTGCTTGAACTGTTTTCATTTTCACATAATCAACCTTTCGCAATTGCTTTGAGACAGTTTCTTTCACAATGTAATCGCATGACCAAAACTCAACTTTATCTTTAATCATTTTGTTTGAAACTGCTTGCATTTTCGCTTGAATATTTTAAATAGATGTACCTTTAGTGACACTTAACTGCAAACTCATTACTTACTAAGTGATATAAAAAAACAAATATCTCTTTCATTTACACATCCCCTTCATAATCTTGGTTTTTTTCAAGTGATTAATGCCAATAAAACATCCCTTATCATTGTTGGTATTCTATATTGACGGGGCAATCAGGAAATGATCGTTCATAGGACATTTATCGGTGTGACTCACTCCCTCAAGTCATGCATAATTCCTGGACGATGACACCACTTCTTGGACACTTTATTGCAAAATTTGCATACCCTTCATCATACCAAGGAGTTCCTTACCAGACTTCTTCATCATACTTGTACAAGTGTAGCCTGTTCAGACTACAGAAGATTTATACGCAGTCGCAAGTCGTTCAGAGAAACATCGTAGTCGTAAATGAATCATCGTACAGCGAAACAGGCATAGACATTTATATTAGTAAATTAACTCTATAAAATGTTAATTTAAAAGGGAATCTTGAGTTCTGGGAAAGGTGACAAATAATTTGTGAGCTTTCTCATTCCTTTTATGTCAGTTTGGAAGAACATCATAGCAGAAACATCCCCTGGAAATGATTGCTCTTCAAGTGCTCTGATATTCGAAATATGACTAGAAATAGCTGAAATGTATGGGCTGAACATTCATGCCACTTGTGTGTGTAGTGCCATATACCCATTTCTGTGTGCAGTACATTGTACATGTGCTTTTCGGCAAGAATGGGTCAATTTCTTATCTATTTTGATGATTCCAAAACAACACAGTATAAAACAATTCTCATGTACATGTAGACATAGTCAACCTTTCCCAATTCCTTTGAGACTGTTTCTTTCACAATGTAATTGCATGACCATGCAGAACTCTACTTTATCTTTAAGACTAACATGTACATGTACAACGTATCGCATATCAAAACTAAAATATTTCTGAAGCGTGTAAATATACTTGGCAAGTTGGCATTAATACAAATCTGCATCGTATTACATGCCAGTGCTTACAATGCACCACTTCATGAAAATTCCCATCTTACTGTATATGCATGTGTATACATAATTCCTACTTAAGGCGATTTTTTTGGCGAAATATTCAACAGAAGGGTGAAGCCGACGTTAAGTCGAATTTTTCGATTCGCCTTAACGTTTTCGGCACTGTTTTTTCCCATTTCCATAGGGGTAGGAGGCATTCTATCGGTAGAGGGCGCCAAATTACTTATATTACTACAAAGTTTTGTTCGGTAGGGAGAACTCATTTTCGTATAATATAACGTGTAAAATCTATATAGATATGTGTATAACTCTTGGGTATCTAACGTCCTAAGTTGGACTTAGGGCGATGTCTGTTTTTCTTGATTATATCAATAGTTTGGGGATTTACTATAAATACCTTAACGCACACAAAAGGTGGTTATTATACGATTCTTTTTGCCATAAATGCAAATTAAATCAAATTAATTCTAAACATATACTAACATTTTGAATCCATTGATTCTCTGTAACTTCATTTTGCGCTGATATACGTATATACAATAAAAAAAAAATTTGCCTTTTAGTTGAATCTGGGTATATATATATATATATATATATATATATATATATATATATATACACACACACACACATGTATGGCAATATCTCTTACTTCCTACAATCTTGCTTACCCTTGTTAAAATAGTGGAGCACCAAAATGGCCCAGTTCACTGTTAAAAGCAGTTTATTGAGTAATATAATCGGATCAAGGAGAAAATCCAGCTTGTTGATGCTCAAGACTTGACCTATTTTATGACCTGTTCCATGGGCTTCGATTTCAGAGTTGCTAAGCAACCAAAGAAGCATGACACAGATGCAGAGGAGAGTGGGAGGGACTGCGGTGCTCTAGTTTTAAAGCAAATCTTTTCTTATTCATGAGGCTTTTGGGGTAGTTACAGGATAGGATAAGAAATCTCAGCGCTTGACTTGAAAGCCGGGTTCATATCCATTCTATAAAGTTCTTTACTAGATTTTGAGGTGGGGTGAGATTGAAAAGAATGTCATAGAAGGGAATGAACATAAGAACATGTACATGTAGCCTACCTTTACACACAAATGAACAAAGATAGACTTTACATGTACATTCCAAAAATAACTTGTTTTGCTGTCAGCCAGAAGGGTTTTGAGCCAAGTAAAATTAATTCCCACTTTCTTGTCCAGCATTTTCTTAACAAAATGAGATGTTCCGTGTTATTTGATATATGATACTTCTCTGCATTAACAAATCGTATATTGGGTTGATTTCAACACAGGTTTTTCTTATATGAAAATTTCTTCTATCCATAAAAGAATGTTGAAATTGCACTGTATAAATGACTTTTATTACTTTAATACTCAGTATATTCTGCATTAAACTGGTAGAACTTGAACAGCAACATCTTACAGTGACTGCTGAATTAAAATTATAATTTGAAAATTAATTGCATTTCATTTTGAATTTTAACAGCAGCTTGTTTGGATAACAGGCACATTTTATATTTCAAACTATTATTTTTGACTTTGCAAAGGTGGAAAATTGTCTACAGGTACATTCTAAGCTAATACAAACTAGAATGGGGCATGATGGGAAAATTAGAGGCACAGACACTTTTCAAATCCTGTTTAAAGATGGCGCCATTAGGAGCTTCAGTTTACTGTCACTTTAAGTCAAATAAGAAAAAGAAAACACTATTTTATAAAAAATTTGGAGCTACAGTAGGCAGAAAAAACAGGAAGCCTACGTGCATGAACAAGAAATCAAACTTAAAAATCAAATTACCTGTCCTTAACTCCATTTTAAAGTAAATGAGCTACTGGTAATTTCTTCTGGCTTTCACCAGATATTCAATGAAAAATCTTAAATGAATTGTTATAATTATATACAAAATTATACTGAAAAGAAACAAAAGAATATTATCATACTGTTTTCTACAGAACATATCAGTCATTTCTATTTTGTTTTATCATTCTACAGAAATTAAAGTAACTTGTTGATCTACATTTGGTAACTTTATAGAGTTAATGTTCTTCTGGCATTCTACAAACAATATTACCAAAAAAATGAATCTACACGCATTTCAACTTCTACCGGAGTTATCTCTACATGTATCTCATATACTTGACAGTGACCTATATACCCTGCACTCTTTGCAGCCATTCCTAAGCTGAATGAAGTCTTCTATCAACACCCGTCTACTCCTAACTTCTTCTCAGGACATCCTAGAGGACTACATAATTAGGGTCAGCGAGGTTTGGCTCACACGGTCCTTGACTCAGATTGTTCCATATCCATGCATCTCAGGAGAAGCTAAAGTTCTCAACAACGTCTATGATTTATTGATACATAACTTTGATTCCTTCCTAGTGCCTCCCCTCCTCCCCCCCCCCCCCTGCAAAACTCAATCTGGCATACATTTATATGTAACTATCATTCATATTAAGACACTTGTATTAGCTGCATTCGTATTAAGACACAAAAAAATGTCCCCCCCCCCCCCCCCCCCCAGCAATTTTAGACAAAAAGGCACCTTGACAAGTGCCACCCCTCTTGCAAAAGAATCCTGTAAGAGCCAATGATAATACATGTAGTAAATATAATACCCTCCCCAAAAATTAAATCAAAACAAAACGTGATTGACTATGCAGAAAACTGATAGTCTTTAGTCACATATACCTCTAATAGCTAGACATATTTTGTTCTATCTTGTTTTGTTTTGTTTGATTTAAAATGTTTTAAAATACACGACAGGCCTCCCTGTGTATGTCAATCTTTGTTAATCAAGTCATCTTGCAATACATGTAAGTCATTTTCAATTATGTCTGTACATTTGATTATTTATCAGTTGTACAGTACATGCACATCAGGGCCCCGTTTCATAAAACTTGTTATCAACAACAAGTTACATGTACAATAATTGTTATAAGCTACTGAAATCCTTTAATTGGATTGGCTGAGAGCAATTTTGTCATAGAAATTGGGCAGTTGTTATTGATAACAAGTTTCATGAAACAGGGCCCTGTAAGATGTCCTTCATTACAGGATGTCCACAGGGCGCTTGGTATTACATAACAACTAGCAATTGGAATTAAGAACTGACAACTTTAATACTTAAATCTGTATGAGCATGTACATGCAAATATGGCCTGACATGTTGGTGTAAATTTTTCATTACTGTGCATTAGTCCTACTGTGAGACTTGATAAGAGGACCAATCACTGAAGAATAACTTTACTCTGCATGTTTGGGGTTTCATGACAGGACACAGTTATGTTAAAGTGACAGTAAATTGAAGCTCCTAATGGCGCCATCTTTCAACAGGATTTGAAAAGTGTCTGTGCCTCTAATTTTCCCATCATGCCCCATTCTAGTTTGTAGAAGCTTAGAATGTACATGTATCTGTAGGCAATCTTCCACAATATGTGCAACGTCAAAAATAATAGTTTGAAATATAAAATACATGTATGCCTATTTTCCAAACAGCTGTTAGTCAAAATTCAAAATAAAATGCAATTAATTTTCAAATTATAATTTCAATTTAGCAGTTACTGTAAGGTGGCGCTGTTCAAGTTTTGCAGTTTAATGCCATTTTAAAACTATGAGCTTCAAATATTTTCTGACAAGATCAAATTAAGCCTATACAGCAAATTCAAGTACAAAAAAATTACATTCTAAAATACCTCTAGGTAAAAGCAACTTGTGAGAAAACTATAAGTCGACAAACTACGTATACACACATGTACATGCACAGGAGTTAATTCCTGTTACATGCAACTTAATAATTCGTAAATTCTAATTCAAGTTTGCGAACAAGATTTCCTGCCTACATGTATGTAGTACAGAAGGGGTTAACATATATGATAATGTTATACATGTACATGTACATGTACTCTGTTCGGAGCCAGAAGGGCGTTAACTTATATACTTTAACACATAGTTAACACCCTTCTAGCTCCAAACGGACAATATGCATCCCATGATATTCATTGTTTCACTTTCAATTTATGGTCAGATATGCCAAGGCTGCTGGTACATAGAAACACACACACCCTTATGACTTACTCATCAATAGATCTACTGTATATGAAGTGGATACCCATACATTGCGAATGTGTAAACAAATTTATTTGTTTCTACCATGCCTTCCTAGTTTCTACTACGTGTATTGCCTTGGAAAATCCAACCACAAAGCAAAACTGAAACGATGCAAAAACCCTGACAGAAAATTCAATGTGTTTATTTTCTGGTTCGTGACTTCACACCCCCCCCCCCCCCAAAAAAAAGAAAAAACTGCAAATCACGCCCTTGATATTTGGGTGAGCATAGCTGCTTGTCTAAGGCTTGTCTGGCATATCATTGTCTGCTGAGAGCCAGAAGGGCATTAACTCGTAGTCTCGTACAGTATACTTTTACATTAGATTTATTACCCTACTGGTTTCTATCGCCAGACGTTATTTATGAATCTAGAAATTATGAATTTATGAATCTCAACTAGTAATCTTACATACATGTACATGTAGTTACGTATGTACAGGTGAAAAAGGGGAATATCCTATCATGAAAAAAACACAAACCAACTTTACCTTTAAAAATTTGAATGCTCAGTCAAGAAAATAACTCAATGTACACAAAAAAGGTTTGGAAAACCAATATGACATTTCACTGGTGGAAATTTTAAGTTAGTCAGCATCTGTCTGTATACAAACAACCGAACAAACTGCATAGTTCAATTTCACTTTCAATACAAAATGACATATATGTATACATTCTAAAAACTCTCGTAATAAACAGAACAGTATCGTTGACTCTTGCATGTTAGGCATGGCAATCAGCTACATGTACATGTACACAATGCAACATTGTCAATTTAATTTTGTAATCTACTGGATTTACCAAATTGTAAACAACAGAAAAGGAATTTTTACACAAACTCTGATACATTCAAACAATGTTTGTTGTATTCAACATTTTATGAAGGCAAAATACCTCTACACACTAAAATATTGATTTCCAATGGGAAGTGATCTACCTATCTTCAGCTCTAATTTTACGGCAAATATATCCTTTGTTTGTACACACAATTTCCTCATTTTGGTATTTTCTCAGAAAAATTATAAAAAACAATTTATATTAAGATTAATTCAGTTACAGGCCCCATCCAGGATCATCTAACTAAAGACACTAAAAACCATAAATGTAGCAAACGTGCTTAATCAATGACTCAAATCAAGTTTTGCACTTAAAAATGGTTGGGAAAGTTTTGCATAAGATCACATGGGTTGTGCAACTTAATAAAAGACAAAAAGGAAATGCATGTCAATGTCCTGAAAGGGGCGCCGACATTTGCTCCTGCGACATTTGCTCCACAGTCCATATCTTGAAAGGTCAAAGGTTAAGGTCAAGGTCATGATTTGCTTTTTTGTTCAGGACAATGTGAAGATTAGGATTAGGATTAGGGTTAGGTTTAGGGTTAGGGTTAGGGTTAGGATTAGCATGGCAAAGTTAGACCGGAGCAATTGTCGCAGGAGCAAATGTCATACATCCTCCTGAAAAGCCCATACGAATAATGCAAAATCAAAAGGTACAAAACAAAGGGAACTTCTATGCACTTATGTAATTTCCCAATTTAGACAGCCAATCAATTGTGAGCTTGTGAAATCTAAATAGAAAAGAAATATTAATCTATCCAAACCAATTATGACCCTCAATCTTGAGATACTGTATATGTTGTAAGCATACTTGATCACTAACTAATTGGAAGTACCACACGTTCTTGAGCGGGTTTTACTTTCAGTCTTCCTTCTAAATTTCCTTATCTCTTTTCAATCACTTTTCTGCTATCTATATTCCATTACACCAATGCCCTTCAAAATTTGACAATAAAATTTTCATCCAGACTATTTTAGGATTTTGCTGTCATTTTCTTTGTGTATTCTTATAGAACAAGAAGTGCACACAGAAGTATACAAGAGTCACTAAATTAAGCCAGTTCGTAACTGCAATTTGCGCATGTGGATATAAAGGTCATTTGTAACAAGAACAATTGACTTTTACGAGCTGTCATTTTGTACGCATCACGATGCGCGCACCAGTATGATTTTACATGTTAAACAAGTACATGCAGCACGTCCACCAAAACAGATGCGCATGCGCGTACAATTTGCGGTCATTTCAGGGTCATTTGTACCATGAACTAATTACGAACTAGTTTATATTGCAAAAGATATCAACATTCAAATGTCACTCTAATGCCTGAATTTTTGCAGTGTAACCTGCTTATCAATATATAGTAAATTCTTACTTTGCCAGTCACGTCCATATCAAACGATATTTTGTCTGTTTGGAGCCAGAAGGGAATTAACTCATATGCTTTAACACAGAGATAACGCCCTTCTGGCTCTCAAAAGACAATTTACAAAGTGAATGATTTTCAAAAGAAAGTACAGATGAATTCCAATCCTGCATGCAGCACAGCTTGGGAACATCTTGGAAGAAAATTAGCATCTCTGTTGGAATATTGGAATATTGTTGATGCTAGTATAATTATAAGGGCTATATACCATTAGACATGAGAAGATGACCCCCCCCCCCCCCCCCCAATCTTTTCATCTTTTCATCTTTTTTTTTTTTTTTTTGCCTTTTGGTATATCATGTAACTGTGAATAATAGCCACTTCAGTTATTAACAGATAATTGTTGACAGCTGGCCATGCCAGCAGTACCTGTAAGGACTGTAGGGACAAATAGGCCAGTCAAATTGGTTCACTAATGTTAAAATGTGAAAAGTAATGTACATCAGCGATAACAGTATGTTTACATCTACTTAACATCCCAACTGTGCTCTGGCTCCCAGTCACAGAGCTTTGTTTATATACAGCAACAGCACTTTACTACCTAAAATCTGCAGTTAAAGAGACAGTTGTGTTCTGTTAAAGATAAAAAACTGTGAGATTTTCATTCATTTTTTCTTATGTGGAGGAATTTCATCAGAGCAATATGTCCCATGAAAAGTATATATTTATTCCTCCTAAAATGAACTCATAATACAAATATAACTAATTAGTAGTTTAAATCTTTGGACTAAGTTTTTATGCTACATTTAGTGTACTGCCATATATACCCATAACTGTTTGCAGAACTTCTCTTCACCGTTAATGATTAATTTTTAGCAAGACTGATTCAATTTGATATACACTGTACATGTAATTTTCATGATTCCAGAACCTCAATAGACAACTACATGTATTCCTATCTATGTCCAGTACATAGTCAACCTTTTCCAAAAAAATTTCATTTTTTTTTTCCCCTTACAGTATATATTTTTTCCATTACACAAATGCCCTTCCAATTTGACCATACAGAATTTTCATCCAATAACTGGCCTACATGCACTCTCCTTTAGACAGTTTCAGTCACGATGAAATTACATGACCAGTACTCAAATTTGTCTTTAAAGTAACATCCAATGAGGACTTGATGGAGGGACTGATATATCACTCCAAGATATCTTCTCCAGGCCCGCTGCCATGGCATCGATAATGAACTTATCAGACCAGCCCCTGCTATGTGAGGTATGTGATACATAGTATGCTTGGTATGCAAGGATGAATGTAGCTTTCATTGGCCTACACTCTCCTTGACACAATGGACTCTTGTCATCATAGCCAAAACCCTCTTCACACTAGCCGAATAAATCTAACTGATTTTCTTTCATGATGTTCCAGTGCTGTACTGCATACAAGAAAAAAAATATATACAGTATATGGGCCTACATATACAGTGCGTCCCAAAAAATAGTTAAAAGTTGGAAAAAGACTCCCAAAATAAATATTTCTAAATATTTGTAGGAAATTTTCATACCCGTGGATAGATATCTTCTAACAAATGACATAAAATATGTGGCAAAAGTTTTGAGCTTGAGTGAGCAAAAGCGACTTTTGCGAAAGGGTGCAAAATCCAGACTTGAAAAGAATTGGTATTTTGTGCTGACTAGTGTTAACAAATTTTAGAACCGTTAAAAGATGACATTTGGAAAAAGTCTCCCCAAATGAACATTTCAAAATATGTTCATGAAATTTTCATACCTATGGATAGGGTCTCTCCTATGAAATGATACCAAAACATCCAACAATATGTTATGCTTGAGTGAGCAAAAGCCATTATTGTGAAATGGTGCAAAATCTATTGTTAACAAAACTTTGTATTGGTTCTATCTGGTATCAGCAAAGTTTAGAGTTTTGAAAAGGCTTAGAAACTTTCATATTCTGATCATTAAAAGACAATTTATGAAAGAATAGATTTTGTTTTCTGTATGTCTTGACCTATCCCATCAAAACTTTATGGTTTACTGAGAAAACCAGCTTGAAAAACCTTGCCAAAACTAATATTTCAAAACACTCAGTTTTTTAAAGCAGTTAATTGCTCATTGAAACATGAAAATATTGCTGAGATACGTAAGGACATACTGAGAACAGAACCTCTTCCTTGATAAATTGTCTATTACTGATCAAATATGAATATTTATAAGCCTTTTCATGACACTTAACATTACTGATACTAGCCAGAAGAAATACCAATTCTTTTCAAGTCTGGATTTTGCACCTTTTCACAAAAGTGGTCTTCGCTCACTCGAGCGTAAAATATTGCCACATATTTTGGTGTCATTTGATAAAAGATATCCTAAGCTATCCACAGGTATGAAATTTTGCTTCAAATATTTTGAAATATTTATTTGGGGAGACTTTTTCTGACTGTAACTTTGGGGGGATGCACTTTATAGGAACAGTGAGTAATCTAGCTCTAGAAAGCTCTTTAAAGAGTTTTTGAAAACTGGAAAATTAGAAAAAAGAGCTCTGGAAAAACGAGAGTTACATAAAATTGCAGCAGGAAAGTTTCACTCTTACATGTACAGTACTTTAGCAACCCCCCCCCCCCCCAAAAAAAAAAAGGAAGAGTTCCTGTGAATAAATTGGTATTTTTTACACTGTTCCATCTGCATGCAGGATTCTGGGAGTTACAGCAATAATTCTTTCTCAAGCTCAAGATTGCTGCAAAATTAGACTGACATGATGAAACAAAAATATTGAAGTCAACAGTGCCGAAATTCGCTCCAATGAAGATTGTTGATAATATCAAAAGAAAATGAGATGGCAATATCTTCCCTTTGCATATGTACATGTAAGGTGATGCAACATTTTATTGCAAAAACTAGATTTCCCTATAGCTGTACATGAAAGCAAAAGTCATGTTACTCCCTTCAAGACATTAATCATTCTCGAAGGGAAATATGTTTTGAATATGACTTGAATTAAATGTGACCACATCTGCTCAACATCAACTGATTCACGGCGATGGTCTGTCTCCAGCAATGTCTTCACATCTACAGATGTTCCTTGTAAGATTATAGCAATTACATTCTCTGCAAAACACCGTGCATCACTCCTGAATGCATCATGTATCCTGTTAATGTTACGTCAGGCAAGTCTCAAATCACTAGACAGGCACTGTAAAAGCCCAATACAGGGTCTGAGCTATCCATGTTTTAGTCTACATTTACATAGAACATGCATGTAGTTCTTATGGTGTCAAGTTAGGCTTGGCTCAGGCATGGATCTACAATGCGCATGGACATGAATGAAGTCACCATGCACTTTATAAATGAGTATTAACATCTAAGTCTGAAATTATAGACTAGCATCATGAGCATTAAATGAAATGACTATTAAACAATTCATAATCAGCATTCCAGTTACCATTCAATCAAAATCTTCTTATGCAGTGTAAGTTAAAAATTTATATTCGTGTAAAAAATTCTTGAATCATGACCTTAAAAGTGCTCATTTGTTTCATTTGACAACATAACTATAAGTCTTTGCCTGATGCTTGACATGCACAGCAACAAATTAGACATTCAGCTGCAATGCAATCTGTCTGTAGGCCATTTACTCTACAATCTAATCATCGCAATGTTGAATCCATGTCATGTAAATGGGCCTTATGAAACACAAAATCACATCTGCATGTATGCCTTTCATTTTGAGGTCATGGAAGTTATGCCCATGAATGTGCTCTTAAAACTTCCATTGAACTCTACTGAGACATAATATTACTCATAAAAACAAACAAGAGCGGGTTGCAGGAGTTGACGAGAGTCCTCCAGCCCATAGGACACCATGCGACAATCACTCGTGACAGGACTAGGAACTCGAATGTTAGCGAGGAAGGAAGAGTGCAATCAGACTCGGCAGGCCCTGAAATTTGCCAAAAAATAAGCACCCTGGCGCTCTCAGGTGCTACCACACAATTCATGGCAGGAGAC
Organism: Heliocidaris tuberculata; assembly: GCA_025618425.1. Classification (NCBI taxonomy): domain Eukaryota; kingdom Metazoa; phylum Echinodermata; class Echinoidea; order Camarodonta; family Echinometridae; genus Heliocidaris; species Heliocidaris tuberculata. The sequence continues at coordinate 6,537,239 of CM046849.1, forward strand.
AAACCCTTATTAATGCAGGAGTGCACATTGCTGCCAACTGGAGACTGTCTTGTTCATCACGTTTTTTCTCTCTTTGGATGCAATTAAGTTCTTGATGTTGTCAATTAGATGGGTTGGGATGTTGATTTAGCTGTAATCGTTCTTTTAACCTGGATTTGAGGTTGCTGCTTTGGGCAGTGTCTACAGAAGGAAGGTTGAAGGGTTGAAAACAACAAGCTAAACTTGACATGCAAAGGTACACTTAAAGGTACATATACACGGACAGACAGCAATACATTTTGTGTCTACAGCAAAAAAATGGTCTAACTACAGTTCAAAGAAAGAGAGAAGGATAAGAAACACAAATAATTAATGAAAACATTTCTCTGAAAAAGGAAACTGATAAACAGCTGTGGCATATTTCTAGATGTACTTTCTAAACACACTTACATTGTAGAAAACTGGGGGGGGGGGGGAATCACATTTATCCTTTGACACATTAAATTTGTTTGAAACTTGTCAAGGAGTCTACATATTCCCATACATGTACATGTATACATGTCTTTAAGCAATCTAAATATATGAATAAAGTATTTAGCTGTAGCTAACCTTACACTGTACATGTTTAATGTAAGCCTACGGCATTTTAGACAAATAATGTAAAAGCAGGAAATTGACTTTTCCATTTGCCTATGTCTATTTGACTATCCTGACATCCTGAACACAAGATTTGAGGTTTATTGCAATTTGAAGAATTTTTATTATAAACCGAATGATGTTCGACTATTTCGGCAATGGACCAAGTAGCACTGGACCAAATGGCAATTTACTGATTGTGAGCATGCGTAGACTAGCCTGAAATGATCGTACCAGTAAGTTTCGTTTCTACCCAACCCATTTCCATTCATGATGTTACAGGATAGGTGGATCCCACTTCCTGCATTTAAATATAGCTCTTTCTATAAAAGCACTCTACCAAACTTCTTATCGTTGCTATTGGCAACTGGGCATGGCTAAAAACACATTCTAAACAATTAAGACTCAGGTTTCAAACTTATATCCACACTTACAAAAGATCATAAATACATAATGTAAAATGCATACAAATTGCACAGAAAAATTTGCCTTGACAGTTCAAGAGTAGATTATGCAATTCAATACAAGGTTTAAATGGGTGTACAACTGTACATGGCATGCAAAGAATAAGAAAAGAATATACTGTACAAAGACTGAAAATGCTGCGGTACTTGTAGCCCAAATTGAAATCTAATTCTACAAAGACGATGTTGAATGCTCTAGAAAGTGAAATCTGTAGGTTATGGGCCTGCATTTAGGCCTCCATCGTTTAGTTGTATCGTATCCATTTTTACACATGTACACATGTAACTGCAGACAATTTAACTGCTACATGCTGAGACTAACATTACTCCAGTTTCCAGACTATTGTAATGCATGGCAAGCTTCCAAAACAGGAGTTACTCCATGGTGAGAATACGAAAAGAGTCTGCAGTTTTGAATACTGTATACCCATGTCCATGTAGAAGTAATCAAAGAAAAAAATGAAAATACCAGACAAGATATTGTACTTTTTGTAGAGTAAATATGATATGTGGGAAAGGTCATGAAGAAACAGAAGAAAAAAAGACTGGGCAAAACAAAACTAAAGAAAAAAAAGTTTTGTATTGTATGTACGAATACATTATGCACAATAACTCAAACAAACATCCACTCTGCATACATATGAAAGATGTATTGCCAGCAAATGTATAACATCGGTTAAATGCTCGCAAATCATCTGTCAGCTTGTCAAAATCGACTAGAGCTGAAGATACAGACCCTATTAAAAACCTGTTGAATCTACATGTATATGTACATTTGGCCATGAATGTACAGCTTGTACATATTACAGATACATTTTTTTTTTTCACTACAGGCACAAACACTTGTCAGCCATAACATGAACTCTGAACTGCAAGTCTACGTGTATACATGTATTACCTACTGCATCAATAAGCTGCATACTGGCCAGGGGTTGCTCATATTTTGACATAACATTGTTGTTGTTGATATTGTAGAACTTGTTAATTTAGTTTATGCTGTATATATATTTAATATTTAATATTTATGCCGTGTGGGGTGCTGTTTCAGCTTCACTCAAGAAATTTTGTTAAGGTGTCAAACAAAAGTCTGTGCTTGTAGACTACACTGAAGCTTACAAGTCACGTACCTACAACACCCTCTGGTATAGGTATGAAAAGAAACAATCCCATTCCTTTTGCCCTAACCCACTTCAGAGAAGAATAAAACAATTATGATATTCAATACTATTATTACCTACCTCTGATGTAATACATGTTTAGCTCAAACAACCTTAGAACACAAAGATGAAGGTACTTGGGACTAATTTAATTTACAATACTCAGAATTTGGAGTATTTATGAAATGATTTGCAGGCATAACAATATAGTTAAAAGACAATATGTACATGTGCTGGTTGGTATCAAAGGCAGAACTCAAGGTTCAGATGATATCTGTGTCAAATCATCTTTGAAAGTTAGTATGCAAATTGGCACAAGTGATACACTGCAAGCTTTTGTATTATCATAAATACTGCACAAAGAGGGAATGACCTTCAAATCAAGTTGAGAATCACAGATACAATTATTAATACTAAATCAAGGATCTTCCCTTATTCTTCCCTTATAAAGCAGTCATTCACTGTGACGATGCCAGATCGAAAAGAAAACTGCTGACATCACAATACAAACAGATTGCCTAAATAGGCTTTGCATTGCTATGAATGTATGGAGTATCTGTTCTATATATGATCAGAGAAATAGTTCTGACTCATACAGGAAAATGACCCTCCAGTTTATAGTCATAGAGGAGATTCTTTTAATACCCTGGAACATAACTTGTACCATGTACACGGAAGGTGGATTTATTCTTAGGTCGTTGCTCTTTTTTATTTTTCTTCAAGTTCCTAAAAAAAAAATTATAAGCTATAAACATCCCCTTTCTTTCAAAGAAAAAAAATGAACAGAATATCATATCATAATTCCTTGTTGGGGAAGAGGAATAAAGGAGATACCAAAAAAAAAGAAAAGAATTCCATTCTTCCTTTTAATACTGGTCCACAGACAATAATGCACTTTTATAAAAACACACATAAATGTACATAACTGTATATAATACAGTTTACATGTACTTACATGTGCGCTATTTGTACTCATCAGTCAAGATGAAGAAACTCTAAATCTTGATTTTGTAGCAAATATTGAGATCTCTACCACATTCATATATTTGTTATTACTTTTAACTTACTTTAAGATATTCCATTCATTCTTCTAATTGTTTTGATGTTTTGATTTTCGATGTTTTCCTCCAAGAAGTCCTGTCAAAGTTATTATTGATGGAAGTGGTTGATTACGGTAAGTCATTTGCTACCAGACTCACTAAGGGTTCTGCGGGGTTCTCCAATCACGTCTAAAAATACAAATAGGATGTATTTGTTTCCTAGGACCTTAGGGAACCCAGACAGAGTTTTTTTAAAGGGAAGTCCATCATGATATTAAATTGGTTTTAAATACAGCAGACAATAAGATAAACAGATCACCGATGTTCGAGGAAAATCTAACAAGAAATAAGATAATTACGAAGTATCCAAAATTTGCAAACAATCAAACACAAATAGGCATCTTGGTGATTTATTTTGAGAGCACCTCTCCTATTTGCCCTGCACGAAAGAAAATGATTTTCTATTTTGTCTGAAGATAATCTTTTGCTCTGTGTGTGAAAGGCAAAACTGTTTTAGAGGTCACAAACTTTTTCACCTTTTCTATTTAAGTTGCAAACTATTTCAGCATCTAAGCAGGGACCTACTATAAATGTAGGTCCATGATCTGGGTAACCTTCCCACCTTCCTGTGATTTTCAATGTATGGTCATACATGCTAGTGCCCTCAGATTCAAGTTCCGTCACAGAGCTAACTAGTGACTACAGTTAGTGGTCTAGATGAGTCTCCTAATCCTTTAATATCCTCTAAACCAACTTTAAACACTGACTGGAATATAAAGGATTAATGGCTGCTCTGACATGAATGTGCACATGGGCATTCTAAAACTCTATACTATATCAGAAAGTTCAGAAACACATTGTAAGCAATCTGGCTTTTTTTTTTCAAACTGCTCAAATTCAAGAGAAAAGTAGTGCCTTTTATCACATGGGATAAAACTCTATTATAACTCTATAACTATACTATACAGGTGCATGTAGATACACATACCTTTTAATTGTATTAAACTTTTCAAAGTTTCAAGGCAAACTTGCTCTCAACCCAAAACGATTCCAATTTTCTTATTCATAGGATTATAAGTCACAAAACAATGTTCTTTCCCTTCTTCTTTATTCATACATGATAAGTGGCCTCCAAGTCCAATTCAATTTCAAATTTGTTTATTTTTATGACAATAAAGACATCAGTCTGCAAATTTCACCCACTGACATACTGAATATCTCCACATTAGACCGGACGATCTCTCCTAAATACACCTGCATTCTATCAAGGATATTGACTCGGAAAAGCTTCCACCGACCGAGCTACCGACACCGAGTAACTCAATATCCATTGCCCAGACGATTTTGAGAGTGAAATTGACTCCATATACAGCCTCATTCACACATGAGTGAGATTTAAATATCAATTTTTGAGCATGATCAAAATCTTACTAACTTTTTCACAAGCAAAAAAAACCCCCAAAAAACCCCACTCTAATCACGATTCTAATCGCAAAAATAGTGCATATTTGTGAAATATGAATATCTGTACATGTGTGTACATGTAGTTGTGATTATTTTCTGTGCCCACTATGTTACAACAAAGTTCAGAGCGGAGAGCTCCATGATGCGACCATGGTCGGCTGAAGTGAGAGAAGAAAGTAGATTTTTATTTAGACCTACGTGTATCCATGTGAAGAGACAAAAAATACATCTAAGCGATATTTGAATCGCAATTCACATCTCTCTTTCTTCTTGTGTGTGAATGGGTCCTCATGTCTGGCCAACGACTAGAGAAGGCAAGCGAGTATAATAAGCTCGGTTTGGATTGTACCTTCAGAGACTGGATATGTCCGATCAATAAGCCGAGAGAAAGCTGCAAAGATTGACAGATTTGGAAAGAGGGTCAATAATGGATGGATCAGAGAAATGAAAAATAATGGATGAAATATCAACATCAATTCGAATCAATGTCAATTGTATCAGGTCTCATATTATTTTGACCTTATTGCATCTTCCTCTCTTTCTCTTTCTTTCTCTTTCTATCTTTATCTCTCTCTCTCTCTATTTCTTTCTCTTTGTTTCTACCTCTCATTCTCTCTCTCCCTTTCTACCTCTTCCTTTCTCTCCCTTTCTCGCTCTCTCATTCTTTATCTCTCCTTTTCTCTTTTTTCTTTCTCTTTCTCTTTCTTGCTCTCTCTCATTCTTTATCTCTCCTTTCCTCTCTCTATTTCTTTCTCAATGTTTCTACCTCTCATTCTTTATCTCTCCCTTTCTACCTCTTCCTTTCTTTCTTGCTCTCATTCTTAATCTCTTCCTTTCTACCTCTTCCTTTCTCTCCCTTTCTTTCTTACTCTCTCTCTCATCCTTTATCTCTCCTTTGCTTTCTCTTTTTTTCTTTCTCTCTCTCATTCTTTATCTCTTCTTCTTGAAGAGTACTGCTTCAGAGTACTGAAGATATATCGCACTCTTCATCTCTCTCTTTCTAGTGTACATCTCCCTTTCTCTCTCTCTCTCTCTCTCTCTCTCTCTCTCTCTCTCTCTCTCTCTCGTTCTCTCACAGTACTCTTCATCACATTCTTAACAACATTGTCTCACTCAAGTCTAGATGACAAAATATGAAAATTGTATTCATGGCAGTATTATAATAATGAAAATTTGGTTTCCCAGGCAGTGCAAGATTCCTAGGCTCTCTCCGAATTATATAAATCACTTATTACCATGGCAACCATACTCTATACATAAAATGGCTCACTCCTTGAATTTTCCTCTTCACTGCATCTGTATTTATGATGTACATATAGCTACTTGCCTGCATTAATTGACTTAGGTCTGTAAAGTGTAGCTTCGTCTGCACTTTGCTAAACTCTGCCTAGGCTACATGCTGTGTGACTGATTTGATATAAGAAAATCAATAGTAAAGCTAAAAAGCCGCTAGCTAAACTGCATCTCATTGCACTGGCGCACCTGTACTTGCCGATTTTATCATCTTACACATACACTGTAGGTGTACATTTATGTGAATTATTCTAACTGGCAGTGTAAATATTAAAGTATGGAGGCCTACTTGTACAGTATACTTGCTTTCTTGTAGTGGTCATTTGAAATATATCCTTAAATTCATCATCATCATCATCATCATCATTACACAGCCTACAGTACATACAAATGTAGATGTACATGTAGTATGATATCTTGAAAGGGCACTCAGCGGTGTAGGAATGTATTTTGTCAGAGCATTCCAAAGATAAATTGGCTCTGCACTGTGTTTAAATTATTCTTTTCCCTCTTGAAACAAAAATCTGTCAAAAATATCATCATTTGTACATGTACTTTATGGTACCTTGAATAACTTGTGTAATCCATTCTGTTTCAAAATGAAATAAATGTATTTACTTGTTGTTGATTTATTATTGCTTGGTTTGAGGTGCAAAGTGCTCCGACTGCAAATATAATTTTTTCCTACTACATCTACATGTACTGTATATATACTAGTGCTGTTTCCGAACCGCCGAACCAAACGGAAATTCGCCGAACATGGCACTTCCGAACCGAACCGAACGGAACCAAACGCAAAGGCTTGGTTCGTATGTTCGGCGGAAAAATGTAAAGGTTCGTGTTCGCTACTTAGTTTGGCATTTTATAGGCTTATAATTTCAAATCACTGTTTCTTATTTCTGTTTTCTTTCGTTGTGTTTTATTCCTCTCCAAATCCTTTCCCATTGCCAACGAAAGAAATGAATTTTGTTCTCACTCCAAGGAGCAAATCAGCAAACGCTTGGTTTGGAACTTCGGACTAAAACAAAATAGGAGAATGAACGTCTTTTGTTCCCAGAGTTATGCTGTCCTTGCCCACATCATGCCCACACAGACCCAATTCAAGCTTAATCTGTGTTTTTTTCTTATCACATTCTCATTTCAAACATAAACAGCGCGATAATTAATTGTCCCCCAAGAGAGCTGTAAAGCCCAGCGCAACACGCAGTGCAATCGCGCCCCTGAGCCCCGCCCCGGCCACACTCTTCTCCACGTGGAAGGAAAAAAAAAGCATCACTGCGCCATAAAATTTGACCAATAGAACGGCAATGAAAGTGTTTTCTTGCATATGCATGATCCAATCGGCTGTGGCACGTGATTATTCGCGAATGTGATTGGCCGTCACCTTACCTTCCCAGAAAGCGCTCTCTGTGTACGGCTAGCTCCCACTGCACATGCACACTGAACGCTTTCTCTATTATGCTGACGTCGCGATCGCCGGCCATGAATATGATTGGTCGGTGATCGTGACGTCACGCGCACTGTATGTGTACGGAGCTGTGCAGTGTACTGTGCATTGCGTAACATGCACCATGGAGGTGTAAAGAGAACTTCGCGTCTATCATCAAGACTTGGTGATAAACACAGAAAGAGAAAGAGAGAGAGCCGAATAATTATGTCAACAACTGGTTTCTCTGGGAGCTTGTTGTCCGCCGGAGACTCCTGGAATGTGACAGGGGGCACGTAAGCGCAATTAATCTTATTGGGGATAACTCTTTGTCTTCCTTTCTTCCTCAATGCTCTTGCACTTCCGAACCTTCGAACCGAACCAAAGTTCGAACAAAAAATGCCGAACCCTTCCGAACCGAACCGAACCCGAACATGGCGCTCGATCGACAGCACTAATATATACTCTGTGAGTGTGATAATGTTATTGATAGCCCAGGTAGAGACAGCAGATGTTACCAAGCTGTTATGATGTTTCCCTGAACTTTCCTATCGCTCATATCAGTGACCCTTCTGAGAAAATATGTTATCATCTTCTCCACAATATATCAAGGCAGCATACATGTTATGTCTCAGGTGTATTGTCCCAATGGCATAACATACAAATGTAGGCCTACAGGGCTTGACACTAACAAATTTAATTCTGGACCCATAAGATTGTGAAAATTTAAACAGGGGCCCTGTATATGCATACCCTAAAATTTTCAATCTGGATCCCTGTGAAAAAAACTTAGAGTGCAAAGAAAATTCCCCCCCCCCCCCCGACTTGACCTATAAGGCACCTGAAAAATGTGATGACCATATTATAGTTACTTACTTTAATATAATATTTTTTTTTTCCAATTGTGCTCCCCCCCCCCCTTTAGAAAATCATGGATCCACCCTTGCATGCAGGTTACATGCAGCAACCAGTATTTCTGAAAGCGTCCATATCATATGATACTCCTAAACATCCACTAACCAGACCAGTTGAATAAGCAGTAGGGAGATTGTGAAGCTATTCCAAAGTCAATATATACATCAGGAAAGAGCCTTGAAGATAACTAATAAAAGCATGAACAATCATAAACATACTGTACATGTACATCCAGGAAATAGTGTGTACTACAATGTATTATGGGCCATTCTCAGTCATGTGTGACACGAGAATCCTGAAAAATAGTTAATTTAAACCTAATTTTTTTTCAATAATTGTCTTGTAGTAGAAGTCTCTCATTTTGGATATTTGAATAACAATCTTACCCCCAACAGATGGAGGGTAATTTTTTTTAAATGAGAGTACATCATTTTCTTTCAGAGGTCAAAATTAGATCAGTCACACACTCGGTCACGTGTGTGACCTCGCATGAAAAAAGGGTCTCACATGTTTGTATTCAAATCTACTTTTCTTGTATTTCTCTTGGAGTGTAAGTTTACACTTTTCATTGCTGTCTGGTGGGATTATTCTGAACAGTTTGAAAGCAATTTTCCATAAATTAGTGAAAATTCTTTTCTTTTAGAGGTAAAAATTGGGTCGGTCATGTGTGTGACCACTCGAAAAAGGGCATTTTTTAATGTCCCTGTAAAAGCTTTATGGTTATGAACTGACTTTTTCTTGTAAAAGAAAGGGAAATCTTGTTCATGTCAGAAACTGGCAATATGAAAAAATCAATAAAATATAATCTGATTTTCCAGCAATGAGGCAAAATTAGATGGTCACGTGTGTGACCAATAGTTTCACATTACAAAGAATGGCCCATATGTAGGCCTAGATCTATCATTTTGTTGGGAGGCAGATAGGCATCCCCACTATGTAAAATAATGTGTGTTAATGCCCTTCTGGCTCTCAACAAATGCGAGAGCAAACATGCCTGAGATCCAGGAATAGGAAATGATCCATCATTAAAGGTCGTGTAAAGTTTTGGTAAGCCCTCGAAAATTGTTCGTCAGATTTCTTCAATTTTTGTTGATAAATAGCAAGATACTAGCAATACTAAGACACTGTGAAGATTTCGCCTCCTAAAGTTTAATATTAAACAAATAAGAGGCAAAAACTAATTTATGTGCCGGGACAGGCACGTAAAATCCCAGCAAAGGCAGCATGTGCTATACACCGTACATCCACATGTAAAACCAATGATGAGTAGCTACACACAGTGCACACACGCTGTCTCTATGCGAAGCCCCAAGATTGCTGTGCAGGGAGCCGTCGGGGTGGAAGGGTCCTAGCATAATAGCAGTGATCAAGCATTCCTTACAGATATTTACACTGAAATTCACCAGAAATCATAGATGGAATACCAAATGATCTCTTACAGACATCTTTTGATACAAGGAGAACAACATGAGACTACATTTAACGTTTCTTTCCAATTTTCTTTTTTCTACCAATACTGTACATGAGCTTTAAGCACGCCAGATTTGTAAACGTTTCAAATATTTTTTCTCACATTTCACAATCTCATAATGATTCAGTAAGATAAATAAATAAACAGGAAGATCTTAGAGGAGTTTATTCCTAGAAAACTCTAAAAGAGCTCTGGAAAACAAATCATTAGCTGTGGTAAAAATACATTAACAACATTCATGTAAAATAACTGCTATAAAGTCTTACTTTCACTATAGCCAATCCAATTCCAAAAGAGCTCCAGTAAACAAAAAAAGTATCTTTTACACGATGATGATATATTCCTTCAAATACTAGTTCATCAAATAATAGGGTACTAGGACATTCCAAACCCAGTAAATAGTTTACTAAATACAAAAGTCAGGTTTACACAAAGGGAGCTAAACTTTAAGTTTCACTTGTAATTTCAAAACTTTAAGTTAACTTGTAGTCATCTTGTAGTTTCAGACCATATGAATAGACTAGTAGTTTCAAAACCTTAAGTTTACTTGTAGTTCTAGAACCACAAGCGAGCTTGTGGTTAACGCCGAAACCACGAGCAGTGGGTGGTCCTCCGTCGCAGTTTCAGACCGTATGGACAGAAAAAACTTTAAGTTTCACAAGCTCTTAGTTACATGTAGCAATGACCTCTCTGGTCATGTTAAACTCCTGGATCATACCCTTTGCACGAATGATGACCACAGGATCTGTATGTGTACTGTACACACAATCGGTAGTATCTACATGTAACTTTCGGTGTTAACAATGACGATCGCTCGGCTTGTAGTTTCAAAACAATGAGCATCGTTGTTTTGGGCCCTTGTGAACCCTCGTCGTGGTTTAGTGAGTCACTGTTTCGTTAACTTAAAGTTTCGTTAACTTAAAAGTCCCGTATGAACATAGCTATAGTTCGAGAGCTCTTTCAAAATTCGAGAAAACAGAGTTACCCACCAAAAGAAATTTGAGGGTTACTTTCTTGTCACTGAGGGCTATATACTTCGGTTGAATGGAGGGGGCCAAGGGGGTTCAACTGCCAATCTGCCATGCATTTAACAAATATCTCATTTTTACAACAGGGGCACTTTAAGGACTGCTGCCCCTGAGCCCCCTTGGAGGCAAGGTACCCTGTTTCAGAAATTGAGGTCTCCTTCCTTTAAGGATGATACCTACCAACTTTGCTAACAATCTTGCATCAGGGCTTAAAGAAGAAGCAAATATGAATCTAATTACTGTCATTATTGGTGCTCTTGGGGGTGGTGCCCCCAAGACCCCCCCCCCCTTCCTGGTAGGTACTCCCATCTATATTATTACCCACCAAAAGAAATTTGAGGGTTACTTTCTTGTCACTGAGGGCTATATACTTCGGTTGAATGGAGGGGGCCAAGGGGGTTCAACTGCCAATCTGCCATGCATTTAACAAATATCTGCCCAAAGTATTATGAGCATGTAAACAGTCTTGTTGTAGTCAGTGGACTTCACAGCTGCTTCTGGAAGGAACATATGACTTGGCAGACATTTATAAAGTAATGCACTCCCAAGGTCTACAGAATGAGAAAAGATCATTCACATTCACATAGAAAATATATAGGCCAAATCCTTTTACACATCTTCTTTTTTTTTTTTACAGATCTACATCTATGGTAGCCTAAAGTGGTCTAATTAAACATTAAAAGTTCAATCCCATTTCATTTCATATATTTATTAAATGAATGAACTATGTATAATTGTATATATACAAAACAACTCCCAATGATGCCTGTCCTCCTGTACAGTTGTGTAAGTAAATGAATTTTCTGAAACCTATTTAATACTGCTTTTAATATTTACACACTGCACACATGTATCTGTATATATATATATATACCTAGATTCCAAGAAGGGGCAAAAAAAATTTTTTATTGTATATATGTATATCAGCGCAAAATGACTTTACAGAGAATTAATGGATTCAAAATGTTAGTATATATTTAGAATTAATTTGATTCAATTTGCATTTATGGCAAAAGGAATCGTATAATAACTACATTTTGTGTGCGATAAGGTATTTTTAGTAAATCCCCAAACTATTGATATAATCAAGAAAAACAGACATCGCCCTAAGTCCAACCTCAGGACGTTAGATCCCCAAGAGTTATACATATAGATTTTCCACATTATATTATACGAAAATGAGTTCTCCCTACCGAACAAAACTTTGCAGTAATATAATAATTTGGCACCCTCTGTGTTTTTATCAATAGAATGCCTCCTACCCCATGGAAATGGGAAAAAAAGTGCCGAAAACATTATGGCGAATCAAAAAATTCCCCTTTACACCAAATCGAATTTCTATTGTGACGGAATAAACCACATTGTTGGGATTCGCCTTTCCGTAGGAAATAGACTTATATATATTGATATATATATACGGTAACATTTCTCTGAAAATGTTGGCAATCCCCCTCCTGAGTGAGAACCAAAATAATGTTTGCCTAAAACTTACAACAGCTAGCAGGAAGTGATCAAAGCTATTCATACTTAAAGGGAAGGTTGAGTTCTGGGAAAGGTGAAAAATGATTTGTGAGCTTTCTCATTCCTTTTATGTCAGTTTGGAAGAACATCATAGTAGGAAAATCCCCCAAAACGGATTGCTTTTCAAATGCCCCCATATTCGAAATGTGACTAGAAATAGCTGAAATCTTTTGGCCGAATATTTATGCCTCTTGTGTGTGTAGTCCCATGTACCCATTTCTGTGTGCAGTACATGTGCTTTTCAGTGAGATTGGGTCAATTTCTCATAGATCTACATGTATGTTGACGATTCCAAACAACACAGTATAAAACAATTCTTATATAGACATGGTCAACGTTTCCCAATTGCTTTGAGTAAGTTTCTTTCATGACCAGAACTCAGCTTTGTCTTTTAAAACAAGAGTCCTGTGTCATGCATAAAACCATGCAAAATATGAAACTACATGTACATGTGACCAATAGAGTATGAACAGAAACTGTGGCTTTCAATAGAGGACTTGAATCTGTCACAAGTGAAAGAACAACTAAATATACCAGGGTTCCCCTACAATATAGAGTACTCCATTCAGGCAAGCAGAATCACTTATAAAAAAAAACATGATCAATTAATTCATAATGAAAGTGACTTATGATATTTGTATTATCATATTCACTGCATCACTTGCTTTGTTCTCTCAAGGTGTACATGTACATGTACATGTATGAAATTCAAATGTTGATTTAATGCATTTAAAGTAGACTTTACAAAAAGTGAAAATAGCATTTGCTATTCATAACACAATTGCAAAAATTTCCAAGAAATCAAACTCAAGAGCAATTTTAATACCCCATTCTATTGCCTACTGATATCATAAGAGAATTACATAATACATGTATGTCATTGTGTAATGTTTGCAAATGTATTTCGAAAGGTAATGCACAAACAAGGCTGTTCAAATTGCGTTACATGTAGGTTGATTTTTTTAATTTAAGTCTTTTTTATTGTGTTTCATAAGTATCCTTTTCTTTGTCATTTCAGATGCTCATTCATCATTTCATTTTGATATTTGTAAAACAAGTCAATTTAAATTTTATTTTCTATATCTTGTCGTACATGTACACTACATGTAAATCAAGCCTGCCATTGTATGAAAGATCCTGATGATTGTACTTCAAAAATCCAATTTCGCACCCTGGCTGGTGTAATTAGGAAAATGTAAGCGGCCATTAGCACTTTAACCTTGATCTTCCTCTGCCATAGCTCGTAATTTATCTGCATTATGCTCCACTGATCCTTAAATGCTATAGCACATTGTGGTCGGGCTTTAATGAGAGTTGTTTGTGAGCATATGGAACAATGATGGTGATTACTTGTATATCGAGACATTATTGAATGTTTGCTGTGTGATGTCATAAATTAAAATATCATCGGCATCCGATGGGTGTATCTGACAGAATTATCATTAAAAATGAAACGATGAATCATATTTTACAGTGAACAATGGATGTGCAATTCACATCAGTCAGCTTCGAACTCAAGATTTGCATTCATTTATTACATGTGCGAACAAATTATGTCGAACAAAATTTGGCACGGGCATCGAAATCGACTTGAAAATGAATGTTATTGGCATTCTTCCGTTGTAATTTTCTCGGCGATTTAACTTTGGAATATGTAGAACCAAGATATTTAAAGAAATTCGCATAAACCCCTTAATAAAATGACTTTTTAGGGGCTGGAAACAAAGTGCGTAGCTTTAGGTCCCCCCCATCGTACTTGAATTTGTTTTTAAATTTTCGCAACAGATGGAGAAAAAAATTATTTGTTTCAAATCATATCTCCCTAATCCCTAGATAACTGACCATGAATGCAAGATACTGTGTGGTCTTCCTCTAAACAAGCCATCATGGATTGCTTTCAAATTGCAAATTAAGTCATTATGATTGTCAAACAAAAATCAATTGACAGGCACACTGGTACTGCTTGTAATTGGTGTTGAGGGAGTTAGCTCTGATGCATTTTGTATCATTTACATTTCCTCGGCTTACATGTACACATGTATGTTATAATCAGCACAGTTTACTCTCTAAGGTGCATGTAGCTTAGTGAAACGCAATGGCACATAAAGGCGCAGGAAAGACGCGAAGAGGAAAATTGCTTGTTTTGCCTGTGCTTAGAAGTGTTCAAAGAGTTAAATACTAATCCTACATGTACCCTAATAATTTTGGTTCTGCCTCTACATGTATAGAATAAAATTTTGATGTTGAAAAATAGTATCATACATATGCGTCTTTCCCGCGTTTTTACTTGCCATCACGTTTCGCTACAAGCTACCTAAAGACATTGATAATATAGTAAGCACAGACTGCAATGTACACGTAAATATGATACAGTATTTGTGATTTTGAGGAAGTACGCTAAATGTTTACATTAGCAAGTACATGTACAATATAGGCCTACATGTACATGTTGTGTTAATTATCAGTACGCATATATGATTTATTATGCATGCACACTGCAATCATAAGAGAGAAGTTTACACAAACCAGTGACACAAACTTTAACTCAATTTAAACTTCAAGTTTTTCCATCTCATAGGCATAAATTAGAAGGTTTAATGCAAAACAGAAAACTTGGCAAATTCCATCTAAGAAATAAGAAGTACTATTCAGAATCATCTCACCTACATACAAATGTATTGACAAATCAACACCCCATAATGTGAACACACCCCATTCTCTATGTTCTACGCAGATCAAATACTGTATGTTACGAAGTTCCCAACAGTGAGTCTTTTATGTTCAGAACTGACAAGGTTATTGAGCATGAATCAATCAATCAGTCATTCTCTCTAATTGATCTCAAGTCAATGAACTCCAAGGCCCGTCTGTCTACAAGGGGTCCTACACTCTATAGTCTCATAGGCCTACATGTATGTGTGTACATGTGCAATGGGCAATCAACAAATTTGAAAAAAAAATTTAGTATAGTTTTAAAAGATACATACATTATACCTTCCTTGATTTATTTTTCTACAATGTATGAGGTAGCAATATTTCATGAATCTGCTGGGTGGTCAAGGAGCTTTGAAGAGCTGGAGTCACAACTGGCAACAAATTAATTCAAGCAGCTGCCCCTTTCTAAGGATGCACAAAAGAATCTACAGGTGCGATGTTGCCTTTGATGTCCGATGTTCGATGCCGCCAACTTCATGGGAAAGCTGAGAAGTGATGCTGTCACAAATTGAATATCGGGAATTTTTCATCTTTTATTTCAGTAAACAAAGTGAAAACTGAGCAAATGATAAAATATGAATACAAAAGCCTAATTGTGTCCAGAAATTTGGCTATATTGTATGATAGCAGTTGCAATTTTGGAAAAAGGGACAAATTTGACAATCCTAATATTCGCAATTTGACACTCTTCCGATTACTTCCGACAAACGAAAATCAAAAATGCAATTGTTCAAGTACAGTTACATGTATTTATAACGTTATGTCAGAATAGTGTTGAGACACGTCAAAGTCGAGTAATTTTGATTCATATTTCAGGAAATTTTGCACCATTTCTTTTCGCTTGCCTCCAGTAAAGGTAAACACTGTGAACTGCTCATATTATACTAGTGAAAGCGAAAAGTAATTATCATTACAAAAGCGTATTTCCCTTTGAAAATGGCCCGTAAGGTTGCAGCCAGGCAGGAATCTTTTGTCTTCTTATCTGCAAGAAAGATCCAGATAAGCACATACCTGACATATTTTTTCCTGGCGGCATCAAACATGGTTCAAACGGAATGAGCTACTTGTGACTCCAGCTCTTCAAAGCTCCTTGATTAGACCAGTTTAATACCAATTTATTTTTTTTTAATACCGGTATATGATACAGGGCACTTATTGGGAAAAAAAAAGTATAGCTCTTGATAAATGAAAGCTTGCTAGGAGCATGCCTGATATAGCAACAACAACTAAATATAAATATGGAAGGTCGACTTTACTCAAACAATTACATATGTGTGTAAACATATTAATTTAGCGTGTCACCAATGGTTCTTGGAATAAACATACATAAATTTGAATATGTTGTGTGATAAGAGCCAGTAAGCACACATATATACATTGTACACTTCAACAAAGATGCTATGCCATTCTGGATCTCAACAAGCATTATGTTAGCAGATCTACATTCATTGTGTATGCTACCATCAAATACTTTGATTCAGATCAGAGGTTTAATACACTTTTGTTGATTTAACCTTTTACAAGAATGGTTGAACTTGCCGAGGAAGGCTGTCTCTTATCAATGGTTTTATGGAGGTTACTTCAGATATGTTGACCTCACACTTCCTTTTGATTCTATCAGTGACATCGGTATGTACATGTAGCATTTTAAAAATCTGGTGGTTTTTTTTGGTCATGTATTGAAATAAATGGATGCTTCTTCTCTGCTACTGTACCACAGAGACCACATCCTTCCAGCTACCGGTGTATATTAGAACAACTGAATTTCATTTGTTAAACAATTAACAATATTTTTGCACAAACTATTTGTTGCTAGGTTAGACAAAACCTTTGACAAGCTTTGAAAAGGTTGTTGAAAGTAAATCATGTTTGAAAAGCAATCAAAGAATACACATGTATGAATTCAATACAAAACTAGAGGAACTTGCAGTCATCCATGAACTACATGTACATGTAGTAGCAACTAGTCAGCTGTACTTTGCAAAGGTTATTTTCTTATAAAATTAATGCAGTTCATACCAGTTAATCCACACAAGTATGCTCAACAAAGAATTTAAAAACACATGTTGATTAATGTAACTTATGGAGAATAGGAAAAGTGTTTCTTTTCGTTTATGTACATGTACTTGTACCACATACATGTACATGTACATGTACATGTAAGAATGTAGGAGTCTAGGAGATCAGGCAAACTTTATCACTATGACATGTAGAATTCACTTAGTCTGCAAGCACAGACCCTAATTTGACACTTTATCAGAAAATCATTGTGTCCTGTGAGAAGCCTAATTCAGCTACCTTCTGGTCGTGTCAGGAGCAGCTGTATTACATGGCATATGGTAGTCTTACAGTGCAGACACTCTTTTACGACTGACCAGGGTTTGTGCCTGCAAACAAGTATTCACTTGTGAAGATATTCTGGTAAAGTTGTAGCTAGACACCTGTACATGTAACAATACAAACCACAACCAGTGATTATAATGAGGATTACAAGATCAATCCAGACACAATACAATATGGAAAACACCCACACGTTATGACTCATCCTTAAAAAAACATTCCATCTTCTTTTTTTCCTTGAGTGATCTTTAACCCTATTTGTACAAAATCTTACACACAGTGGCTGGGAAATGTCAGAAAAAACAAGTTAGAAAGGTCCAAAGTCCACTTGCATTCATCTTGGGGGCAGTTTCATCAAGTGTCTAATATCTGTGACAAATTAGCTCTCAGCCAATCAGATGCAAGGATTTCAGTAGCTTAAAACAGTTTATTGCAACTTGTCATTGATGACAAGCTTTATGATACAGGGCCCTTGGCTACCCTTGTCCTTGTGAGCCATTTTCTAAGGTCACCAAAGCTAACCAATCAGTCTGGATTTGTCTCCTTTTCTTCTTGAGCAGTCTTCCAATAATGATCAAAAACCAGCTG
The DNA here is from genome assembly GCA_025618425.1 of Heliocidaris tuberculata. Classification (NCBI taxonomy): domain Eukaryota; kingdom Metazoa; phylum Echinodermata; class Echinoidea; order Camarodonta; family Echinometridae; genus Heliocidaris; species Heliocidaris tuberculata. The sequence goes on from CM046849.1 coordinate 6,555,276, forward strand.
TATAACCCCCCCCCCCCCCCCCCCCCCCCCCCCAGCTGTATTGTGTAGTCATTAGGTTCGTAGGCATGGCATATATATACAACTGTACAAGTTCATGGTAATGCCTATAATCTGCACTGGTATATGTACTATTGGTTACAGAAGATCAAAGCCTTCTTCTTTTCATTTGTTTGTTTGTTTGTTTGTTTGTTTCTGGGGGGGGGGGGGAGGGGGTATTGTATTTTTGGGCTCAGCACTTGTGTTACATCAATCTGAATGTAGGGCTTACCAAGGAGGTACTAGGCTTGCCTGCATGTACATGTAGTACCTCCTTGGGCTTACATACATGTTGTACAATGTAATGTAGTTGGGTTTGTTTTTTGTTTTTTTACCCTTTTTTTGTTTGTTACAAATTAACAGACAATGCATACATGTACATGTATATAATAAATAGTGCTTAGAGTGGTCATATGGAACATTTCAAATAGCAAAGTAAATTGTAGGCACATTTAAAAATTAAAAACTGAAAAGATGAATGATGACTGGTTGACTATGCAACACTACAATAGATGGGAAAATAATTCTGTACAACTCGCTAATAACATGAAGCTAACAGCATCTGCCGTGTGAACAGGAAATAAACCTTTTAAGTGTTTCATAGTTTTGATTGCAATTAGTGACAAACTGTCTCCTTGAATAAAATTAGCCAGCGGTATACATTGAAAACCAATATCACACTCAGCATTCCAAAGTCCAACATGTGTAATAATATGTACATGATACACTGTACATGTACATGTAGCTTTAGAGCTTCAGCTTCTTGAGCTTTGTACAGTACTTTTACTTTGTTTTGTAGAAATACATGGTGTACAGTAGGTACATGTACATGTACCCCTCCCCCTCCATGGATGTAAAAGTTATTTTTCTCTTTTCTTTTCCTGACAGTCATGAGATGCCCACTCTCTTTTTTTTCTGAAAACATCTGAAGGACCAAAGTTCATTTATGTCACAACACAAGATGCTATTCCCTATTGAATGAAAATATACTATCATGGGATAATTTCACTTTCCCAAACATTCCTAACGCACCAGTCATACCCAAACTTCAAAGTACAATTCAAAAAGAATAAAAATACCCTCGGGTTGTAAATGTTTTGTGAGGAGGACTTTGTAGCAAGAATTTTGTAGAACTTTGCGAAGTGCTCCTTCTAGACTATACAAAGTCATTCTTCCCTGCTCTCTCTCTCTCTCTCTCTCTCTCTCTCTCTCTCTCTCTCTCTTTCTCTCTCTCTCTCTCTCTTTCTTTCATTTTCTATCTCTGTAATTTGTCAATTTTATATTTTTGTTCTCCTCCCCCCAACATTTCTTTCTCTTTCTATCTCAGAAGCTCATCAATTATAATGTAAGTGGGTACATGTACATGTACATATACATGTACATGTACATCAAGAAGTCACTACCTGAAAATCTAGAAGAAGCATCTAAATGTGTAAGTTAAAAGATTATTCAAATAGTTTTTATATAATACAAACAATGGCAGTGTAAACCCACAACAATGCATGTAAAATGGGCAAAATCACAATAGGATCTTTAACCACAATAATACAATTTTGATTATTTGCATTGGTCGTACTTTTAAAGGCCAAGTCCACACTAATATCAAGTTGATTTGAATAAATAGAGTAAAATTAAACAAGCATAACAGTGAATATCTCACTGAAATCGGATGTAAAATAAGAAAGTTACAGCATTTTGAAGTTTTGCATTATTTCATGAAATAGTGATATGCATAACATGGGCAGTATGCAAATAAGTGAACCGTTGATGTCACACACTCACTTTTCCTTATGTACATGTACATGTATTTTATTATATGAAATTTCAAATATTTCAATTTTTATGGATGTGATAATAAAGAATCTCTCCCTTGTAATCAAATAAGTTACAATAATGATGATTTTACATATTCCATAAGGAGTCAAACCATGTTTTACATTATTGAAGCAAAAAATTGAAATATATGATATTTCATATAATAAAATACATTTATAAGGAAAAGTGAGTGTGTGACATCATCGGTTCACTTATTTGCATGTACCGCTCATGTTATGCATATCACTGTTTCAAGAAATAATGCAAAACTTCAAAATGCCGTAACTTTCTTATTTTACATCCGATTTCAATAGAATTTTCACTGTCATGCTTGATTAATTTTACTCTATTTATTCAAATCAACTTGATATTAGTGTGGACTTGGCCTTTAACTGAAGTCTATACTCAGATCAAAATTAAGACCAAAAGTAGTAAAATCATTAAGAGTTCATTAGTAATATTTCTGGCATACAATTTTGTATTAATAAAATTTTATGGTTTGGACTTTAGACCAACTATTTCATTTCATTTCATTTCATTTATTTCCACTTCCAACAAATTAAAATGCACAGTTTTACATCGTACATAGCAAAACTATCTGTAACCTTACAACATGGACCTACTTTGTAGTAGGTCCAGGCTTACACACAATGTACAATATGTTCTAATACATGTAACTGAACTTTAGATATACTGTAGGCCTAATAAAGTATAAAAATGGAGTCTAGATAATTTCTAAGCATTTAACACAATGAAGGTACATGTATATTGCACACACCATACCGACTGACTACCAATCTAAATCAACTGCCTGGATTATGTACTTTATAGTGATGAGTCACTTTATATTAATGTATGCATACCATACATCATACTCAATGTAAACACTATATTGATTTAATGCTGGGAATAACAACAGAAGTTGAATTCTAGTCAAGTTCAAAGTGTCAAAGGCTACAAACGGTTCAGTCTCTTAAAACATTGACATTTTTTCATGTCTACATGTACATGTAGATAACATTCCATTATTTAGCAGTTACAGCAGTTTCAGTTCTGTATGTCGTCTTGACTCATGCACTAGTTTTGTAAATTGAATAGGCACACAATGATCTGAAGTTCTAAATATCTACCAATGGTCATCTGCATGTAATTAAATAGAAAATAAAAAGTCAAAAAGACTTGTGATTAGGCTAATGAAGGTGATGATTAAGAGAGGTAGATCCCTGTAGGATTTATGAAGCTGTAGCATTCTCTCTTACCTTGGGATTAACAATTAGTATGAAAGCTCAGGTTATGAGCCATGGCTGAGGACAATTAATTAATCGCATCACTCCCAGCACTTCCCATCATGTGTGGAAGGGCTGTTTACTAAATTATTTTTCATACATGTACATGTAGTCAGTATACATGTAAAACATGTATGCTTCTGCAGCAATAGACCAGTTCACGGTTAGCACATGTCCCAAATGACCCCGAATATCCACAGATCTCAGTAAAACATGGAGAAGTCCCACTTTGTACATTTTGAAATAATATCACTCCTACAGCTATAGAGGTGCTACATAAATAGCCTAAAGTTGTTTCCCCTTTCAAAGTATACTTCCACCTGTGTATCATAGTTGCTTGTGCATAAATGAATAATGATTACATAACTTTCATAACTTTCATCACTAAAGGAATTCCTTCTACCAAGATTCCCTGCTTCGACCCTGAATCGAACATTAAACGTCACCCTAACCTTTACCTAAAACACAATTACAACCCTAGCCCTATGCGTTTTACAAATGAATGCCTGAAGCAATTGTCACCGGAGCAAACAACGAATATCTTATTTTCTGCTTTCTTCAACATTAATTTGGAGTCCATACATGTAATTGTCATAAATACATTCCTAACAGGAAAATACATTCCTAACAAGATTCAGAAGTTTATGAAAAGCATACATTGGATGATTGCAGGGTTGGATGATTCGATGCATTTGTGTTATTTAATACATTTACTTCCGCAAAAAATAACACAGACACCCATTCGTGTCTGTAATACAGCTTCAACAATTACTGGCACTCGAGATGAAAGTAAATGTGGTTTTGATCACACATCCCTTCTTTGGTCTTATGAAGCAATGTATCAATGCAAGATTGGTTTATCAAAACGACAACTTCTATGAAGTGACTCAAATGAGATAGCCTATAGAGACAAGACTTCTTTATGTAGGTTTACATCAATACAAAAAGGATCTGTGTTTGAAATACATCCATTTGTGTAAATTTACCTTTAATACAGTGTGTATTGTACCTTCCAGTCACATGTACATGTACTGTTCTTCCACCAATGTCTCTATGAGTGTTAAAGATAAAGTTGAGTTCTGGTCATGCGATTACAGTGTGAACAAAACTTTACTCCAGTATGTAAAAGTTTACAATTTTTTTGTAAGAATGGAACTTGCCAGTGTGTTGGTCTTCATATTTCAGATTTTGTACATGTTGTATGTTTGTTTGTAACTACATGTATAACTTGTACAGGGCTGTCAACTTTTGGGAACTGCTTGGAAGGAGATTCTTTTTTCTCTCTCTCTGGCAAGCAAAAAAATAAAAAATAAAAAAGGTCATCACCATTTTCGGCTGTCTTTTTACTGCAAAATTCTCTGACAAATAATTTTTTTTTTAAAAGGTCATCAGCGTTTTCGGATGTCTTTTTAGGTTCGTTTTCGCTATTTACATATTTTCGTTCGGGAAATTTTCATTAAATGTTTGTGGAGAGGTTTTTTCATAAAGCGGGTGATTTACATGCTTGGCGGGAGAGCAGGAGGAAGGGCATGGTGGCGCTAGTCTCCCGCCACGACGCTGGTGGGACGGCGGGAGAATGAGCGTGGTGTGAGACTCCCGCCAAATGTGGGAGGGTTGACAGCCCTGCATTGTACAATATATATGTTCCTTTATTTGGTTTTAAATGTAATGAAGCTTTTACAACAAAATATTTGAAACCAGAGCAAGTAGTGTTTTATTCACTTGAGCTCTTTTTGACTTGTTGCGAGAGGGCAATTATCTCACAGCAATTTTGACGTCTTTTTTCAGTTAACCAGAGCTCTTTTGTAGCTTTCTACACCGCTCCTGTGTATTTCTTTCACTGAGCCTGGAAAGCAGCTTATGGGCATGGCCCGTGACTTGGATTTCCTAGCCTACTTCTCAACGTCAGAACTGTCTACGCAGCTTCCTATGGACATGAAGTTTGAAATCCAGTTTATAAAAAATTATCAGCAATCAACGATTTGTCCACTGATGGAAAACACAGGGCATTCTAGCCTGGAGAGGTCAAAATATATGTAACAAAAAAAGAAACATAGGCCCAACATTTGTAGTTCAGGTAATTTCTGTTATTACTACCTCCAAGTGCAACAACAGTCAAAATATTCTCCACTAGAGAGTAAGTTTTAAATCTATCAAATTTTAATTTCAGTTTAAAGCTATTTAGGGGTACATGTACTTCGTGACTATGTTATGATAAAAAAATTACACCTACATACGTGTACAATTCCATTCAATCACCTGTATACACTGTAGAGTGGGATGCAGTAACTTAAAGAGCAAGTCCACCCTGGTATCAAGTTGATTTGAATAAAAGAAGAAAAATGAGAGAAACAGATTAGTGACAGTTTGAGCAAAATCCAATAGTAAAATAATAAAGTTTATGAATTTTTGAAGTTTTAATCTATCTAACACAATTCGGCAACTCTGTGACGTACCTTGTGAGCTCCTCTCCCATTTTCTTAGTTTTTGATAGATCTGAGGTGCATGTATGACTGAATATTTTCTTTAGAGAAAATGGAAATTAATTAATTTTGGGGTACCGGGCAAATTGGAGAGAAGCTCGCAAGATACGTCCATGGAGTTGCCAATTTGTGTCAAATGATTTATTACTTCAAAAATTCATAACTTTCTTATTTCTTATCATATTTTGCTCAAACCTTCACTGATCTGTTTCTTTAATGTTTCTGCTTCTTTTAAAACCAACTTGTAATCAGGGTGGACTTCCCCTTTAATTGAATAATGTGTCAGGATGTTCAGAGCTCAATTTTAGGCAAACAGAGAGTAGCAAATAGGTTGTCACAACATCTGTATAGTATCGGTCACACATGATGTGGTCAGGAGCATTGCATCACTGTTTCCTGAATGGATAACGAATATGAAGCTGTCATTCACATACATGTAGTAAAGATTCTGTGCCTGATCCACTCCTACTGTATGTCTTAAGAGTAATCATTTTAGACAATTTTACAGTCAATGTAGTGCAATAGTGACCATATCTCCATGTATTCATTTTTACTACCATTCCCAAGTGAGTAGGTTTTATTCTAACTAACCTATCAAATTAATGACAATATTTAATTTCCCCTGGGGTAGCCTTTGTAGACAAGCTTTAATAAAGTATCTAATTTGCAGGCTGAGCAAGAATATAATTCTAAAAAGTAGCAATGTTTGAAAGATTACCAAAAAAAGGGTCTAAAATGAAGAACACAAACACATGAAAGAACACAAGGCCTTCTGAACAGCAGTCAGGTCATACACCTTGCAGTGATTAATCTTCTTCATTTTTTCAACTCAATTCAAAGCATTAAGTTCCTTCTTTCTTGTTACATACAGTCTAAGCTGAGATTACAAAAAAGTGTTCAGATACACCAATAAAAAAAATGTGGGTATATAATAGTATGGGAGGAGAACATTCATTGTATGTTGATGCAGACTTTCCAATCCAGGTACATGTACAAGAGACGAAGGATGATACATTCTTTGTAGTCAAACAGAATAGATGTACATTTGTAGGTCACTCTGCCAGTCTGCCTGAGGTACAGATTATCGCAAAGAAGCCCATCGTTTTTTTCTTTCAGCTATTTTTCATACAGTCAAGTGAAAACATCAGGTTCTGCAGCAAATTTTGTTTTTCTTGTCATCAGACACATACTTTGCATTGAAGCTCCTTAATGATGTGTATACGATCTCCTGTTCACTCATAACAATGAAGATCATTCGAAGAAAATTGAAAAAATTCAAAATGACATGAACAACATGGTTATCATGGTTACCAATACAAAAATAAAAGGAAAGAAACAAGTGAATGATAAATGCTTGTACTATGCTAGGTTGGTGGACTCTCACCAGTATGATGAGGGGTTGTGCGTCCAGACACATAACAAAACTTATCCTGTCAATATTGCCCTTGGACGTTACGAAAATGATGCATCAAGCAAAACTAATACCAGTGAACATTTGCAATTCATATCATTGTCAACCTACATGTACAATGTAAAAATTTATGACAATTTGCATGAAAAGTTGTTCGATTTTCTGTTGGAAAGTGACCTGTCCGGATAACCAACCTGTCTGGGCATACGACGTGTGGGTATACACTATGAATCATATCATCCAGTACATCATGATGTCATCTGCTGATTATCGGTGCTTCCAGCTCTCCATCGTCTATTAGGCTAAGCTAAAGCTACAAGTTGGGTAAATAAATACATTAGAATGAGAAAAGGCAATAATTGGATTCTAGATGTCCTTTACATTTTTGAGCTGTCAACCTGCAATCAAATAATTTGCTCAGGAAAAAAAAAATTATAACCATAACTTGCAATGATCACAAACTGTGCCAAGTGTGCTCACTTACCAAAATCCTCATAAAGCGGTCATCTAGTTCCATTTTCTCCGGCATGGCCTGTTTCGGCGCCATCATCGGGTAGCTATTCCGCCGCTTGAGCTGTGGAGAACTTTCTCCATTCCCCATACTTGCAAGAGTCTCAACTCAAATCAATTCAACAATCCTGGGATCCTAGATAAAACTCCAGAAATATAATTCCTGTCCGTCAGTTGACACCTAGCAGAAAATACAAGAAAACTGTGCTTTTAAGTTCTTTCTAAACATATTTTTTCTCAAATTTTCTTGACTTTTAAAATTGGAATTGAATAGATCTACAAACAGAAAGACAAGTTAACACCAGTCACCCTAAGGTGATCCAAATAGATCCACATTAACAATAGACTGTACTAGATCTAAGGGGTTCTGTGCTGTCAAATGTGTCATTTTTATACAACATAGCTACTTTGTGTCATTGTATAACTGCTTTCTTGAAAAATGACAATTATTTTAAACACACGTGAAAAGAGGACATCATAAATGATATTTCACTGACATTTATTTGCACAGCCAAAGCACAGAACTTCAGAAGCTGATCATTCTCTGATTTTAGGTGTGTAGAATCTAAATAGATTTTTTTTTTCTTTTAAAAATTAAAAAAATAAAGAAGGATAACAGAGTAATTCCACTACTTAACAAAATCAGACATACAAACCCAACTTGTGCAAATAATACAGCGTTCTTACAAATCTTAGTCGTTTAGTTTAGACGATATTACTAGACGCGAGCAGCTCTAGACACTATCGGACATCTAGCTTTATCTCTCGGGGTTCTCCGGCGGAAATGGTTAGCAACGAAATGACCCAAAACTGCGACGAGATGAACGTTAAACTTACCTAATTTTTCACGCTGACGATACTGAATATCACACAGTAGTAATCCGAATAGAAAAGAAGAACACAAGAAACTTATCCACGATGAACAGAGAATCAATTAACCTGGAAACTGTAAGAATACATTACTTTCCAAAGTTAGCAAACAATTCGCTTTGACTTTCAAAGGAAGAGCCAACTAAATGTGTCTGCATTGCATTGCAGTACACTTACGATGCGCTTCGAGCTAGCTCGACTGCTCGAGTTGTCTGTATAAACAAACATGTTCTTCTCACACAAAATCACTACTCTGCATGATATTATTAGGTCACATGGGCGCAAATCCGGGGGGGGGGGACAGTGGGACATGTCCCCCCACCTTTTTGAAGATAGGCGAATGTCCCCCCCCCCCACCTTTTTGAATAACCTTTTTTTTTTTTGCTTGCTGGTCAGAGAATTTTGGAGGCGAATGTCCCCCCCCCCCCCCCACCTTTTTGAATAACCTTTTTTTTTTTTTTTTGCTTGTCAGAGAATTTTGGAGGTGAATGTCCCCCCCCCCCCCACCTTTTTGAATAACCTTTTTTTTTTTTGCTTGTCAGAAAATTTTGGAGGCAAATGTCCCCCCCCCCCCCCCCCCACCTTTCAAAATGGATTTGCGCCACTGTTAGGTCATGATTCATGACTCATGACTATTCTATATCACATAATAATATAATAATTTCGGTTAAGTTTTTAATGCAATTTGATGGATTCAATTTTTTTTTTCAAAATATTTTTTCCATGAAAACATAGTTGTGACCGACTTTTAAGACTAACTGCAAAATCATCCATGAGCCGACCAAGTCAAGCTCAGAGAGGAAGGCGAAGAGGAAGTATTGAAGAAGATGGTGAAGAGAAGGAATGATAATGAATATTAATAATAAGTCATAATAATAAAGAAGAAGAAGAAGAAGAAGAAGAAGAAGAAGAAGAAGAAGAAGAAGAAGAAGAAGAAGAAGAAGAAGAAGAAGAAGAAGAAGAAGAAGAAGAAGAAGAAGAAGAAGAAGAAGAAGAAGAAGAAGAAGAAAAAGAAGAAGAAGAAGAAGAAGAAGAAGAAGAAGAAGAAGAAGAAGAAGAAGAAGAAGAAGAAAAAGAAGAAGAAGAAGATGATGATGATGATGGAGAAGGAGAAGGAGGAGGAGGAGAAGAAGAAGAACTATAATACATGTATACACAAAAGCATTATAAAATGTCTCTACTAAAAAAAAAATGGGGTGGGGGGGCAACTTCCCCCTGCTACCAGAACCCTGCACATCATGTGCAGCATCTCCACGATTACAACCCACGTGCCAAAGCCTGTGTTTTGCAGTGGCTGGGAAAAGTGTAGCGACAAGAGAAGAAGAATGGCACATAGAGGTTGCCTGGATATTAATCAATAACTGGCACTGCCAAGAGTTCGTAATTATTCAATTCACTTTAGTTATTCGAATGAAGTGATTCATTCTGCAGGAAAAACAAAGACCCAATTAAAATGGATGGTCATTATTTTACAGATTTAGAAACTAGGTCATGTGTGAGAAGGGGGTGTTCTGCAACTTGGCGTATCTAGTGCTATGACGCCAGGGGCAAATGAAATTTCGCACCTCCCGCCCACCGCCCCCCCCCCCCCCCACCGCCCAAAGTTTTCTAGGTAACTGTACGGGCGAGGGAGCAAAGCGATCGAGCGGTAAATTTGTTTGCATTTTAACCATCAAAAATCGCATTTCTAAAGCAATTTAGCAGTTTTCTATCCATCTATTAGGAAATTTGCTGAAATTTACTGAAATCGAGGGGTAGAGTTTTGAATTTTGAACTTTGACTAACGGTTTCCTGTGCAATTCTTCCTCAAATGGTGCGAAAAATTAACATAACATCTTAAGAAATATAGTAAAGAAATTTAGCAAGGCAACCAAAAGTCAAAATTTTGTTCAAGTGTTGAATCATTGCAAATGTTGACTATTATACCATACATGGAAGGGGTGCAATTTTTAACAAGAGGCCAATGAAAACTATATAATAGGGAGCAAAGCAACGAGAATTACATTTTTTTCTTCAAATTCTGAACTTTTCATAAACGCTATTTACAAACTACATTATATTAGAAATCCTTACGCAACATATGCGAGGAAGCAGAAAGCTACCGAGCTTTAGAAAAAAAAATCGCATTTTAAAGCCTCAAGAACTGCATTTTACTCTGTGGATTAGATTAGGGCGCATATTATATAGCCTTAAAGATTGTATGTTTTCTTTCTTGTATCCCCTTTATCCTCTCTCTTATGCAAGTTTTTTTTTTCTCTCTCTCTCTCTCTCCTTTTAGCCCGGGACACGTGCCCCCTACCCCACAGAACTCCTATAACGTCTTTAGGAGTTCTGTGCCCTACCCCGTAGATACGCCACATGGTGCTCCGACATGTTCCGGTGACTACTGCTCCGGGTCGTATCCGGACAACTACCCCCTGGACAATTACCCCCCAGACAACCACCCCCCGGACAACCACCCCCTGGATGACTACCCCCTAGGACAACTACCCCCCAGGACAACTACCCCCTAGGACAACTACCCCTCAGGACAACTACCCCCCAGGACAATTACCCCCCAGGACAACTACCCCCCAGGATAATTACCCCCCGGACAACTACCCCCCGAACAACTACCCCCTGGACAGCTACCCCCGGAAAAATTGTCCTGGGGGTAATTGTCCTGGGGGTAGTTGTCCTGGGGGGTAGATGTCCTAGGGGGGTAGTCGTCCAGGGGGTGGTTTTCCGGGGGGTAGTTGTCCGGGGGTAGTTGTCTAGGGGGTAGTTGTCCTAGAATCGCTCCGGGTATCATTTCTTCAAAGATATAGGGTTATAGGGTTATATGGTTTCAATTGGGTTTAGGTTAGATTTAGTGTTAGGATTAGGGTTGGTGCATGACTCTGGTGTTTGGTCAAGGGTTGAAGTTTTGAATTTGGTTTAGAAATACTAAATGACCATGAGAAGGGCATCATTATGCTACCTTCCAAGCGATTTCAGGCTGTGCCATTTGTAGAAAACAGTGCAGTAATCAACCAGGATCTTGGGTTTTAAAAAGAACAAAGTATACTGGTGACTTTATTAACCCTTACGAGACAAAATTAATGACCACATTTTGTGGTTTGGTTCAATAACTTTTGAGTCAGAGCTCTAAAAAAATATACCAGATGCATGAGTAGAAAGAGAAAAAAAATTCTGCTCACACTATGTCCAATTTGTTGCATGGCCATATTGCGTTTGTCAAAGTCATCGTTTTTGTTATCGAAATTGGCAAATTTTTAAACTTTCCAACAAATTTCATAACCATAGACATTACACCTGATTAAAACCATGTAGCACTAAATGAAAAAATATTATTGTTGCCAATTTGAAGAACAAAATATGAATTTAACCCTTACATAATTCCTGTTCTGAAAGGGTTAAAACAGTTTAAGCATTAATGCTTGATATTATTGTAAGAAGGTAATATTGAAGACAGTGATGAACATGCATTGGCGAGTTTTGTTAGAAGACAGATGGCGCTCTTCCACTCAATGATTAATATACAGTCATTGCAAACCTTACATGATGATAACTTTTTTTTCCTTCTATATAATTTTTATGTGTAACATGGCACAGTTAAGTTTTTGAAAAACAGTGCGGGCTTACATGGTTATGGTTAACAGTTCACTCCTAGTTCAAGGAGAATAAATTCACATTTTTTCATCCCCGTCTGATTTTCTCAATCCGCCCGGCGTCTCGATTTAAAAAGAAAAAAAAAAAAAACTGTTGTATATGATAAAATTTAACTCGGTTTATAAATACTTTTATTTTCAGCTTACTCCTGACCATTAATCTCCCCCTTTATTATAATAGTGTAATTATTCCCTCCTTTTTTATCTCTTTCTCTCCTTCTCTCTCATTCTCTCTTCCGCACCCTCTCTTTCTCTTTCTCCCTCTATTGTCTTCTTTTATTTGATTTTTTATTTGATTTATTTATTTAAACACGGTAAAAGCCCAATTCAGCTGATTTACAATGGGGCGTGTAACAATAAAATACAATGAATTATAAAATATCTAAACAACACTTACATGCAGAGAAAATATAAGAAAATAATAATGTATGAATTATATAAATCGTAAAAATTAAGATAAAGCTTAGAACAATATTGCCAATCATATAAAATTGACAATGTTCTGTAAGCTAATGCGTTAAAAAACATTTTAACACATTTTAAAGATATATAATATGAAATGTTAAAAGTATTTTATAAGATAGTAATATAAAAGGACACAAAAAAGAATAATTAGATTATGTTAAAAGAAATAAAGAAATCTATCAAGCATTTAATGTCTCGATAAAATTAGACAAATAAGAACTATTACAAAGACGAATTTAAAAATTTCAATTAAGAACCTCAAACGAGACAATTTTCGGTCTCTCAAAATTAGTTTTATATTAGTTTACCTTTCCATTCCACAAGCATAAAATATAATAGAATTCATATTTCCGAAAGGAAAAGAAAAAAAAAAATCATTATGTAACTCGGTAAATTGTATGTTAAATCATCATAATAAATTTACATATTTCTTTTAACTGTTCTTCATATAGCAAAATCTGCATTGTTTGACAACCCCCTAATATTATAATTTCAGCTTTGTTGTTACATAAGATCATTTGAAAAGAATTGCTCTGTTCAAGCATTATTCTCATATCCCAGCTAATATTTAAAATTACCTATATTGGGGGTAGTCAGGTCTGTTAAGCCCATATTTTTGAGTTTTGGGACAGAGATTACAAAAGCACCAAACTTTGCAGATGTACTTGTTAGGACAATACCTTCATTTTTTCCCCACAGGACCCATCGAATCAAACCACATCTTCATCCCAAATTATGCTAATTTATGTGATTTACATGCATTAAATCAGTAAGTCCATTAACAAGATAATTATCAATGGCTTAAAAAATGTTCCAAACTTTCTATATGTTTTTCTTATGGCAACAGCTTTATTTTTTCCCACAGGACCCATCGAATTAAATCTTATCTTCATGCAAACTAATTTATGCCAGTTATTGTATTATATGTACCTATACATACATATTGGTATTTATATAGTGCCTTTCCATAAAACCATGCTCAATGCGATTTACAATAAGAAAAAATGAAACAAAGTAATTATTTTGCTCTCCAAGTGCGCACAACCAAATCCAATCGTAGAGAAAACAAATAAGTCTTAAGATTTCGTTTGAAAGATTCAACTGAAGGGCAGGAACGAATGGTAAAAATCAAAGTGCTTGAAAATGTACCAAACTTTCCATAATGTATTTGTTGTGCCTACATATATAATTATTTTTCCCCACAGGACTCATCAAAATAACTCAGATCTTCATGCAAAATTTCCCAAATTTATGCAAATTATGAAAAATGTATCCAAAGTATTAATGCCATTCATATTGTACTTATTTAAGAGCTTCAGCTCTTCAATACGTGCAATGTTTGCATTAAAATCAAGAATTAATAAACTCTGAAAATTTAACATTTAACGTTTTCTAATAATTTACCCGACCTTGTTACCAGTGAGTATCAGATTGGAAGTGCTGGTATAGTCGGTTATTGATATACCATTGAAATTTTGTTTTATGCATTAATATGCATGAATTATAATAAAATAGTTTTAAAAGTCAAAGAGGAATATACTCAGAACATCACACCTAATAGTCATTTCATTATGACCTTATTCACCAATATGTTTAAAAAAATGAGGTGTTTGTATGGTCATTTCTTGATATGCCATTGGAAATGTGCATTATGCATAAATATGAATCAATTATAATAAATTACCATTAAAATCAATGAACATTACAATATTATTGCAATTATTAATGTTATTTCAATCTAACTGATCGAACTAACCTATGTGGTAGAATATGAAGCCCTTCCACATTTATTTTGTGAGTATCAAAGAATATGTGTTATATGCATATTTGAATTTGAATTTGAATTTATTTTTTCCACTTTTGTTTTAAAGGGAGAAGGGGAGGGAGCAGGTCAATCAATATAAGGAACTTTTATAGTTATTAATCAACATTTTCTTAATTTTTTGTTTAAAACTGAAAAGACTTTGTGGCAGCTTTAAACTGTAAACTTTAAACTTTAAAATATATTAGCATTTTAAGCAATTAGCAATTTTAAGATAAAGCACAATGAATTTGATAATTTTATCAGATTCACTTGAATATGAAAAATGAAGAAACAAGTTTATATATTTCGAGATAAACAACTGAATTTGTGTTTTTTTTTTGCATAAATTAGCCTTTTAAATAGGGTGCCATTCACCGATTTCGTGGCACCCTATCTAAAATTAACGCTTTTCAGTCCGTTGTCAATTGGTAAAAAAAAAAAAACGGCTCCAAATGTAATTTTATGATGATTTGTGGAAACATACATTTTTGGAAAGCTGAGAGTCTACTGAGTCTGATAGAAGTTGTTTCCTAGTTTTAAAAATGGATTACGGCCGCCGAATCTTGATACTTTGAAACAACATGTCCTCAGAGCGCATATCCAATCCAGAGTTTGGGCACAATCGCACTGTGCAACCCAAGTTATCCCTGATCCTTTGAGGAACACATTGTGAAAATGACTCTGAAATAAACATTTCTTTGGAAGAAGACATGATGAATCGATCCAGCAAAATAATGTAAAGGACTTCTAGTATAATTTTCATCAAAGCATGAAATCATATTTATTTTAAAAATCAATTCACGATGAGTACGAGAATCAGAAAATATTAGTTGTGTCTGCGCGCAGTAAGAAAATATTAGATTGTGCAATATACCGGTACATGTATACTTTGATATTATGTCGTTCTACATCAGTTCACTGTGATTCGAAAGGTTTCTATGGCTATGAATGAGTGACATATGGGAAAGATGTATTATAAAGAAGCATTTTTCTAAAAAGAATTAAAGTTTATTTAGATTCTCTATACCCTTTTGCTCCTGCCCTCACTATCCCTTCCTGATTACCTGCCCTACTTTCCGACGTCTATCATGTCATGCCATTGTCTTATTTCAGATTCTTTGTCATACTTCATGGTTCTTTTTATGAAATGTCCATGCCTTCCTTTTTTGCGTCCTGCAATATTAATTTGATATACATATATTTATAGTGATATTATTTAAAAGTTATCGCTTGAGAGATACTCGATGATCTTTATTACTGTATTCTAATGCCAAATTGCCTGAAATAGGGTAAGCATTGCCATGTTTAGTTTGTTTAATACTTGTTATTACTGTAAAAGTAGATTTTAAAAAGGAACATTTTGATATTCATATTACAGTGATCAACAAAGGAAGAGTCCTAAAAGTTATCTCTAATAAGAGCATACGCAGTATTTATAATGCTTGTAGTGCTTATAGTCTGATATATATATGATGTGAATCAGGATGGTTCTATATATGATAATTTCCCGATGCACTTGTTTTACTCAGTATGGCATGCAGAAAGTATTCTTGATTATAATTTTGATATGAAGTAAGAAACTTTAAGTAATCATTTCATTTTCATGTCATGCCATTGTTTTCTTTATATAAAAAAACAACATATAAATATTATCGACAGATGTCTTAATATGTACATCCCCCCTTTTCTTTAAAATAAACGTTCTGGTTGAAGTAAAAGTTGAGTATTCCTACATACATATAAAATGATAGTTCTTCAAGAAATATATCATGTGGACGTGCCTTTGACTAAATGGATTTTACAGCACTTTTATTTTTATGTCGTTATTCCAAATCATCTCATCGAAAGTTATCTTAAATATATTATGTTGGCCTATTCATTTATTTGTAATGTTTTCTACATTATTTTCATGATTTATGAGTTGAACTAAATGCATTTGGAATTACTGTAGAGTATTGTAAAGATGGAAAGGAAATTTTTGACCATTCGGTGCACGCATCTTATTTCATAACAATATTTCCTAATTATTTTACTTCGTATCAAATAGGTTACTTTATTGAAGTTAAAGCAATTCGGTAACTTTGTCGAGGCTTGATTTAATAAACTGTTGAATTTTGATATCTGTCTTGTATAATGATATTCAGAAGGATAAATAAATAGCCAGGCATAGAAAGGTTTTCAAATATATAATGCTATTATTACGATATCTATGACTGAATACTCCCATTTACGAAAGCGTATATATGGCCATACGCTTTAGTCTAACACTGAGTCTATGCTGGGGCAAAATGAGTATGGCATTTCCGGTCACTTGCATATGTTTACTTTTGTGAAGCACATGATGATTTTGAAGTGCTTTTTTTTTCCTGGGCTTCATTTTTACACCATATTATATACACTGATAGCATGTAAGGCCAGGCAGCTCAGATTTTATCAAGCCTCTACAAAGTTACCAAATCACTTTAAAAAGGGTAACCTTGAATGGCGTCTGTGCATTTTCGTCTTTGTCATGTTTACTTTTCTTTTTTAAAAAGCAAATGTGTCTCATTTCATAAATAAAAGCCGTCATATAGGATCGTGTGTGTGTGTGGGTGTGTGTGCGTGAGTGGGTGTGTGTGTGTGTGTGTGTGTGTGTGTGTGTGTGTGTGTGTGTGTTCTCTCTCTCTCTCTCTCTCTCTCTCTTTCTCTCTCTTATTCAGTCATGATGAGAACGCACTATTTATCCGAGCATCTAATTCTCGTTCGGGCATGAACTTGACAGGTATAGAATTTTATGACTGTAGATACCCGTGTAAAACATGTAAAATGCAATAACGCCTCTGATGTTTCATACCGTGATTTATCATTATATTTTTCATGAAAGATAGTCATAATATAAATGTTTAAGTTCGTCTAACAAAATTTCCATTCCTTTATACAAATAATAAATAAACCAATGAATGCGTTTCGTTTTCCAACGAAAGGGAATATGGAAAATGCATCAAAGAGGAAAGGGAACCTTACGATGTTATTGTAGCAACATTTTGGAATACCATCTCCGCTGTTCTAACACCAATTTTTGTATCATGAGACAATATGGAAAGACAAAAAAAAAACCAAAAAAAAAACCTCTCAACATTAAAAGTGAACATACCTATGAAAAACAAAATAAAAACAATTGTGTATTTATTTCGATGGAAGTAAAATCGCTTGGGATTAATGAACAGGAAAAGAAGGATCTAAATATGATTAGCGAGAGAGAAAGAGAGAAATTGTAAGAAAATAGTAAGAGAATGATGATGGAAAAATAAATCCGTGGATTTTTTTTATTTTTTTTTTTTATTGGTCTTTGCCATGAATGGAAGAACGTGTACACAGTGACAATGAATCAAGATACTGAGAAAATGTAGAAAACAGAAAAAAATACAAGAGAGAGAGAGAGGGGGGGGGGGGGGGGTACGTGTGAACGAGAGTGAAAATCAGGGAGTCATGTCTTAAGAATCAAAAAATGAAATAAAATAGACATGAAGGTAATGTTTAACTGTAAAATGTATCTCGAGAGAAGCCAAAGAACAGGTATGAACAAATAAATATGAGAGAGAGAGAGAGAGAGAGAGAGAGAGAGAGAGCAGGGCAGGAAGAGGGAGCAGTTTAGTATTTGAATCACTTGACTGGGGATGTAGAGGTCGTGGGTTCGAGCCCCACAAGCCAATTTATCTCCATTGCTTCTCTCCACCATGCAGGTGTTGACCATTTCAAGACAATTGACCACATTTTGTGGTTTGGCTCAATAACTTTTCAATCAGAGCTCTAAAAAATAGATGCATGAGTAGAAAGAGCAAAAATGTCTGCACACACTATGTCCATTTTTGTTGCATGACCATATTGCGTTTGATGCCAGGAATTTTTAAAATGAGAATAAGCTTTAAAATCCCTAAATTGGCAACACATTGAGAGGTTCAAAATTATTGTTTTTTATCAAAATTGGCAATTTTTTCAACTTTTCGACAAAATTAGTAACCATGTATATTGTTTTCAAAGACATTACACCTTATTAGAACCATGTAGCACTAAAAGAAAAATATTATTGTTGCCAATTTGAAGAACAAAATGTGATCAATTTAACCCTTAAATAATTCCTGTCCTGAAAGGGTTAATGGGTAGCCGACGGGATACGAATGTCATAGTGGCTCGATTTAACATTATGTGGACCTGTAAAATGGCGGCTGATGGCTAGAAATCTCACAAGCGTAGTGGACTGATGAGCAGAATCAAAACGGGATGATCCAATGACTGGAGTAATAATGTACTGTCAAGCGCTTTGATAATGTTACTTAATCTGTTAATTGAAAAGGCGCTATATAAAAACAGTCATTATCATCATCCAAGAGAAAAATGAGAGAAAGGAATGGTGGGTATAAGAGTTTTTGTTCTTGATTTCTTTGACAATATATATCTGTGCCGGGTTGGTTATTTTGATTGGTGTCACATAAAAAATAAGGAAAGTGGGAGAAACATACAACTGAAATAGAATTTAGAGAAGGTGGAGAAGGGGTTCGATAGCTCGGATATTTTTTTTATCCAACAGAAATGGAAAAATAATAGGAAGGCTTCGAATGTGGAATTAATCAATGCAAATTAAGGACTTTGTTTTACCTCTATATTTTTATGTGATGTTAATAAAGAATATACTCAAGCATACCATGAATTAACCATGTGCTATTAAATTACTCCAGACATCAATGCTCCATTCCAGCAGATGTCAATGTAATGTAGAAACCGTAGAGGGCGTTTGAAATGAATTGTAAATCATTCCCATATTTCCTTTAATTATGATTTTTTTTTCTTAAAGAAATTCACTCAAGAGTCATACCCAATATGATCTTTATACAGTGATATAGATTATATATCTCTTTTGCAGTTTAAAGTATTTTTTAGTAATAATAATTCAAAAACTATAAAAAGGCCAAAATCGCCTTTCTAAAAATGCTAAAAAGGTAACTTTATGCCCGTTTTAAAATTTGGAAACAAACTTCATAGTTTTTGTCATGGTATTAACTTTTCAAAAATATGTTTCCAAAAATCATCACACAATTGCATTCTAAATACCAAATGACAACGGACTATGGCGGCATACTAACTCATGCTACATGTAGTAGTTCCTTTCTTTCCTGCACAAACTCAAGCTCTGTCGATCCTCGCGGAATAGTCCTCTGATTGCAAAAAATTGACACAGGCGTGTCTAGCAGACCGAGCCTTCCCCCGCAATAATCAGAGGACTGTTCGGATCGACAAAGCAGCACAATCGCCTTGATTGAAGGCTGTCCAAGATGGCGCCAGTTTAGAAATTATGCAAACACAAGGATGAAGACTTGCAGGGACATCTAGGAACATGTAGACTGATGTACAGTTGTAGTAACCATTTAGCTTACCTGAATGATATATTCGTTGGTTTTTGGCAGTCTTTGCTACATCTATCTGTGCAGGACTGACATCTACTCTTAGAACCTCATCGAAGTAGGGAGCTAAGCATCTGGTTAACTGCCCAGAGCCAATGCCTACGTCAAGTGCCATCTTAAATGGCTTCTCTCTCTGCAGAAATTAGATATTCTGGTTAAATCAACTTTTCATTTTCGCCCAGTCAGTATGTTTTCTACGTATACACACACACACACACACACACACACCCATACCCACATACACAAATATTAGAACAAGCAAAAAAAAAAGAAAATTTAGAACATTTGTGTATTATAGCAAATCTCAAGTTTGTATATATCCCCCACTCCTCGGAACGGATTTACGACAATGGCCTCCTTCCCTTTTTTGTTTTTTTGTTTTTTTGTTTTGTTGTTGTTGTTGTTGTTGTGTATGTGTGCGTGGTGTATGTAGGTGTGAGGGCGGGTGTGTGTGTGAGTGTATTTTTTTATTTTTTTTTTTAGGAGGGAGGCTGCAGCCCCCAAGTCACCCCCACCCCAATTACGCCAGTGAAAGATACGGCCCATTAATAATGTTTAACATTGTAGGCCCAATGTGCAGACAAAGTTATGTTGATGAGTTTTGCAGAACTATAAGGTGGTGTCATGAACTTACCTCCCATTGCCAAGTATTCTGAAAACATTTTATGTTAAAGGGAAATCCAACCTTAATAGCAAGTTGCTCTGAAATAAAGAGGGAAAATCAGAGAAGCAGATCGGTGAAATTTTGAACGAAATCGGACAAGCAATAAGAAAGTTATGATTTTTTGGAAGTTGTAATCACTATACATATGGGAATTTCAAATTGGCCGGAGAGGTAATGTCACGATGATGAAGTTGTCGACAACTCCACCATTCGCTTCAACACGCAAATTCTCATTTTTTTCAAAATGTTTTACTCAGTAGGATCTTTTTCTTTCATGAGTACCTATAACAATGTGCTATCTCCAATTATGAGTACTGCCCCGAGGGTGAAGGCGCTTTATAGGAGAAAACCGCAAATTAATTATATTTTCGTGTACGACAAACGGGAGAGTTGTCCGCAAGTATGTCACAACTGACTAACCAAATTGCCAGTTTGAGATTCGCGTGATGTTAGTGATCTCATTTTTCAAACATCCGTAACTTTCTTTTTCCTTGTCCAATTTCTTTCAAACTTTCACCATCCTGTTTTTCTTATTCTTCTGTTTTCACCCAAATCATCATTTTACCAAGGTTAAATTGCCCTTAAAGTCCCATAGTTTACATAGTTTTCATGTACGTGCAGTTTGTGTAGCAAAAAGGAAATATTGGAAAGAAACGTGTGAAATAGAGTCTCATGTTGTTCTCCTTGTACAAAAAGATATCATGTACGCGATCATTTACTATTCTGTCCATGATTTCCGGTGAAACGGCGGATCGTGTTACGCGGCACACAATCCGCCAGGTGGATTTAGTACTCTGATCGGCGAAAGGGCTAGCGGGTTTGGTATCATTTGGTAAATATGTTGTTCCCTGTGAAAGTATAGTTTGATTGTCTCAAATTAACAGACAAAAAAATTGCTAGTTTCATACAATCAGACCATACATAATTAGATAATAATAATACTGGTTCCTTTAGACCTAAATCTAAAGGTACAGTTTGATATTGTTTTATCTATAATAAAAAAAAATACTACAAACAGTAAGAAAACCATGAAAAGGATTTAAGAAAAGATATTTTCAAGTGAATTATTGCATCAAAAAAACAATGTGTTCTTTGACAACGCTTTGCCCCCCCCAAAAAAAATGCTCTGTATGTAAAAAAAAACTTTTCTTAACTTCTGACTATAACTCAAGAGTGTTTTTATTCATTTAAATTTAAATTTTCATAACGTAATTTTGAGTATATTAATCTTCTTTAGGTGCAATTTGGTGTTAATTGGTCTTTTGATTAATAAGTTGTTAAATTGTGAAAAATGTATTGCTTTTTCAAAAGTAGCCCCCCCCCCCCAAATTGTAAGGATTATGTAAACACATTTAAACAGAACTGAATAAAACATTTTGAGTTATCATAGCCAGAAGGTAAGAAAATGTTTTTTTTTTTTTTGTGTTGCTTTTTTTTTTTTTTTTTTTACATACAGAGCTTTTTTTTTTTGGGGGGGGGGGGCAAAGCGTTGTCAAAGGTCACTTTGGGGTTTTCATTTCAGGGGGTATGACACCCCCTTCCCGATGGACAGAGCATTGACAACAATGGTTGACAGTTTTGTCAGTTTATATATTTTTGGAATGTACATCCATAGCTCTTCCTTGTGACAAAATTTGGTCCCTGGGCTTCAAGGGGGAAAATTCATCCCAATTTTTTAGGGGCCCATCCTAACGGACATTTTCGTCATTTTTTTTTTTTTTTTAAATGTCCAGTCATACTACTTCCTACTCACAAAGTTTGGTGCATGGGGGAGATGGGATGAAATCGAAATGGGGTCTTTTGGGGGGCTCTGGGGGCTAAACCAGACGGCTATACGGTCTGGCTGATAACCATTTTCAATGACTCAAATGGTCTAAGTAACATTAAGGGGTAAAATCTTATGGATAAGATGGGGCGACTATTTCTGGACAGGTGCCCCCAAAATATCGAATCACTATATAAGGAGTGAGGAATGTCAGAAGTTTTGTCTTGACAGGGAAGATGGGGGAAGGTGTAATGAGACTAGGTACGAGACTAGGCTAAAAAATGTACTACGATACAATTTCATGTGTATTGAATATGTCTAGACTGCATGTTTTATTAATTCTATTCATCAATAGACAATTAATCATACATTTGCACTGGCACAAAAGATGTAAAGAATACCTTCTTCTCTTGCTCGTTTCAGGTCTTTAAAGCTCACTTACAGTTCAGTAGCAGAGAAAAAAATTGTTATGATACGTGTTATATATACTCTCACATGGTTCTCCTTGTATCAAAAGATACATGTGCGAGATTATTTTACATTTCATCCATGATTTCCGGTGAATTTAAGTGTAAATATTTGATAAGAACGCTAAAACAATATTCTACGTTAGGACCTTTCAACCCTCGACGGCTAAGCTCTCCGCGCATTAATCTCAGCGCTTCGCTGGAAGTTAGCGTGTGAGTCGCTTGTGTATACAACGGGTGTTTCCATTCGCTGACTCACTTTTTTCTGACACCCCTGACACCCTTTTTCTGACACACTTATTTTCCATTCACTTTGTACACAGGGCTTTTAAAAAATATTATTCTTTTTTTTTTTTAATGAGAAAGTTTCTGTGACTGGCTTTCTTGCTAGTGAATATTCATTAGCTATCTAATTGATTTTTCATTAGGAGAGGCTTGGTTTGATTCCATTTCTGTAATTGGCTTTTATACTATTGAATATTCATTAGCTATGTAATTGATATTTCAGAACAAGTTGGCGGTCATCTTTTGGTCGTGCGATAATTACGATCAACTTTTTAACAAGTTCCTGAAAATAACTCTTTTATCGAGAAAATTTTGAAATGAGTCAACTTCGTGTTCTTTGAGGTGTGTATTTTGATTTGATAATATTGAAATTTGTTGTCTGTTTTTGACTACTGCAACAGTAAATGTTTGACACAGTCCCACATGATAGGCATGCCATGGGCCTAGGACGATCAGGGGATCGGTGCTCCTACACCTATGCGTATCTCACTCTGAATATCAAGATAATCAAAAGATATTTTGTTGAAAGGAAAAAGAATAAATCAATTTATTCACTTTTGTCTCTGCCAATGCACACGTCGCCACGACTGCCGCGACTGATCAGTCGCGTCGACTCAGGAGACAAAAAAATGGCTTGCGCTCTCACCAAAGCGATGCCAGGGCGACGTCCCAGATGTCTCCGCGACATCTCCAGATGAGGTACGAGGTGACAACCAATTCGCTCGGAAGTCGTGGGGACATCGCCGCGACGTACCCGGCAGTATTGCGGCGACATCTCCGATATGTCGCCATGGGTCTAATGAATATTCAATAGCATAAAACCAGTCACAGAAACGGAATCAGGCAAAGCCTCTCTGAATGAAAAATCAATTAGATAGCTAATGAATATTCACTAGTAAGAAAGCCAATCACAGAAACTGTCTCATAAAAAAATGAATAACAATTTTTTTTTTAATGTTAGTAAACCGGCCTATTCGGTTTCTAAGGTCCCCTCTCCTGATTCTCCTGTATTACTTGCCCTGTTCATTTCTCTTTTCCTATTTCCTAATTTATTCATGATTCTTATTTTCCACTTGATCCGATTTAGATTGTCAAGTACTGTCCTAGGAGTTGGCCTTTTGTCTTTTAATTTTTTAGACTTTTAATGTATTCATGTAGCACGTGCCCAGTTTTTCTTCTTTTATATGTCTCATTATTTCACATGTTAATGTATGTAATTTATCGTATTTAATTTATTATCAGCCGGTGGAGGCTAATTTTCTATGTATTTTTTATACATCATGGACCAATAAAATGAATTGAATTGAATTGAATTGAATTGAAATGAAATGAATTGAATTGAATTTATCACATTTTGTCACTGCTTCTTCTCTGCCTCCTCTTCTTAGGGATGATCCCAGTAGACCGACAACCTATGAGGAAGAAATGACTATAGCATAGAACAGCCTACCAAAACATTAATGCACACATTTCTACCTCAAGAGTAAACATGTGAGTGTAATTAGAAATGTAACACCTTCCACTGAAATTTCTTTTTTTTTGTTTTTGTTTTTTTGTTCCATCTGCTTTATGGGAATACACAAAACTCGAAACTCGCATGGGACTGTTTTACGTAAAGATCCTGTCATATTCGCCAGGAGCAGGGGCCGCGGAGCGTTTTTGAAAGTGGGGGGGGGGGGGGGCTGATCTGATTTCACTCATTAATGACAATTTTCGACCCTTTTTTCCGATATTTTTAACGTGTCTACTCAGAAAAGTGGGAGGGGGCTGTAGCCCCCCCCCCCCCGGCTCCGCGGCCCATGAGGAAGGTGTCACCCACCAAAAATCTATAATCCCACATTTTAATGTTGAAAGGAATTAGCAATCCAAGAAACTGGAATATGTTTTTCGAAGTCTCTCTCCCACAGAGATATGCATTCTTAGTATTTATCAAACACCGTTTCATTGTTGAAAGGAAACGAACAAAAAACTGGATATTTTTTTCGAAGTCCCGCTCCCTGGCAGACATGCGTTCATTGAACTCTCTAATATATCGGGACGAGAGACCCGAGGATTACAGTTATTAATAGGCCAGGAGCCTGTCCCGAAATGGTCACCCAATTTTACATATGAGATTTGACCCCTTAAATTTACTTAGACCATCCCTGTCATTCACAAAAAGCTTGTCAGCTCGAACGAAACCGCCGGGTTAGGCCCCCAGAGCCCCCCCCCCCCAAAGGGCCCTAAAGTCGGGTCGATTTCAACCCATCTAATATATACGCGCCAAACTTTGTCAGAAGGAAGGTGCATGACTATACATTACCAAAACACAAAAACTAACAAAATTTTCCATCGGGAAGGGTTGTCTGACCGCCCCTAGAAATTGGGGAAAATCTTTCCCCTTAAGGCCCGTGGACCAAATTTTGTCAGAAGGAAGAGGTATGGGTGAACATTTCAAAAATATAAAAACTGACAAAAATTTCCATCGGGAAGAGGGTAACATGCCCCTCAAAAAAAAACACCAAAGTACCCCTAAACCAAGCTTTGCTGCCCAAAATGCTCTGGATGTAGAGAAACCCCCCTTTTTTGCATTATAACCCTGTGCCATTGTCATGATTGTAAACTACATAATTTTTTTCAAAGACATGATAGGGCGCACTGACAACTGCATGAAGTATATTGTCTTTAATAATATGTATATATATATATATATATATATATATATATATATATATATATACATATAGTAAATAGTGTGTTTATAATACGCACTGTGATAAGTTAGATTCGCATCACGTGACGTGCAAACAAAATTGTTATAGTGCACAACTGTACAAACTGTACTTGCAATCAGAAAATAATTCATGGCCTCTACGAGATTTCAACAAATGACATCAGCTATGCCTATAGTCTCGAAATGGTTCGGGTTTCTCTTTTAATGGACAAATATAATTTCCTCTGTTTTCATAAACACACTTTCTTATGCTGAACTTCAAATTAATCAGAAATAGACAACTTTGATTAAAGGCTGGCAGATCACTTATGGTTGTGGGGATACTAATTTCTTTTCTGAAATTTCTGAAGCTAGCAGCAGCAAAAGGAAGGATCGACCCTGACAGACTACCCCTACACAATATGCAACTATATATTAACTTAACAATCTCTCTGTCTTCATCTGCAGATTGTGGTATGAAAGAATCTGTATGCATGTAAGCAATCATTGACCCTGTCGGAAGAGGATGGAATCCTTACAGTAAAAAGAAACTCAGATCAAAGATGCTATTGGGCAATGATATCATTCCCAAAATCCTCCTCAAAGGAATTTGCTGTAACTGCCAGGAAGGAAATAAGTAGTGTCCAAAATAATTGGAATGCTGTTACATGTTTGCCATGATATATGTTGCTGAATGTGGAGTGTGTTGGACAATGATCTAAGTCTCTATCGGTGGAGAGAGAAAAAATGCAAAATAACTGGCTAGTGACGAAGAAGAAATCAACTAATTATTACCAAATGATTTGTTTTTTAATGATTAAGATTCAGTCTTCATTTGACATTTGTCATCTCGAAAGTTCGATCAAGATTTAGTTCTGGCCGTCGGATTGAATACTATCGTGTTATTGCAAAACATTTCTATTATTTTTAACCTCTGACCTCATTTTGGAGGTCACACTTTGATCATCGGAGACAACTTTTATTTTGTGTGTACTTCTTTTACAATTCTGAGCATTTTGACACCAAGATTGACCACATACCATATTTTATACTTGAGATACAATTTTCATGTTTTCAGCAAAGGTCAATGACCTTTGACCTCTGGAAATAGGACTTTCCCCATCCCTATTATATCTTACTTATTGGGGGTAATTTATGTTACCCATATCAACTGAATTTACATGAAATTTGTTTTCATATTTTTTCCACGGGTCAGTGACAAATATGACTTTTTTGGGGTGATTTTAAGTGACATTTTTTGGTTTTTACCTCAATTTAGAGGTCACAACATGGTCAACGGAGGCAAATTTTATTTTGTGTGTACTTCTTTTACAATTCTGAGCATTTTGACACAAAGATTGACCACATACCATATTTCATACTTGAGATACAATTTTCATGTTTCCATCTAAGGTCAGTGACCTTTGATCTCTAGAAAAAGCACTTTCCCCACCTCCTATCCCACCTAACTTTTTTTTCGTCAATGTTGATACCCATATCTACTAAAATTTGTTGAAACTTGCTTTCATTAAATTTTATCTTCACAGACTAGCGTTAAATGGCTAATCTGGGGTGCATTTCAGGTGACATTTTTTTTTGTTTTTGACCTTTGACCTCAATTTAGAGGTCACGACTTGGTCATCGGAGTCAAATTTTATTTGGTGTACTTCTTTTATATTTCTGAGCATTTTGACACTAAAATCGTCTACATACCATATTTTATACTTGAGATACATCTTTTCATGTTTTCAGCAAAGGTCACTGACCTTTGACCCCTAGAAAAAGCACTTTCCCCACCCCCTAGCCCACCTAACTTTTTTGGTAAATGTTGATACCAAGACTACTAAAATCAGTTGAAATTTGCTTTCATAAAATTTTTTCACAGAATGGTCAAAAATATGGCTAATTTGGGGTGACTATAACCTTGTAAACAGGTGTAGTTCTAGCCAGTTTCCAATCTTTTGGAAAGATTCCACATATGAAACTTTCATTACAAAATTTTGTTGAGAGAAATACAAATATATTTGAAGAGTTTAGTACCAAAGTTTAAAATACTAGTATTAAGACTGCTCTCTTTCGATAGCAGAGACAGATTATTTTTTGTTGTACCAGGATTAATTGATTTAAAAACAAACGTGTGGATACTTTCAGTGTGGATCCATAATGAATTATGGTTACTGACAGTCACTGAAATCTGTTTACCAATACTTACAAAATAATCGTTTAATCTATTACTGTCTTGTGGTATAGCAAAATCTTACTTCTCCCTTCCAGTTATTTTGTTTATTTTTTTCCATAATTTCTTAATATTATCATTCCTGTAACTCTCAGTATAGTCAGACCCAACTTGGAAAAACCGAGCACAGGTATATACTCCGAAAACGGCGTATCAATATAGAGCCCTCATCGCCCAGTGCGAGGCAGTGCGTACAAAAAGGCAAGGGGGAAATCCTGCGAATTCAACCTGCCAACCATATATACATGTATATATCTATATATATATATATATATATATATATATATATATATTAAAATAGAGCTGCATGTCAATTTCCTTCAAAACATTTGAATGATTCGTCATATGAAACAACTTTCAAATGACAAACATTTGAAATAAATATATCCCCAGCATTACTTTTGAAAAATACATTATCGACAGCAAGGCAACATTGCACGATTTTCCCACTACCAATGCCTTTTGTACACACTGTCTCGCACTTAACGATGAGGGCTCTATCATCTTGCTCTATACAAAGCCATCCATACATATGTATGGTGGCTCTGGCTCTATACAGAGCCCTATATGGAGGGCTTTGGCTCTATACGTCGTTTTCGGAGCATATACATGTGCTCGATTTTCCGGAGTTGGGTCTGACTGTGCTTTCTGCTCTCGAATGCAAACTTTCACTATTCAAAATAGAAAATCTTCTCACTCGGTCGCAATGCTCCCTCGTTTAATACACATAAACTTTAAATTAAAGAAAATCTATAAACAGGTGTTATATATATATATATATATATATATATATATATATATATAAAACTCGCATACTTTGTATTTGTTATTATATTATATTTAGTCTATACATGTATCTAATTGCATGCCTGCATCTCGTGTCTTCAAACTAAAATCTAAGTATAGTAATTGAGTAGTATATACATTCTTTAATACTTTCAATAAAATACATTTTTCCAGTAAAATTTTGAACTTGCTCAAAATGTCCTACTTTAATCACGTATATAAGATTCTCATAACCTCACACTATGAAAATATTAACTTAATACTTTTTGCTTTATATATTTATATGGAAAGACTATATCATTATATCTTTTAATATTTTTTGTTACAGTTACTTGCTCCTACTTCTTTACTTATTTACATTTCTTTATATATGCAGTCACAGTTTTAGTACAGTGTTAATTTCTTTCACGATCTATAGTGTATCACCGTAGTACTGCAATTAAGCGATTCTCAGTTCCTATTTCTTTATTAATTATCACTTTCAGTATCAAGCTCTGTCGACGTGCGACCAAATTTTATGCTCAAAGTAATGTTTAATTTTCTAGTGTATTGTTTTGTCAATCCTTGTACATATTTTCCGCCTTGTACCGTCCTGTAACACAGGCAGTATCCTAGGCTGAATGTTTTTCTACATGCTTGTTTCTGAATTATTTTCAATAAATAAAGTATGTATTAAAAAAAAAAAAGGCAGAGAGGAATGTCCCCCGAAATTGAAAAGTAGCAAAAAATTAACGATGATCGGTCGCTACTCATAATCGGAGAAGAGGTTCACTATTTATGATAGGAGAAGAGGGTCGCTATTCATAAAGTCAATATTCCTAAGGGTCGCTATTCATAATCGAAGAAGAGGGTCGCTGTTCATAATCAAAGAAGAGGATCACTATTCATAATCAAAGAAGAGGGTCGCTATTCATAATCAAAGAAGAGGGTCGCTATTCATAATCGAAGAAGAGGGTCGCTGTTCATAATCAAAGAAGAGGGCCGCTATTCATAATCGAAGAAGAGGGATAGGGTTAGGATTATTTGTAAAATTTTGATTGTTCAATAAAACACAAATATTAAGTTCGTATGCACTATTAACGTCAAAACTTGCCAACAGGCCATTCTATGTTTCCATTGATAGTTCGTCAATAAAAATCTGCGATATTTTCTGTTGTAAACTTACGTGTCATGGCTTGTCTTCTGTCTTTATCAGAAGAATTATTCACTCGATTACAAATGAGAAAAATGGGTAGGTGTCCTGTATTTCGCTATACAGTGCGTCCCAGAAAAAAGTACACAGTTGGAAAAGTTCTCCCCAAATAAATGTCTCAAAGTATTTTAAGGAATTTTTTATACAAGTGGATGGCTTAGGGTCCCTTCTATCAAATGACACCAAAATATCTCACAATATTTTACGCTTGAGTGAGCAAAGGGCAATAATGAGAAAGGGTGCAAAATCCAGTCTTGACAAGAATTGATATTGGCTCTGGCTGTATCAACCGAGCTGAGAGTCATGTAAAGGCTTAGAAATTTCCATATTCTGATCAATTAAAGACAATTTATGAAATAACAGGCTATGTTCTCTGTATATCCTTACACATCCCATCAATATTTTATGCTTGAGTTGGTAATTAACTACTTTGCTGGGTGTTTCAATGTGTTACTTTTGGTGAGTCTTTTAATTTCATCTGGCTTGCTTGCTTTCTCAACCATAAAGTTTTGATGGGATATATCAGGAATGTTATATGACGTTTCGTTAGTCAGCGTTCAGACACATAAATCCACAAAAATTCATCGTATAGCTAAACCGTTTCGGTATAATTTTTTTGTGTCTGAACACCGTGAATAACGTTCTGTACATAATTAGCATGCAGCATGCATGGAGGGTAAAGAGATGTTTACAATAATATGTTTATATCAGATCATAATAGAACGACAATACACACCCGATGGTGGACTGGGTTTTACGAGAAGAAGAATGCATTCTTGGCTGAGGCCTTATACATAAATATATATAGGCTATATATAATTATATTTCTCGGCATTCAGAAGCACTGGATCAGAACATAAAATAGGTATAGGTGGCACGGTGGAATTGGTGCACTGTGGCAAGGGGCCCGGGAGGGGAAGGAACAGATTTGATCACGATAATGTTTTTTGCTTTGTTTTGTTTTTGTTTTTGTTTTTGTTTTTGGGGGGTGTTTTGTGTGTGTGTGTGTGTGTTTTTTTTTTGGGGGGGGGGGTGTTTTGGGGGTGTTTTTTTTTTTGGGGGGGGGGGGGTCAGCAGGAGGAGCTGGAGAGTTATAATCACCTATACCGCTTATAATTTTCATGTATTCCATAGAACTTTGATGCCACGATAAGACGACGTGATGAGAGTGTACAAAGGGATATTTCTTCTCCCCTACCTTTCTCTTATTTTCCTTTCTTTCCGTGCCGTTACGTTTTGCCTGTCCTTTCGATTCGAAATCAAAAATAAGAGAACATTCAAGCCATTTATGGAGAAAGATTGTTATGATAAATTGTAATATAGGCCTTATGATAATATCACCAAATTCTTCTTCGTTTTTATATCATTATCATTATTACCATTGTTATTATTATCATTATTATCATCATCATCATCATTATTATTATTTATTATTATTATTATTATCATCATTATTATTATTATGTAAAGGAGAGTTCCTTGACCCCCCCGCTCAAGAATATACTCACCTATAACACCGTATTACTCCCACGCTAGCGTACACATGCAGATGAGTAGTTTCAATAGTAGTAGTTGCAATATACATGTGCTTTTCAATTCAGTTCACGTGACTGGTTCCTTTGTCAAAAATACCAGGGTGAGAAAGGCAGCCCATTGGCTAGAAACGGAATCATTTTAACAAAGGAACACGTTTAAGATATGTGCTGGGCAAGAATATATTTCAACATATAGCATTTCGGCAGAAAACAACCACTGCTCATTTTTATTTTCAGATTTAAATCATACATCCCCAAAAGACAGGGACTTCATGATTTTTTTAAACGCCTCTTAATTACCAGCTTCTCCACGGTTACATGACGAAGGAAAAATTCTAGAATTTGCGCGCAGAGCGCACGGCGAAATTAATGTCTGATCGACTAATACCTTTTGTATTTCATTGTTTGGAAAGTTTCTTTCCCGATTTTTTTTTTCCTGATTTCATTTTCCACCTCCGGATTTATTGGGGAAGTGAAACGATATGTTTGCCCTTCCAATATTTTCTTTTGGACGGGGAGTAACTGCCCGACCTGCCACCCCATAATCGACGCCCCTGCCAAAGATGTCTCAGATCACATGTGAATTCATCGACGTCGTCACGCGATAATCTTGACAGAACTGGTTGCAAATTGACAGGGAAAGGACAAGATTGGAAAATGGCGATATTGGCAGGAACATCCAGCAGGAATGCCCTTAAAATTGTACCTGCGTTCTTCCTTCAAAGTGCCTTTGTACTTGGTACCGTCAAATCTATGGGTATCTTTCTTCCTGAATTGGAAGCAGACTTGGGAATAACACCAACGGACATCGGCCTTAGCCTTGGGCTGTTCCAGGCCTTTCATTTTGGTCTAAGTAAGTATGTAAACTAAACTTCTATTCACTATTTAGGACACCCGTAATTATGATGATGATGATAATGGTGACCGTACCATCAAATTTGTCGGTGTCTAAAACTTCCTGGTCTGTCTGTTTGGATATTAAACTCCCTTAGGATTTTTACATCATCGTTCATCACAGGTTCTTCTTCTTGGCCAGACCCAAGTAAACTGCAGCTGCCACTTTACCATGCCTTCATTTGTGCTCAGTGTACGCCATTTTGCTGAACTCACTCACCAGATGATTTACTGTTAAAGACAATTTAGTCTGCAAGCACAGACCCAAATTTGACACTTTATCAGAAAATCAATGTGTGTCTTGAGAAAAGCCTAACCCAGCTACCTACTGGTCGTATCAATATAGGTCAGGAGCAGCTATAGTACAGGGCCTATGGTAGTCTTACAGTGTAGAGACTCTTTCACGACTGACCAGGGTTTGTGCCTGCAAACTTTAAATAAGTGTTGATTTCTAAGTCAATAAACCAAACCCTATATTTCAAAGACATCACACCAAAGTAACTGGTCATGCATTTTCAATTTTCAATTTTATATTATTGTTATTAATAAAAATTATCAAAATAATAATGATAGAAATTATTTTCGTTATCATTATTCATTATCATTATTTATATAATTATATTAGTCGAAGTGTTAGTAGTAGGCCTATTAGTAATATTGTTATTATTATTCTTAGCATTATCATTATCATAAAAAAATTTATTCTATTACTGACAATAATATATATTTCAACAAATTTGTTTTCCTATTCATTTTTTTCAATTTAAAGAAATTTATTTCCAATTTTCCAAGTATATAAAGTAATAAATGAACAAAATAATTTAACTATATTTTTAACAAAAAAATATGACAAATTATACATTCATGTAATACATACATAGAACTTCTATCCTATCTTACCTACTCATACAGCTCCCATTCCGACATATATTTACTGTAATTCGGGCGATACTTACCGCCGGTTACTGCTGATATGTGGTGCTGCTCTTGCTGCTGGAGGCCTTCTCATGGGATGTACGATCACTAACAAAGCTCAACTAGCCGTCTACCTCACAGTATCTGGTAAGTACAACATATTTTTGTCCTAATACCTAAGGAGCCCGGGAGAGGACATGCTCGAAAAAAAGATATGGGCCTATCAGTCGTTCAACCACTTATATTTCGTTCGCACAACTTATAACTCGTTCACACAACATAGTCGTTCCCACCACTTAGCAAATCGTTTCCACCATTAGGTCTACTAATCTAATTCGTTCCTACCCCTTTGTAACTGATTCCCACCACTAACTAAGTCGTTCACACCTCTTAGTAAGTCCCACCACTTAGTAAGTCATTCCCACCGCTATAATCTAAGTCGTCCCCACCACACCGAATTCGATAAACGACACGACAACACGACATGAACGACTTTCTAAAAAACGCTCTTGATAGCCTATATGGCACCCGTGCACACTGCCATGACTTTTTTTTTAAACATTGTGCACGACGTTTTTAGCCGTTCCAAAAAAATTGCTCAGCATGGAGAGGGGTATTAATCTCCCTAGATGGGCCATGCGGGTATGTATTAATAGACGTATGAGGCGGAAGGGGGGGGGGGGGGGGGGTCACAATGGGCTGCAGATCTCGACCCCCCCCCCCCCCGCCGATTTTCAAAGGTTCAATATTCAAAGTAGCACCACTTCATATTCGGGCAGTGAGGTGCCAGAATATCCTCATATTTGGGAAGCGAGGTTCCCGGATAACTATATGTAACTTCCGAACATTTTCACTACGAAAGTAAAAAAAAAAAATGAAAAGTTGATTCGGGGAAAAGGCGTCAGCGCCCCCTGCGGAAATGGGCCCTTATGATCAAGAACTCTTCATTTGTCTTCATTTTTGTCGATATATTTGGGTGTGCCATCCCCCCCCCCCCTTCATTAAAATGTTCTAGTGACACCCCTGTCCCTTTCAGCTTCCATTAAGTTATTGATGCAAATTATTGACTTGTCTTTTGTCATCCCGTTTCCCTAAATTATCACTCCATGCAGGAGAAAATGTGCCCGTAAGTCTATAATAAAAGGGAATAGAGTCATCATGTATAGGAAATATTTATTAACTTTAATGTATGGTCTAAATAGACAATGTAATTTATCTTAACTGTGTTTTGTGAATTGTATCTCAGAAATGTCATACAACTGTACAAGTCACTTTGTGGCTTAGAGGTAATGCTTGTTCAGAAGGCTATGTCATTTTGTAGGGCATGAATACATCTACGAGAGATTGTACCTGGTAGCTGATGCAAAAGGATGCTCTGAAGAACAAGCGAGAGTCGAAGGGAATGAACTGGATGCCATTCATCTTTCTCAAATAGCTCAGTGTCTCTCCCCAGTCCACCAGCTACTAATATCAATACCTCCTGTGTCACCACACCCTCCTTGCTTGCAGTTCCCAGTACCCCCAGTACCCCTTGCCAAATTCTGCTTGAAGGGAGACCCGTATTTTTTTCTTCTCTCGCCACCGCTCGAAAACTCGCTCAGTGGGGGGGGGGGGGGGGGGGGGGGGTTATCAGATATTTTCCTCCATAATTCTCTCACCAAGCAAAAAAAAAAAAAAAAAAAATCGAGGAAAAGTTGTCGGGGGGGGGGGGGGCAGAGTGCCCCCCTTCCCCCCCATCTACGCTAGTGCCCCCCCTCAGCTACGCTCGTGCCACCCCCCCCCCCCATCTCCAAATGATCTCACAATGGAGTTTGCAAGGACACACCAAAGGCATCACTAAATGAAGATGACAGAATCCATTCATTTCAGTATTCTGAGTAACATCCTTACTCCCAAAGAGGATTTCATTTTTCAGCCCCTACTACTATCTTACTTCTCTTCCTTTATTTTACTACCTGTTATGCACTATCACACGTATGTTCTCTGGTTAGATTGTTATTTAGTCTGCAATTATATCATTTCTTTAGTGGGGACTTTTAACTTACATTTGCCAAATCTCTTTTTCAAAATCTACCTGTGGTTATTACTGTTGAATATCACTTTACATTTTTGCCCCTTACATACCCATTCGGCCGTTAGAGATTTAATCTCGGGAGATGCATCTTACTAGCAGCATGTCCCATGTATTTTGGAGGGGGGGGGGGAGGTGTCAGAGCTAAATGTATTTGCTTACTACATCATAATCCTTAGGGAGATGAATTCATTTGCCCTTTAATGGAGCTTGACGTTTATTTACACCCCTCACAATACCATTCATAAGATATTTAGATTAATGCATTTAATATTTGCATTATTTTTTTTTTTAATGTATACTATTGTTCGAAAAATTCCATACTGGTCTATTTGTTAAATGTGCTTGTATTGGTATCTAACTCATTAAAGTTTTGAATTGCACTATTAAATATCTTTGTTTATTCATTTTTTTAAGGTATTGTTTCAAATAACATTCAGTATTGTCAGATCTCATAAACAGAATTCTTAAAGAGGGAGGGGGAGGGGGTGGGGGGGGGGGGGTAGAGAGAGAAAGGAGAAGGAATTGGGAAACACATTTAATTTTGAGATTATTTTGAGTCGTTTTAAGATTTTCCCTAATGTGTAATAATCTTGATGACTGTGTATAAAGCAGTAATAGGTCAAGACCCTAGTTATATCGTAGAACTATATTAAAACTAAAATTTCACATACATACCCACAACCAAATAATACTATGTTGTGAAACTACCGCAAACTCCATAAATAAAACAAAAGTAACTCCAGGAGATCGTGCATTTGCATGTGCGGCTCCCAAACTGTAGAATGACTTACCAATGGACATTAGGAAATCACTATCGTTAAATACGTTCAAATCAAGACTAAAAGCACATCTTTTCATTTAATTGTTTATGCATGTATTAGTAGCTTTAAGCATATCAGGAGCTCTTGCAGCGCAGTAGACTATATTTACGTAGTTTCTGCGCTTTATAAGTTTGTATTTGTATTTGTAAAGAATTGCTTTCGCTTTCTTAAATCAGCCATGATTATGTTGTGAAATAACTTAAACATAGAATATCTAACAATATACCCACAATTTTCCCCTTATATTTACAATAAGAAAGAAAGGAGATAACTGGAGTGCATGCGGTTGTGATGGAAATTTTATTTCAGATTTATTGTAAAGCAGTGAGTATAGGTAAAAGATTTAACATTACATTTCAGTTAATCCAAGGATTGGTGCTCTAAATTACAACGTAAAGCCAATGATGAACGTCGGTTAGGATGTGTTGGACTGTGGGTAAACGCCAGACACAATTGTGAACAGATGGGACTAATAAAAAAATCTTAGCCAGAGAGGAAAATGACATTGATTTATCATTGTATTTTTATACAAGTTACCTAGTCAAAATCCAGGTATATTTGCTTTTTCAGATTTTCTGTTTCTATATATATTGGTCTTGTAACTGGGAGGACCCGGTTTAGAAACCAAGAGGAGGACTAAAATCCGTCGGTTCTCTGGTTGCTTATTTGAGCCATTCTCCGCTAAAGCGTTCAATTCCGATGGTATTAATGGAAAAAAAATTAACCAAAAAATTTTATTTTGAAAGTTATTTGGATTCGCAAACTTGAATACTTACAGAATACAAAACAATTAATGGATGATTTCTAACAAAATCCAATTTTGGGGGAAAAGCAGTCAGAGTTGACCATGCTTTTACCATTTTTGATGACCTGCAAGATACGTTACTATAAGTTCTTCATGCAGAAACAACTGAATTTCAACGAGAACCAACGCCCGACATGTCACGGCGGCTCCGTATAAAGGAGCCATGGGCTTTGTGAGACCTCCGCAAGGAGCCTGTGCGATGGTGGCAAGAAGCTCGTGCAGGAAGTACGATGGCAGAGCGTGTCACGTGCGTTCATCAGAACGGGTAGCCACACGCAGAGATTGTTGGACATGCCCAACAGCCTCCTTGCATGTCCTGTGTACTCCTAAGCCCGGCGCACACTGCACGATCCGACTGCAATCCGATGGCTCTGCGACTGTGAGCCCAATCGGATCGCAGTCGCAGGACTTTTTTTTTTTTTTTTTAAGAATCTTTTATTACTTCCTTTTTCAAAATAACATTTTCGCAATAATCAAGGTAAAATATACAAACAAATATATTCACATGCAGTATCATTGTGCCAAATTACATAATAATAATAAGTAACCATAATATTTTACATGCATGTATTAAATAGTAAATTATGCAAAATATGGAAGTCTTTGTGATAAAAAAGGGGGAAAATATAAAAAGAAGATGAAAAGGAAGAAAATGAGAGAAAAAAGAAAAAGAAAAAAAAAGAAAGAAAAGGCCCCCCCCCCCCCCCCCCCCCATTGTGTCCGTTGTTCCGCCTCAGATTTTAAAAAACTACAGTTCAGATTTTTCTTCATGATTTTGATGTTATTAAGCACGCTTAGCTCCCATGTCCATCTCTTCGTCCCGGAAATCAAAATGTTCCCATTTTCTAAGGTGTAATGAGAGGGTACCTCTCTCCAAAGCCAATTTTTTCTCTTCTAATCGATTGTCTGACATCATTGATTTAAAGGTCATGTAAAGTTTTGGTAAGCCCTCAAAAACTTTTCGTCAGATTTCTTCAATTTTTGTCGATAAATAGCAAGATACTAGCAATACTAAGACACTGTGAAGATTTCGCCTCCTAAAGTTTAATATTAAACAAATAAGAGGCAAAAACTAATTTATGTGCCGGGACAGGCACGTAAAATCCCAACAAAGGCAGCATGTGCTACACACTGTAAACACACGTGTAAAACCAATGATGAGTAGCTACACACAGTGCACACACGCTGTCTCTATGCGAAGCCCCAAGATTGCTGTGCGGGGAGCCGTCGGGGTGGACGGGTCCTAGCATAATGGCAGTGATCAAGCATTCCTTACAGATATTTACACTGAAATTCACCAGAAATCATAGATGGAATACCAAATGATTTCTTACAGACATCTTTTGATACAAGGAGAACAACATGAGACTATATTTAACATGTTTCTTTCCAATTTCCTTTTTGCTACCAATACTCTACATGATTGCTTTAATTTCTTTTTCGGTCGGAGGTGTCGCTCTTTTCCTACATTGGAAAGTCATATATTTAACTAATAGAATAAGATGATTTACTAAATTTTCTCTCCCCACATTTTCCATATTAATTCCTAAATAAATTTTCTCCCAGTTCAAATCTCTCAAAATAGGATACTTGAATTCAATGCTAACCTTTTCCCACATATTTTGAATGTGAACACACTCGTAAAAAACATGACTATATGTTTCCTCTTCTTTCTTACAAAAGGAACAACAATTGTTTGAAACTACACCAAAA
Source organism: Heliocidaris tuberculata (assembly GCA_025618425.1). Taxonomy (NCBI): domain Eukaryota; kingdom Metazoa; phylum Echinodermata; class Echinoidea; order Camarodonta; family Echinometridae; genus Heliocidaris; species Heliocidaris tuberculata. Next base: position 6,593,888 of record CM046849.1, read on the forward strand.
CGATACAAATGATGGTTTGTATAAATAATGCTATGTAACATCGCAGACTATACGATTCCACTAAAACCGATATCCGATGATTTTGCAGCGCGTGCGTATTTTGCATTGGAGTAACCATTTTCATCATGTCTTGTATATTATATCAGTTAAGAGGACAAGTATCTTTTCTGAAAATAACATTGTTTTAGAAAACAAATTGGGCTGTTTTACAGTCGGGAAAAAGGTAGGGGAGATCCAGGAGAGTTAAGCCACTTTTTTCATAATGGGCCATATTTCCCCAGACCTGCATTGTGGGTTGGACAACTTCTTCTCATTTGAAATTTAGCTCCTATGTTATAATACAATGTGGGTTATGATATTCAAGGTGATTGCATTTCAAAGTAGTAGTCCGTTTAAAAAAAAATTGTCGAATGGCGCAAGTCTCCCGCAGGGTGAGGAGAGTTGAGCATACTCATAACGAGAGTTGAGCCACCCATGGGAGAGTTGTAAATGGGAGTAGGGAAAGACATGTTTCGCTTGTGGATTGGCCTGCACTGCCTAGTATAAAGTGCTGGTATAATCGCCATAATAACATGCATGATTTTGTAAATGGAAATGACATTTACTAATGGTTAACTATGAATTATTTCAGGCAGCAAATGGATCTGTTTTCCAAATTGTAGACGCATCTTTGATACATCGATCTATGCTGACTTAAAGATGGATAGCTGGGGCTGGGGCATTTGTAACAATATTAATGAATAATTACGGAACATATTCGTCCGCGCAATCAATCCCATGGCATGAGTTATAATTACTCATGTATTTTTTTTTTCATCAGCGATAGCCAGTGTCATTTTTTAATTACTCAACATTAAAAAAAATCAAAACTTTCACCACAATGCACACATAAGATGGAACCCTTAGATATAAACTTTGAAGACATAAAACCATTTTCGTGTAGACATGATAGAGGTCTAACTTAGAACCACATGTATTATGGTACCTGCTGTTTGAAGTAACAAGAAACAGTGTCGGTTAAAAAGTATAATGAACTCATGTCTGCGTGGGAGAGGGACTTCGAAAAACATATTCCAGTTTCTGGTGCGGTTCTTTTTTCAACACTGAAATGTTGGATTTTGAATTGTTGGTGTGTGACCTCCAAATTCACAGTCGGTCAGGTAATAATCAATGAATGATTCTAAAAGGACAGTGTATATTGACTCATAACCATGGTATTGAAGAATGTTCTACTGTTAATGAATAGAATCAATGAAACATGCAGTCTAGACATATTCAATACAAGAACCCACTGACATTGAACATGATATTCCTACATTCACGTTCTTATAATACGTGTTGTAAGATGATACCACAGACTTACTCATCAGAACCCTGACAGACCCGGCGTACTCCCCATCCGAAGCTTCCCCTCTTACAGGCCCCCCAAATAAAAAAGCTGAACAAAAATTTTTTTAAAACCCTACTTGCGTCGCACGTTTTTTCCAAGCACGTATAGGAGCACGCAAGACACGCAAAGAGAGTGTTGGACATGTCCAACAGTCTCTCTGTGTGGCTACGTGTTCAGATGAACATACGTGACACGCGCAGCCATCGTACTGCTTGCACGTGCTTCTTGCGAACATCGCACGGGCTCCTTGCGGAGGTCTCAGGAGGCCCAATTAAGGCTCCATACGGAGCCATACAATGAACTTATGTCTGCGTGGGAGATGGACTTCGAAAAACATATTCCAGTTTCTGGTGCGGTTCTTTTTTCAACATTGAAATGTTGGATTTTGAATTGTTGATGTGTGACCTCCAAATTCACTGTAGGTCAGGTATAATCAATGAAGGCGGCTTCTCAAAGGACAGTGTATACTGACTCACAATCAAGGTATTGAAGAATGTTCTACTGTTAATGAATAGAATCAACGAAATATGCAGTCTAGACATATTCAATACAAGAACCCATTGACATTGAACATGATCCTTGCATATAACAGACTGAATATTTCAAATGGAAGGTCCAGATTGAAATGATTAACTAATGATGTTTCTAGGATGCTAGGTATTTGCAACACATGGAATCCAAAACGAAAATGATTGAAATACAAGTTGGTAGATAGTTGGCTACTGTTTTCTATGTAGAGATAGATGTTATGATCCTATGAAATGTACAATTATATATATAAGAATGTTTGATGCACGACTTTTCGAGCTCGCTTTATAAACAAATTACGTATTTGAAATTGGTGTCCTTGATCGCACATCTCGCGCATGTGGGTTGATATGACATTGTGTTTCATGTAGCCTACATAGGGCTAATATTATGTCATTCAAATGTAGTCATTATCTCTGTTAACTCCCATTTCATGAGATTTCCATTTGAGAACCTAGGACAAAAGGGATGTGCAGTTTCTATCGCTTGAATACAGCATTTTTTTTTCCAAGTAGTAATCTCACACATTGGCATTAAATGTGTACCAGAGGAGAGTTGAGCCATAGATCAAGTCTCCTAATGATTAGTGGCTCATCTCTCACCAGGTCGGCCTTTTTGACATGTAAATTGACTCCCTTCAAACCAGTTCTATCAAATTCCATCAAAACATCTTCAATAAATTTACAATGCATTGGCTACATGTTGCCCACAATGCGACAAAAGTAACTGTTCCTATATTATGTAAATGATAGAAAGTGTCGAACCTCTAACTCTAAAATCCACTTTTTGGAGCAATTTAGAGTTCTTCCTTCGCCTCATGTTTGTAGAGCTGTTATGCAACTTTTTGCCTTAACTGAAAAGAAAGATATGTGACACACTACCAACAGGGGGCGTTTGAACTTTCTTTCTTGAATGCAAGTGGTAGTTATAGGGGGTGGATCAACTCTCCTTGTGGCGCAACTCGCCTGGATCTCCCCTACATGTATCGTTTACACCAAATAGATTATTCTGTTTTTAAAATAATAGTCACAAGACCCAGCCCTGAAAGACCGGGGTATATGAATGAGAACTCGAAGATCAGAGGGTTATTATGAGAAAGAGGATGCCGACATGTCTGCTGGGGGGGGGGGGGGGGGGGGGGGGGGGGTTGGACTTCGATCAAGGGGAAGGGAGAGGGAGAGTAAAGAATAAGGGATTAAGAGAAAATGAAAGAGAGAGAGGGGAGGGGGCTGTAGAGTTATTAAGGGGGGAATGAGAAGATGGGGTAAAATAAAGAGAGTCAGATGAAGGGAATGAGCAAGAAATGGAAGAGGTGAAAAGAATGGTGGAAATGAAAAAAGAGAAAGAAGAGGGTAAAACTGAGACACGGAAATGTAGAGCAGGAGAGAGAGAGAGAAAGAGAGAAAGATGGTGAGGGGGGGGGGGAGGAGGTGAGACTGAGTGTAAGAGAAGAAATTGGAAAAGATTCAGACAGGTCCCATATTGTAGAAAAATAGCATTGAGCGGACTTCGAAAGAAAGAAGAACGGCAATTGAAAGAAAGAAGGAAAGAAGACCCCCCCCCCAAAAAAAAAAGGGGGGGGGAGAGTCTCGAGTGAGATAGAAAGAATGTGAGAAGAGTAAGACAGAATAAAATGAGAGGAGTTAAAAGGAATGAGAAAGAAATGAAGCAAGAGAGAGAGGGGATGAGATAGCTAGGAAAGCCTGGAATAAGAATAAGATTAATAGAGTGAGAGACAGCTTGGGACAAAGAGAGAAATTGATTCGAAGTAGGGAGACATTGGGTGGTATAGGGTGGAAAGAATGAAAAGGGGAAAGGGAGTCCCAGATTTAAAAAAAATGTTTATACATGATTCAGCCCCCTACCCCTTTCTCACTCAAACCTCTTTTTTTCGAAATCATCTTTCAATGTTGATCCATAATTCATCTCCCTCTCTCTCTCGCTTTCTTATGTATACCCATATTTTCTTTTTTCTTCCTCTCAATCCCTTTCTTTCAACTTCTCTATAACTGAAATTTCCTTCTATTCAGATTCAATAATTAACTCTAAATCAATCGTATGGAAACATTCATTTTCAGATATATTCTTGGCACATATCTGGACTCATTAATTGTTTTTCTCCATAAACCATCTTTATCTAGCAATTTCATTCTAATTTCCTTCATACCTCTCCTTTATTTTAGTTCTCTATTATTCTTTTCTGCTCTGGAAGTACTTAAAAATGCATGTGGCAATATTCATGAGAAATCTTAGACATGTTAGAAGCATGCCCTTTTTCTATATCTATCATGTAATGTACAATCATGTAGATTGCACAATTTCTGGCATGGTTCTTCAAACATTCATACGACGCCTTGAAAGTCAACAATAAACAAAGTTTCATTACCAAGCTTCTTTAATTTGTTAAATTATTTAATGAATGAAACAAGCTGATAATATATCAAGAAATTTGTGAATGTTGAGATAACAATTTCTTTGAGAATTCATAGATTCATAGATCACATTAGATTCATGAACATGATGGGACAAACTATAAGAAATTTGTGAATGTTAAGATAACAAATTCTTTGAGAATATCAAATTGGTGAAATTGTAATGTGACAGCGGTGACATTATTTGATAGTGTCGGACAACTCTTCTCATTTGTTTCTGGCGATCATAATTTCCATTTTTGCCTTCCGTGCTGTTTTCTAATATTAATTAAGGATAACATGATGTTATATGTCCTCCAGTAAACAAAATACTTGCTTCTCAGTCATTGAATTTTGAAAAAATGATTAATTTCCTTAATTATGATGACAGAAACAAATGGGATAGTTTTCCTATATACTTGCAATTAGACTCAAGTGCATGCAGTGCAAATATAATGATTTTATCTCTAAAGTCAGGAAGGTGGTAAGGGGGGGGGGGGGCTGGTCACGGAGCTCCTTTATCACTTTGAGACTAGTGTGGCCTTTCACGTTTCAAAATTATAGTTAATCTGTAATTGATGGGAATCTAATGACTGAAAACTGCCCTCTTCCCTTTACAGATAATCTTGTGTAATTCCATACATACAAACTTTGCAGAATGTTAAGTTTTCAGAAATAAGAAGCAATATATTAACTATAGAGTAAGCAATAAATTCAAATGGAAATTTTTAATTGAATCTAAAGTTGGTCTAACTTGCAATATTATGTTTAACTGCATTAAATTCAATTTTGGGTATTCTTTTCAACTTACTGGATAATGAAAATAGCAAAGCATATGTAATTGTACTGTTCAGTCTCGCCAATTCTAGAAAAAAAATCCTCAAACTCATGCCTATGATGATGACCCACTAAGGGCAGCTGCAAAATATAAGAATTTAGATATTTGCCTTTTTTACTGTCTGATTTCTGTCGCAGGGTTGGCGATTTTTTGATTTTTTTTTTTAAATAAAAAAAAATCGGATTTTTTTTTATTTAAATCGGATTTTTTTTATTTAAATCGGATTTTTTTTGATTTTTTTGATTTTCTTAAAATTTCATCAGAAATTATGTTCAATTAGAAATAAATCTTAACGTAATAATAGCATCAATCTTAATCTTATCATAAATTTTACCCCTAGCATTGTTCTTAACAGTTTAATTTGTAATTTAGCCCAGTTAAAAAATATTACATAACCAATAACAATTTTTGAAAAAATTTCCTCCAGAGGCACCAAATGTGTACATATATTTCAAATATGAAATTGCCTATAGAGAATTTTTATTCCATCATTATTTCCTCTTACATATTAGTTATCAAGGTTGATTAAAATCGGTGCTTTAAGAAAATAAAATCTGTGTTTTACATTTGAATCACATGATTTTTATGTAATCAACTTTTTAAAAATTCTCTCGAAAAGAAGCAAAAATTGTCTATTTCAAATTCAAAATTGCCTTCGTGCCTCCACTCTAAAGGAGCGGGGGACATTTTTGGGCTGTGCATTCAGAGTTCCATCCTTGAGTGCATCTGTCTGTCTATCTGTATGTCGGTTTGTTATATTCTTGTTATCACATTAACTTCAGGACCACTTGATTGGATTTTAATTAAACTTGGTCAAGTAGGTACTCTTAGGCAGCAATGATCTGAATAGACTTCAGAGTTGTCAAGTAGGCATATGTACTGTGATGGAAGGATAAACCGGTTAGATTTCAGAGTTAAAGTTTTGGAGAGTTTCAGAGTTCCTTGCAAAAATGTTAATTAGTATTGTTACAAATTTCAACTGAGCAATTTAACTGCATCGCAGCCAATATTTATGCCTCCACACTCCCATAACATTTTAAGTTCTTTGTAACGGGCTAAAACCTTGCATCTAAATTTGAATGTCTCTTGTGTGATCAGCAATAACGACAATGCAGTAACAAGGTAAAAACAGACATGTACAAGGCCCTTACACTGTAACTTTTGAACTTCAAAGTTTAATCAGTTTATTGGTACATATTTGTCCCAAGTTTCATTAAAAACCAATCAGCAGCTCTGAAGTTCTAGCAGTAATAAGAAATAACATATGGACGTATACAAACGCACAATATGCATGCAAGGATACGCTTGGACACCTGCATGGACAAACTGCCAAAAACATGAAAACATGAAAACAAAGATGCCAATGGATTTTATAAAACGGGTTCAAGAATGTAGCCATCCTGATTGGTCAAATAACACCACGTGACCGTGCAAAAAAAAAGTGATAACGCACGGCGAGGGGACTAACCTGGGACTAACCATAGACGTATAATAGATTTACTAGACGGAAAGCAGCACGCGCGGAAATCATTACGCGAATGGAATTAGGCCCCGCCTCTTTCGGATCATTTGAAGAGCCCGATAAGCACCCGATACGTTGCATTATTCATATTTCTTGTGCGTGTCAGTTTATTGTGAAACTTTGATTGGATGCTAGGTCATGAATATGTACATAATTCGATAGTATCGATCAAAATTTACTTGACCTCAACTTCGTCAATTCAAGACCTATTAATTATGCAGATTATATGCCAGACGTCATCCGCACGAAATGAGAGATGTTAGTTCAAAAGGACAAGGTGAGTAGAGGTCAAATTATCATTAAATTTCGTACATTTAGTTTATTAATAAAAATAACTTGTACAATTCTAGGTGATCTACGATAATTTATCTATATTTCAAAAGGATTCACAAGAGTTGTGTTGAAAAAGGATTGAAACAATTTTCTCTCGAAATTACAGTTCTAAATTTATCGTCGAGATGTAGTTTGACACGGAGATCGCTGTCCTCACACGCTGCGGCTCATGACAGCTACCCGGGCAGTCACGGGTCAGTTTCAGCCACTGGCGCGGTGGCTATTTCGACAGCGTCAAAAATTCAATACATGCAAACAAGTTGGATCTAAGAAGATCTAAACAGATCTAACGTTATTAAACTCTAAATGGTGATAGACTGTATTGCATAACCATAAGCTTAATTTCCTCATGTTGTTCATCTGTATGGTGCACACAAGCGTATTCGTTAGTCCAACTACGAGACTACGGTTAACGTTAGATTTGGAATCTGTGACTGTGTGGTGGGATTCTACGATATCGATGATTTTGATAAGATATGAATTAGTGCTGATATAAAATCATTAATGTTACACGAGGTTTACTGTTTTGAACTCTGAATATTTGTTGAAACTTTATTCCATAAACCGAAGTCTGAAGGATAGTCTATCTTGAGTAGATGTAGACTTGGCTAGGCCTAGGGCTAAGTAAAGCTGTGCTTGGCCTTGGGGGACAAAGTCAAAGAAGATCTAGATCTCTAACCATGTTTAATAAGAACTCTGTTCAACTTCACTTTCACGCCTGACTTTTTTTCGTTCTTAAAAGACTTGGATCTACTATATTTGGTTCAATTCATGCCATTTGGTCAATTAAACTGACTTAAATTAACTGGAGTCTGATAGAATATGATTTTTTTTTTTTGGGGGGGGTGGAGGCAAATGTATTTTGGGCAAAAATTCAGTCTGGTTGTTAAAGCCAGTTTAGGGATCCCTGTTCAAAATTTCAGACACACGTCACTAGAAAGTTTTGTTGCTGAGGCTGTTTATTTTTCTTTCCAAGAAACTTATGTAGCTTGAATGCACCTTAATAACATAAGATAGCTGATGATTATTGAATTTTGACCCTTGAAAAATAATGGATTGGAATTTATTTGCCTGATAAAAACAATTATTATCAATGTAGCTATGACTGTAACAAGAAAGACCCCCAAAAATGACAACTCTTGTTTTCATTATTTTTTTTTTAACAGATCAAAATGGAAAGGAACCCAAGAAATGTTATTCAAACATTGCGCAAATGCAAACTGACCATACATGATGAAGCAGAAATCTAGTCTTCTAAATTACAGGTAAGTTTACAGAACATTTCCTGAGTATCTATATGCTTATACATGTAAAGTGTAATTTGAATCATTTTATGATTATCATAAATATTGTAATTTAACAGGAAACAAGGAAATGAACTATAGAAGCAATTAGGGCTTCCAGGGGTCCCTAAATGTGTTAGTTAAAAGCATATTACAGATGCCCTTACTAGTTGCCATTGATTTTTTAATAGCTTGTCCTTAATGCAAACATTTTAAACCATTACCAACAAAGCCCAGCATTGTGTGTAAGCATGGAAAAGAAAGAGAAGATTACACTTCACATTTATTCACAATACAATCTGTGAAAACGGTCTCTTTTGAGCTTTGATCTATGATCTGAATTAGATGTATTTAGATGTTTGAGAAGATAAAAAAAAAGAAGTCACAATTAGTGGAGTACAAGTATTTCTGTGAAATATATATTGTGTACCTCTAAATTACTTTCATTTATACTTGCACTTATAAATTTATTTATTTATCCTCTTTTTACACAGCATGATTCTTTACAATGGATGGTGAAAGAATATTGAGATACACAATCCAGAGAAATGAACAAAGAGCAGATATACTGACCTGCATGCTCAAGCTTGGAGAGGTAGGCCTTTACTGTGCATAATTAAATTTGGCAATTACCCCCCCCCCCATAAAAAAAAAAGTTTTCAAAAAATATATCAATATAAAAAATATATAATAGGCCTATATCAGTAGTACACAACTTGAAGAGGAAGCAAGTTATTTAAAACTATTGTAATTTCCTTTCCCTCTCACCTGAAAAAGAAATTTTTAGTCAAATATAGGAATTTTACTTAATTTTTATAAGGATTCATCATTTCCATTTTCATGCTTACAAAAGAACTTAATTTTAATGAATGTGGGTAAAATAGCTTTTTATCAAGCAATATTCACTCTGTTTGAGTCATGCATATATACATATCTGGCACATTGCAGTCCTTTCTTATTGTTTACGACCTTAATAGTTTTTAATTTGTTCTATTTTTCTTTTCATTCAACAGACTTACGGATTACCACTACAGCTCTTCATTCCTGTCAGCTAGATCAGCAGTCTCACGAGTGGATACATGCAATGAAGTTGGCGATTTCATTCAGAATAAAACAATACAGATATCCTAACAAGGGTTTCTGATTTGGAGGATTTTTGTTTGAATATTGCATTTGCTGAAATTCTAAAAAATAAGTGCCTTCAGCTGAATGAAATTTAACAAAACCTAGATTTGATTTATGTCAGTGACCATTTCAACAGTATAATAGAATGAAACAGTTGATATGCAAATTGCTTGAGAACTTGTGAGAAAAACCAAATATTCATTCAGTGATATACTGTACTAGTAAGTGATATGAAAATTTGACTTACCACTAGACTTCTGCAAGGATGTGCAATTTCAATATTTTTTTTTTTTCAAATTATAAACTTGTTATTTGAATTGATATTTATTGTTATTAAATAGACAAAAAAAACCCAAAGGATTTAGTTCATCTCTTTTATCATGTTAAGGGGATGGAAAGTCATCTATCTAGTTACCTTTAACATTTACATATTCTGAGAGCTTTTTAATTCTAACTTGAATTCTCATTTTAGTGGTAATGTTCATGTGATATACTTTTACATAGAGTATTCAAAGGGGGGGGGGGGCAGGGGTTCCATAACTAGAAATGTTAAATGAAAAGTTTGTGTGAAAGGTAAGCCAGAGTTAGAATGGAATGAGAAAGATAAAAAATGAGAGAAAAAGCAGTGGTATCGCTCGAGGGCGTGGGGGTGGAAGGGGGCAGTATCAGATTTAGGGGGCACTTCCGGCCCATGCCCCCCTTGATACAGAGTGACATACCTTCAGTATACAACTTCAAGATTGTACCCCCTCCCCCGCCTCCTTTGAAATGACCTTTTTCAACTTGTCAGAGAATTTTCTGCAATGTGTGCCCCATCTTTTACAAAATCCTGGATGCACAACTGGTGTGGCGGGATGGCAATACACCTTAATATTTGTAACGTTTCAAACTGTCAGTATTTTGGCATGTCCAAAAATATATAAAAATATAAACTTCAGTTTTACTTTTTCATTGTTGGAAATTTGTGGGAATTTTTTTTCTTGGCACAGTTACTATTGCCCCATTCATAATTCTCTAGCGACACCCCTGTCATGCCTGCGTATGTGAAAGGGAGAGTGAAGACAATAAGCTTTGACTGGAATGGTCAATCATAAGTTGATGGAAATGAATAGTATTGTATAAGACTTGTGATTGAGTGGTGACTTACAGGCATGAAAGCTGGAAAGGAATGGCAACAGTGGCGTCTGGACCTTGGCGTCAAGAGGGGTTAAAAAAAAAAAAAAAAGGGTTATCAATGGCGACAATTCCCCCCCCCCCAACAGCCCTCCAAAAGTCGCTCCGGGGTGGGGGGGGGGGGGTCGAGAATTTTTTTTCGCCAGCCCTCCCAAAGTCGCTTAGTGGATCGGGGGGGGGGGGGGTTATCAGATTTTATGGGGTCCAGTTTTCCTCCATAATTCTCTGACAAGCATTAAAGAAAAAAAAAAGAGGAGGTCAGTTCCGAAAATTGTTCGCCAGCCCTCCAAAAGTCGCTCAGTGGGGGGTGTCGAGAATCTTGTTCAGGAACCCGATAACCTTTTTTTTCCTTCAAAACTTGTCAGGTGGCACTCTGCCCCCCCCCCCCTTGCCCCCGGCCCCCTTGGGTACGTTAGTGAATGGCAACATATAAATTTAACTCACAAATGCAAAGTAAAAGTTAGAAGATAATTCTTCCCGGTATTTTGATTGTTCCAGTGGCGCTCAGTGAGGGGGGGGGGGGGGGGGGGGGAGTTATCAGATGTTTTCCTCCATAATCATAATTCTGTGACAAGCAAAAACAAAAAACAAAAAATTCTAAATTCTAAAACTCTGCTTGAAGGGAGACCCGTATTTTTTTCTTCTCGCCAGCTCCCAAACTCGCTTAGTGCGGTACTTTTTTCCCCCAGCCCTCAAAATAGACGCTCGGAGGGGGGGGGGGGGGGGGGGGGGGGTTATTACATGTTTTCCTCCATAATTCTCTGACAAGCAAGAAAAAAAAAATTATGCCCCCTGCCCCCCCCTCCCCCTCAGCTACGCTAGTGGATTGTTCCTTTTAATAAAAAAAAAAATCCCTTTCAAAAAAGAACAAATGTACACTTATATTATTTTTAAAAAATAAAATAAAAAGATCATTTACATCAAGACTCCCCAGCCCTCAAAATAGACGCTCGGGGGGGGGGGGGGGGGAGGGGTATCACATGTTTTCCTCCATAATTCTCTGACAAACAAGAAAAAAAAAAGGAGGAAAAGTTGTCGGGGGCACCTTGCCCCCCCCCCCTCCCTCAGCTACGCTAGTGGATTGTTCCTTTTAATACAATTCAAAATCCCTTCTAAAAAAGAACTTTAAAAACAAAAAAATCATTTATATCAAGACTAACTAAAAAGTTAAAGAAAAACCTCAATTAACTAAAGGACCCCATTCCCTCACCCCAAATGAAGATCATCCTTTCTGTTGTGAAAACCATCCCTGAAAAAATATCCTACACTGCAAGAGGGGTTTTTTGTTTTTGTTTTTTTCATTATACATATATGTTTCATTTATTTATTCATTTATTTATCATTTATCCTTTATGCATATCAAATGAATATATTTACCGGTATTAAGTATATCAACAACAAAAGAGACTTATGCCACTGGTGACGTGTCAAGTACTTTACATTTACTTTTACATTATCTGTATCCATGATTAGATTTGATTCGGTCTGTCCGGTTACATTTTTAGCTTTATTTACTTGTTTACAAATTTGCAAAGCGATATATTTTTATTCGGAGATCGATTACAATTAAAGTGCATTGACCGAGTACCGTCTGCCACAATTAGAAATTACCGACGCTGATTCGCCGAATCTGTACGTTAAAGCGATGAATACATTACCATAAATGCATATATTACTGAATTTGACCTTTCTTACTGCGCATGCTCTAAGCTGATGCGCGTAATGTGTTTCATACCGCGTACAAACTAATGCTACTCTCGGGGAGCATCTTACAAAATGAATCATGCATTTACGCTCATGAATTATGCAAAGTGCTTATCGGGCCTTCTAATGGACCCCGACAAGATGGCGGAGCTTTAGGGGCCTGGGACTAACGCACGGCTAATCCGGATCAAACACTAAGATTGTAAGAAAACACTAAGATTGTAGACCCGTTTTATAAAACTTTTAATACATGGTTGTGAGGTCGTGCATTAGTGCGATCCAGCAACACGCAGGTTTTTATTGTGGTGTCTAACACACTCGGCTACGCCTCGTGCGTTAGTACACCACGATAAAAACCTTTGTGTTGCCAGATCGCACTAACGCACTCCCAACCATGTATTAATAGTATAATAAAAATGCCCCTCCCCCACATCCAGCATACATGAACACATTTTAGTAATACTATCAACCCTGTTACCCAACCATAAATATGATTTCTTTTCTTACCTCTATTTTGACATAGTACAACATTGTCTGTGAAAGAGTTTTAAATCAGTGAGTGATAAATGATGTGAATGAACGAAAATGAGAATATGTTTTGGTCATGGACCTGTATTACATGTAGATGAATCATTAAAGTTAATTTGTAAGTAGTCTTTTCACCTTAAAGGTTAAACATTGTAAGTTTTCCTTGTAAGATTTCACATATAAAGTTAAATCTTGTTTGATAACAAAATAAAATCACATCACAAACATTATTCTCAAAGCCTAAAGTTTTTGGAAGTGAAGTGAATTAGTGATAAACATTGGCAAAAAAATCCGGGTTAATTCTCTTTTCCATTTAAGATTTGTCTTAACAGTAGGATTTTGTCGGGTTTGTAGGGGTAAAAATGGAATTATGAAAGCATTTGTCAGCATTTTGTGCCTTTCAATGCCTAAATGTGCAAATTTGCCATTTATTTTCATTTGAAAAATCATTTTTAAAACATAATCATTGTATATAATACACAAGTCTATAGGGATGATTTAAATTAGTGATTTTAAAAAAAAAATCGAGGTGATTTAAATCGCGATTTAAATCATGATTTAAATCAAAGCGATTTAAATCCGCCAACCCTGTTCTGTCGTAAGGATGAGTAGCACAGAATGGACTATTATCTTCAACATACTTTTATTTTCAATACCCCCCTCATATTGATATATCTCTGCCTTTTTCTTAATTCTTTACATTCATCGTCTGTGACTGCCAATGTCTGGGAGATTCTTCAGGGTCCTCCCTGTCAGTGCCAATGCCTCATCAATCTGGAGAGAAAATAATGAAAAGATCCTGCTATACACACATGTATAAATTATTACAAAGTGTCTATGATTTGAAAGTATATTTATATTGAATCTGGAAGAAAAAATATAGTCGTATCTTATTGTATAGTGGCGAATAAACAATATCTGAATTTGCAATGACATCATGAAGCAAACGGTATAGATATGATCAGGGAAGACAGGGACAATGTTACAGAAGGGGGGGGGGTGGCAGTCGCAAGAACAGTTCTTGTCCCCTCTGATTTACCAAATACCCCCCCCCCCCAAAAAAAAAAAAAAAAAAAAAAAAGAATAAATAAATCCAAAAAAAATATAATAATACTAATAATAATAATAATAAAAAAATAATAATAATTAAAAAAAAAAAAAAAAATTTTAAATCAAACATATTGAATGAAGTCTTCTTGACACTAGCATGGCTATGACAATCGTTCCCGTATACCAGTATTCCCAAGAAAGGGCAGTTTTTAAAGCTAATATCTAATCTCACCTGTAATATAGATGATACATGTGATGGCCTCAAATGCTATGCAGCTACTACACCTTCTGGGTACTTGTTGTATCAGGTCTTTTTTGAGTAGGCCCCCCCCCCCCCCACCCCCCCCCCCCCCCCCCCCCCCCCCCCTTTGTCCAATCTTGAAAGCCAAGTTAGTCATCCTTATGCAGCACTTGTACCTGAAATTGAAACCACAATACATTTTTGGTTTATAGTCTGAGGTCTATCATCACATGCTCATTTTTAGGTTGCAAAAGCTGAGGTATTTAATGGCGAACTAAAATTGAACTTAGTTTAGTTTGTATAAGAGAGATTGACTCAGTCTATATCTTTTCCCTAAATGAACACTTTGATATTTGGATAGAAACTGTAACTGTAAATTATTGAGCCCCCCCCCCCCCCTCAATAAATACAGGCAAAATTTTAGATGGTCTAAAAGTAATTTTAAAAATACCCAATGTAAATGTTTGTTGATAGAGAAATAAATATGTCCTTAGATCTAAATAAATAAAATAATAAATGGCCAAACACAAAATTATAAATCCAACTTAAGTTGTTAAAGCTAACAACATATAAACAGGTCTACCAATTAGAAATATTTAGATTAGGTCGAATTAGACTAGACCTAACAGATATAATCTTTTGTTAAAACGGATCTTGTGTAGAAGTTTACCCTTTTCTAACATTTCTCTAGAATCTGATTTATTCTGTTGTTGGATGTAACAGTTAGAATATAGATCAATATTTAAAAATAAGTAGGAATTCAATTCAGGAATGAATACGGGCGTAAACAGGCATAATTATCCATTGTTAGTGGGGGTATGATCTATTCATCATCAGATTTAACAGTTAGTTGGTTTACTCAGTCTAGACCAGACTTAACGTTACTTGGTCTAACCATGACCATGGTCTAACGTGCGTTAGACTCTCCAACTAAAGTTTCTAAACACGGTTAAAATCTAGATCTAGATCTAGATCATCTATTCTACCTTTTTACTAGATCTATATTATTATTGGATCCAGCCTAAGTTAAATAATAGACTAGATCAAAGTTAGGTCGAACTGTTCGATCTAACGTTAACTAAAAAATATTGACATAGATCTAGATCTCCATGAATAGTTCCAGGAACTCCTCCTGGGCTGAGCATGTGTGGAAATTAAAAGGAGGCAAAAGAGGAAAAGAAAAAGAAGAAGAAAGAAAGAAAAATAGAATAAAATGTAAATCTAAGCCGAGTTAGATCTAGATCAAGATCTAAATGACATGTTAGACTCCAGAGTAGACTCTCTAGCCTAGATCCATGAAGAAGGAGAAGAAGCAGAAGAATTGGAAGAAGAAAGGAGGATGAGTCTGAGAAAAAGAAGACGAAAGGAGGAGGAGGAGGAGAAAAATAAGAACTCAGAATAAAATTTAAAAGAAGATGAAGAGGAAGAAAAAGAAAAAGAAGAAGGAGGAGGAGGATCGAGGAGAAGAAGAAAAAGAATTAAGTTCTTCACTTTTATTACTTTAGTTTTAACAATTACTTGCAGAGCTAACATTTTGTTAGATCTGAAAAATAAATTCTTGTTGCTTACCTCGAACTGGATAGCTGGGACTGGTCTTGTCTTGATTGAAGGTAAATTGAGTCGCTTTTGACTTTGACACTCCTCGAAGCCTTTTCCTGAAACAGGCTGGCTGTTGCTTATGAATACTGACTAATATTATTTCTCTTGCTCATTTTCTAACTAGTCTATTTTGTTTCGCCCAGACCGTCCAGTTATACGGTAAGAGGAGACATCCTCGACCTTCACTGCTAAGTGGTTCAGCAAGCACAGTCTACGGTACACAGGTTTCAGCTCGCCAGAGTTGTGGGAGCGAGTTGTGCGTTGTGTGTGCGTACAACTTCAGCTGCTTTTTTGTGCGATGAGCTTTTTCCTGGTGTTGGAGATCATCTCAAGCAAATTGACGCTGACGTCATCATTTTGCACCATCCTGATTGGCCAAAAGATTAACATCGCACGACTCATCGCAAAAGATTCAACATGTCGAATCTCTGCGATTTGGTCTACGATTGTCCTACGACTGATCGGATCGCTGTCATAAGCTATAGCACACTACACGATCCGATCAAAAATCAGTCGGATCGCAGTCGGATCGTACAGTGTGCGCCGGGCTCTACGGCTTAGAAAAAATTGTTCAGACCCGTGCGTGCGACGCAAGGATTTTTTTTTTTTTGCGAAATTCGTCGCAGGCCACACGCAAGGAGGTGCACTACCTTTAATTCTTCAAGATAGTCACAATATGAAAAACAAATAAAATTATTCCGAATAATGTAGACAACAACAAAGCTTACTTGTGTAATTCTTGAACATAATAGTCACATCCAATTTAACAACTTTAATTTTGAAAAACCCAAATAAAGAATAGATGATTCCAAAATTAAAAAAATATGAAACTTTCGTCTTATCTTTGCAACTTCCGTCTTATCTTTGCAATTATTTTGATGGCTACATGATCGGATTTCAAATGAATTCTATTACGACATTATCATCAAAGACGACATCACCACCTCTCCAGCAAGACTTTTTATCTACTTTGAATTTCGAAAGAAATACAAGTTTGACTGCAATTTCGTAGAATTTTATTCTGTGAAAACATGCAGCTGTTCCCCGTAACTGGAAAAAAGATATTCCCAAATGTGAAGAGATAAACCTTACATCTCGAGAGAACATGATTAAAAATATAATGAAGGTAACGAAGGTCTGTCGATACATTCATAAGTTTAGTGTTTTTAGCCGCCCTAAATCGATATAGATAAATGGAATTCTTTGTCAAATACTTCAAATTTAGACTGGTCAAAAATCTGCTTAGTTCATATCAGGGCATGTTTATCTACACATATCTGTCAATTCATCGCATACTTGATGTAAACAAGTATCTTAAAACATTAAATATCACGAAATCAGATTTATGTTAATTTTGTTATAGATCTGAGGAAAGTATAGAACATTTATTTTGGGATTGCCCAATCATCATCAGGTTTATTATGGACGTCCAACATTTCATTTTGGATGACAAAGTTACCCTGAGTAAAATCAACCTCTTGTTTGGATTTTATGGAAGTGCTAGAATTCAATTTAATTTCATTATTTTATATGCCAAATACTATATATGATCCAGCAAATGCAAAAATAGCGTATTATCAATCAGCTCTTTTAAATGCATGTTAAGATATTATCGCTCTTTTGAACATCACATCTGTATTAAAAATAACAACTTTATATCATTTGATAACAGATGGAAAAATATTGTTTTGCTGTAAACCTATTTTAGCACTATGTCCTGTATAATCAGAATTATTTTTTTGTTTATTCTATTGTTTATATATTGTACATGTATATGTTTTGTTATATATTTGTAATATATTGCAAAGTCAAGAGCAGTATCTAATAAAGATGTTTCTGCAAAGAAAAAAAAGACTTTTTAGCGAATTTCGTGTATTGCGTGCACTGTTTTTTTTTTTTGTTTTTTTTTTGCCGTTTGTCGTGTAGTATGTCGTGTTGTCGTGTCGTCTGTCGTCTGTCATGTTTGATGTGAATCCCCCCCCCCTTCCTCTTAAAGTCGTGGACACGAATTGGTGGTGATGATTTGGTGGTAACGACTTAGTATCTATTTTTTTCCCCTCTCCCGGGCACCGTAACAGGCGGTTACACATGAGAAGTTATTCCGCTACGCCCAAAGTTGGCAAAATTGATTGTTCAGTTTAATATAATTCATGCCAAAGTAAAAAGTGAACAATAGGCCCTCCTCAAGATAATGACAGCAGTTTCATTGGTTTGTGTCTAGATTGTTACGCCAGTATTCCGTCGAAGTTGATTTTCGGACAAATACGAAACCGTTGCACTAGACTATGTGCGGCGATTTCTTGTCACGGAAGAGGGGGGGGGGGGGGGGGGGGGGGTCGCGACTGGCCTTTACTATTGCTTGCTGCACAATCTTAAAAATTTTCGGGGGCGTCCCCCCCCCCCCCCCCCCCCCGCCGGTATCGCCGCCCATGTAGGACTAGATAATGTATATCGCACCCTGCTCCAAGGGGTTGCGTCTGTGCCTGGAGATTGCGCCTGGACCTGTTCTGTGCATTAATATACCTGAATGTTCTTGAATGGCGCTCTGTCCAGAAACCACGCCTCGTGAATTAATTATCAGATTACAACTTCTTTAGATGACAGTGGGATATATAAAAAAACGCTATTGTTTTTCAGTACAGAGAATCAATAATCATGTTCCCTTCGACGGAAATCATATTACGACCGCTGCAGAAGAGCAGGGTCCTGTTTCATAAAACTTGTCATCAATGGCAAGTTGCAATAACTGTTATAAGCTACTGAAATCCTAGTTATTCGGTGACGTAGGTTTGCGTCAGCAGCTGGTGCAGTCTTTGGCTTCCTTCGTTATATTTTACCCATGCTTATGTGAAGCAAGCCTCTTACATCGCTGTGTTAAAGAGTTTATTACATATGTATAAGGTTGGGACAAAAATTGTGTTTCAGAAAGGTTGAAATGCACCTTTTCCACTTAATGCTCGACTTGGTGTTCTTTTTTGGCCTTTTTTGTTCAATTTCATGCAATCAATCCGAGGTAAAATACTCTGCGAATGAATGAAATGCCATCCTTTTCGTTGTCAATTTGCTTCTAAGTATTGGATGAAACCCAATAGCTCATGCAAGTAAAATTTACTCTTTTTACTTTTCAGGTGTTGGTACAAACATGGTGTCTTCAGTGTTAGTCATCACACTAAGCGCACAATCGGGAGATGACTTCAAGCTTTTCTACGGTCTCGGCAAATCTGGTTTCGCTCTAGGCATGGCCTTGGTGCCCCTCCTCGCTCATTACCTCATGACAATATACGGCTGGAGAGGATCATTAATGATTGTAGGAGGGATCATGACTCATCTTATACCCTTTACGATGGCAGTCGACACCAGGAAAGAGAGTTGTAAAGAGAAGTCCTATGAGGACGACGAAAGTGAAGGAATCAAGTCAAAGTCACCTGAGAACTGTGAGCGTCATTCCAAACAGGTGTCTGGATCAGATGATGCGAATGGAAAAGAAAGTTCTGTGGGGCCAACCAATGATGGGAAAGGACTTGAGAAATTCGCTGAATCTCAAAACAACTTGAATGAAAGAAATGTGGGCAGGAAGAACCTTTTAAAGAACCAAGAAATGAAGTCTGTATCAAAGGTTGATAGAAACAAGACACACGACCGGCAAAACGAAACAAGAAGCCGCGCCATTTTGGAAAAGGTGTCGTATGTAGTCACAGGATCTATTTTCTATCAAGATCTTTGGCTTACTTTCCTAATGATCGTCACGGGTCTCTTTGGAATCATAGATGGCGGATGGCATGCATTCTTGATTCCCCGGGCTGTGAAGAGGGGTATACCGACCTCACAAGCAGTCGCCCTTGCCTATTCCGCAGGAGGCGGTTGCTTCATCGGTCGTTGCTTCAGTGGTGTCCTTCCCATGACTAAACATTACGGTGGCCATGAATGGTTTCTACTCTTGACAGTGATTAACTGCGTCATGCTTCTCGTCGACATCCTCATTTTGGATTTCAGAGTGATGTTCGTCTCTTCGTTCGTGTCAGCTTTGTGCATAGCCGAACTTGACATTCTGCAAGTTACGCTCTGCAAAGAAAGATGCCCGTACAAACATTTTCCAATCGTTTTCGCCGTGGAAGAAATCATCTTTGGAACCGCAGAGCTCCTGGGTGACTCTATCTCGGGTATAGTATTTCATGTTTAACAATATTGATGATATCAGACAGGGCTGGGCTACATTACAACCCCTCCCTTTTCGTTCACTTTATCTCCTCCTAATAATTTCTCAAAATTATTCGCCTAATAAGGATACACAAGACAAAGGCCCATGTGGATTCAGTTTATTTCATTTTGATAAAATCTTGCAATTAACCGCAACTTTTTTAATTGGTTGAGTAACCTTTAATCAAGTCACCCTCACACTAATTACTTCCTCTCTTCCCCTATTTTTTGTTTCTACAGGTTGCCTTGCAGATATCTATGATGACTTCAATGCATCATTTATCTTCTTATTGGTCGTAGAAGCTTGCATATTGATGATGATGGTCATTCTGAAATTCACAAAGCATCCGATTTAAAAATACAACTTTAAACCGTGAAAGGTGTAATTGGGCAAATGTATTTCATTCTTGGTTTGAGGAGATGGACAGGATGATATTTGAATAGTGGTTATTAAAGTAAACATGATAAAGTAAAGGTTAGTGCCTTTGACTCCATTGTGTGTGGGTGCGCATGCGTGTGTTTCTAAACGTGTATCAATATTAGATATCATTATTTACGTCTGGGACCGACCTTTAAAGTCAACCTGGGTACGATTAGAGTCGGACTGAAGGCGAGGACAGAGAGCTGACCGTGGGCATGACCGCCAGACCAACTCACATCTCCCTTTAGCCCTGTATATTATATTCATTTTTGAAATTATTTTGCCCCTCCACCGGATTTTTCTTAAGTATTATATAAGATCATTTTAAATACAACAACAAGAATATGCGGGATTTAATCATAAAATATAAAACGATACAATGGGCCATTTTCATAATGCATTCAAATTTAAGTCAAAGTCCTGGTAATGAACTATTATATTATACCTGTTACAGGTCATTGTTTTGTTTTATTCTTCTTTGATAGTGTTACTTAGTTTTTTCTTTCACTTCGTCCTTCCCCACCCCTGTGTCGGGGGGGGGGTGCAATCTTATCTTTTCCTTCCTCACTCACATATTTCACGTTCCTAAAACTATCTACCAATAAAGCACATACAGACATCAATATTCTGGGAATAGCCCGCCAGAAAAACCGAACCGAAATATTTATTTAGCTAATGATTATTTTGAACATCAAGTGATTATAACAATAAATTTCGAACATGAAATGATGATCCATTTGATTCGTAACGCACTTCCATTTTATGCTGCAATACTTCACATTTATACAGTATTTTTACAATATACAAACATAAGTGGAACAAAGAAAATAAATGGTACAAACGAACATGAAATCTATTGTAAAAGAAAATAAAAGAAGGTGAGTACCTCATTTGCATGCAGTATTAATTGAAAAGACTAGGCTAAAAAGAAAAGTGAAATATGACTGAGCCCAAGGAAAAAGCTACGCTTATCAGTTATAGGCTCCAAAGAGTAATAAGATTTATAATAGGCTTTTTAAAATAGTGGTAACGAGTAGTACATGATACAGCAATATGAGTATATAAATAAAATTATTGTATCGCAGTAGTCAAATTCGCATTCAAAGAAATAGTATTGGATGGTTGCGTCCCTTTCATTGCAAAAATATTAAAACAATTCACATTATTTTGATAAGTAAGTGTTTCCTGTACGCCATGGCAATTTCTGATGCATACCGACGTGATGACATGATTTAGCATTTTTCTCAATATTTTCCGATGGCTTAACGCAACGCGCTACATAAAGAAGACATATAAAACAGCAACCACGTGCCCACCCTTGTAACGGGATTATGATGTCGGCATTTCGGTATGAATAAATAGACCATTATCAATATGCAGAAAAAAATTATTATCTCCGAGCAATGTTAATGCGTCAAAAATTTGTGTTTCGTAATATCGAACCTTCGGAAAATTTTTAAAAAAATAAAAAATAAAAAAATTAACAACCACATCCTTTTCCTTACCTTACTATACCATTCATACCAAATTCCTTTATCACCAGATACAATCACTTTCACCTGCCTTAAAAAAAACCATTTAGATACGATCAATCCCGGAATATCTTATTATTTTCTAGTGTTTCCAAATAAGCCATTTTTAATGTCAGCTTTAAACAGGAACTCTAAGTATATGTTAAATCGTGTCTATGGTTTCTTTTTTTTTTTAATTGGTTTTTGTTTGTATCTTGGTTTTGTTGTGTGTTTTATAAACTTTAACATTTTTCTTCGTCCTAATTATTCTTAGTTATGTATTCAAATCTGTACATTGTATATTAATTTATTTATTTCTTGGTTCCTAAACCCTACAAGGGATTATATTCTTCTTTTTGTATGTCCATCTTTAAAAATATTGGTTATGTACATAGTAAAGGCTGATAGGGCCATTGTGGAAAGCAGTTCTGAAACTGACAACGTTACCCTGTATAAATAAAACTGCAAATGAATAAATAAATAAACATACAAACCATTCCGGCACCGCGAACTGTGCATATAACATAAGTATTTCGAGAACCACTTTCTTATTGTGTGGGTAACAAGCTTTGCGCACCCCCCCCCCCCCCACCCACCCACCCACCAGCCAAAACATATCAACTAAAAACACACACAAGATTAACTCCCGAGTTTTCTTTGGAAATTATACTATTAAGTGAAAATTATATGAACCCGGAATTAGTAACCAACATTTTCTTAAACACCTTTACAAGCTGTGCCATATAAAAAAATGCCTGATGTAAATAATTCAGTGGTATTTCGGAGGGGGAAATATCAGAGGTATAATGTCCGCGGTAAAAAAAAAAAAGTTCGAGATAAAAACGCCAGAGGAAAAGAAATGAAATAACAATTCAGGTACCATACTAACACAGTAATAATTCGATCGGTTCAAAATTGATATTTCATGTCATGTCCTTTATGCCAGATACAATCATTTCCACCTGCCTAAAAAGCTTTACAAGCTGTTCCATAAAAAAAATGCCTGATGTAACTAGAATATCACTGAAGGTGATTAATACCCCCGCCACAATGTGTGTGCCAAATTTCCTGAAAATTGCTCGAAAAATGAGGAAGTGGTTTGATGTGCAATATTTTCCGGTTTTATTGCCATGTCGTTACCATGGTAATGCAGTTTGCCACACATTGAAACAATATGTCTTGCACATCTTTACCTCAAGACCAATACACTAATAATTCGATCAGTTCAAAATTTATATTTTATGTCATGATGAAATCATCATGACCGAGGATTTGAGTCAAATAATCTCCTTTACTTTTTAAAATTGTTTTTGTGGAGAAAAAACTCATTCGATTATATAAAAGTGACTGATATACAGTGCGTCCCCCAAAACGAAACCCTATAAAACAAAGGCTTATTGTGACCACACTATGTGCTCTATGACAATAATTATCTATTTTCCATTAGCTAGAAGTATTATGCTTTTAAATGATACCTTGATGGCATCCATCCGTACATTTAAAAATATTGCTGCTTGGTAAAGCATGTACCGATAGATGCCATCAAGGTATCATTGAAAAGCATAATACTTCTAGTTTATGTAAAAATAGATAATCATTGTCATAGAGCACACAGTGTGGTCACAATAGCCCTTTGTTTTTAGGGTTTTGTCTTTTCTGGGACGCACTGTATAGAGAGTATATTCAAAACGTGTGATAAAGTGTGGTTTACCACAGAGTGTTCACATAGTGATGTTCGATTTCACAGTGTGAATTTACTCGCTCACAATGTGAAGAAGTGATTCACAATGTAAAAATGCTCGAATTTAACAGTATGAAGATGATTTCACACTGTGTTTAACCCTGTAAACACACTTTGGGACACTGTGGGACACACGCCCCCCCCCCCGGTCCCCCGGGATCGCTGCCCCTGTTGTATATCAAGACTGTTCCATTACAGTGTGTGACTAAAAAAGATTAAAGTAAACGTGTGATGGAACAGAAATTTGGTTGGATGCTACAAGTTAAAGAAAAATATTTCATGCTGAAATTCGTATTTATGCGAGCTATGCGGATTACGTGGGCTTAGGACCAAATTGCAATACCGGAACAACATATTATATACAAGACTGATTACTATTCTGGTGCTCTGGCCACATTACCATCGCGACAGAATGTAATTACTTTCATCTAATATAAATAAACATTTTACACTACAAAAGAATATAATAAGAACTGCCTGCAACGTGCCATCTAAATCTCACACTAACTCTCTATTTCATGAATTGAGACTCTTAAAATTTGAAGAAATATTATTGCCGTATATATATATACCAACAATACATTTTCATGTATAAGTGTATATGTATCTCAGATCGGATATTATCATTATTGGATCGACGCCCCTGCTCTCAATGGATAGTGTGTTTTTCTGCACTATATAAATCAACAACAACAATCATAATCACCGCCACCACCACCACCATCATCATCAATATATCTGTCATGTTCATTATCTGCTTCGGAATAAAGTAACTGGTGACAATCTTTGCAGTGACGTTTTGATTTCCCTGCATGTACTGTCGTCGCCAGCGGGGAGAAAAATAGGACACAGCCGCACAAGCAGCACAGATTGACGCCGACAATCTGTGTAAAGCTACGGTCACAAAGGTCACAAAGGTTCGTACGAACGATGCGTTCGTACGAATCTCACTGTTCGTACGAATTCCGGAGTTCGTAGAGATTCGTAAATGGGGCATAGATTCTTACGGCCTTTTTACGAAGTTCGTGCGAACGCCGTTTAATTCGCAAGAACAACTTAATACCTTCTTCAGAAACGAAGTGTTTTCGGTTATACAATGGCCCTAGAGTTCGTACGTTTTTCGTAAGAATGCCTTGAGTTATTCTTTCGTCAGACTTACGGCCATCTTACGATATTTGTTGTCGCAAGATGGTCGTACGTGCAACTTACGACACTCTCTAGTCATTCGTAAGAAGATCTTACGAATTTTTGTATATTTTGTCGGGTTGCAAAGAGGCGCTGCCGTGTATGTCGAAAATTCTATAACTGTTGAAAGTTTGATACTTTCCAGATGGCAGTAGTGCTTTATACCCCCTAAAACTCAACAATTGCACAAATTGTGTATCTACGCCTTACGAGCACCTTACGAACGCCTTACAAACGCCAAGAGTGGTTCGTAAGAGCGCCGTACGAATCTCCATTCGTAAGGCGTTCTTACGAACGCCGTAAGAACCCTCTATGAACAACTTAAGGCGTTCTTACGATCATCGTAAGAATTTAAGGCTTCTAGAATTGTCTCTCGACCCTACAAAATCTTGCGTGTTTCTTACGATGTTCTTACGACGTTTGTACGGCCACCTCACGAAGAGGGGGTTTCGTACGACGTTGAAAAAAAATCTTGGACAAGACCATCGACCAGGCTGAGAACTTACGAACAGTCTACAAACGGTCTACGAACGCTGGTTTCGTACGGCCTTCTTGAGAAGATCTTACGAAATGGTCTAAAAATCGTTCGTACGGCGTTCGTAGCAGTTCTTAATGGTATTTGTGACCCAGGCTTAAGCGGTGACAATCTGTGTAGCGTGTTTTTGAAAAAATCCTGAACAGATTGTCGACGGCGACACAATCTGTGCAGCGGCGACAGTATGTGCTGCAACAAGATGTTTATAGCGTAGGGCCGGGTTTTCTTGCAATTCGTAGAAAGAGAGGCATCCTTGATGTAACCATAGTTGCATCTGGGTCTCCTCCTCCAAGAATTGACATGATGCTGAATAAAAAATAGAAAATTGCTCAGGATAATATCTTCACAATCACATAATTTTTCATACGTCTTAATTCACACTCATCCTTTATTGACTCCTGTTACTTTGAATACGACGATTTTTTTTTTGTAATATCCTTTTTTGGGGGTAAATATTATTGTAATTCCTATCTTTTGTAAAAATACTGTCACGCCATCAAGCTCTGCTTATGTCACAATCTTTCTTTATGATTCATTTACGTTAACTATATAGTGTACTTACTTTACTTTGATAATGTATTATAATTAAAATATTTGTTTATGATGTTGTAATCGATTTGTAAAGTATGTTAAAAAAAGGTATTATAAAGAGAAATAAATAAATCAAATCAAATAAATCAAATCCAATATGAATAACATAAACATCCATAATGAGTCCCCCATTTAAGTTTGACTTTGCACACTCAAAGAGTATATTCTTCATGTTTTAAAACGTCGAAAAATATTAGAAAATGTCTTAGTATTACAATTTTTTGAAAATTATTAAACCCTTCCCAACAAACATCTTCTGTTTTATTTTTCAGGTGGAATTGTATTCATTCGTATAATTTACGAAGGTTTATGATTAACACTACAATGTCACACATTTACTGTGAACATTGCCTTCTCTCCTTTATTTACGCACATTAATTTTAGCATTTCTGTTCATGTAATTTGTTTTCCTTTTTTGTTTTGTTTTGTGTGTGTGTGTGTGTGTGTGCGGTTTTTTTTTTTATTGTTCTTTCCTTTTTATATAGCCATACGTTCTTACCGTATAACTCTGATGTTAACTTTACCCCGAATTTATAGGCCGTTAACACTGACTCAGGAAGTATCAAATGTTTTATTTCCTTATTACTTTTGCTTTTTTTCGTTTTTACATGCTTCGCTCCCGTACCAGCTGTATGTTTCCTTTTGCATGACAGATTGATTGATTGATTGATTGATTGATTTTATTTACCACATATAAAAACGTATATATAATAACATACATGATAACACGAGAAAATAATATGGAAGGATCGCCCTGATCAGCTGTGCCATTGCAGCACAGCTGTTCTACCGAAGGGTCCATTAAACACTAAACAGGATAAAAAGAAAATCGTTTCATGACAATTACCCGGACCACCATCCCTGGACACAAGTATCCGCCGGAAAACTACAGCCATAAAATTATCCCGAAAAGCTGTAATCCACAATTGGGTAGTTGTCCGGAGGTAATCGTCCTTGGGGTTGTTGTCCGGCGTAGTAGTCAATGCGAGTGGTAAATATATTAAAAATCATCTTGATATATGAAACTCTGACTTTGACATTTTTATTTATTGTAATTTTTTTCATATATCTACCTCTTTCGGAAGTCCATAAAATAGGTTGTTCCCGGGTTGCCTTTCAGAAAATTTACACCGAGAGCGAATGTCTTAATGCACTCAATGAACTCAGTCACAGAAACCTCATACCGTATGTCGATATCCACACTGAGCATGCTGAGCAGTAGAAATAGAATAAGAGGGGGTGAGAAAATGGGAGAGAGAGAAGATGAGAAAGACGGAGAGAGAAAGCGCGAGAGGGAAAGAAACAGATGGAGGCAGAGAGAGAGAGAAAAAAAAATTGAAGGGGGCGGGGGAGATATCGAGTTGGGTTAAACAGTTGGGCCAAATGTTGGAAAGTAAATATAATAAAATAATTACTAAATTAATTAGTTATTTGATAAGTTCCAATACAAAAACAGCGTTCTCAAGAGTGACATTTTAATGGTTTCTAAGATTACCATAAACGTTTAAAGGGAAAGTCCACCCTTATATCAGGTTGGTTGCAAAAGAAGCAGACAAATTAAAGAAACAGATCAATGAGCATGATAAAAGTTTGAGCAAAATCCGTTAAGAAATAAGAAAGTTATGGATTTTTGAAGTTTTGTATTCAATCAAATACAAAGGGCAACTACGTGAAATATCTTGCGAGCTCCTCTCCCATTTTCCCTGTACTTAATAAAATAATAAATTTCCATATTTTCTAAAGAAAATATCGAATCATACATGAATCCTAGATAAAATCAATAAAAATATGTTTTACACAAAACCTTGTATGAAAGGAATGTATTCCTTCTTCCATAACTAAGAAAATGAACATTGATGAAAATTTCTGTAAAGAGCAAATGGTAGAGGAGCTCGCAAGATACATCACGGAGTTGCCTATTTGTGTTTGAACTTCAAGAATTCATATAAAATGCTCAAACTTTCACTGATCTGTTTCCTTAATTTTACTGCTTATATTGAAACCAACATGATATCAGGGTGGACTTCTCCTTTAACTCCTAATAAGGAAATAAGCGTAAGACTAATCGTTTTTAAGCCAGACACACTTGTCGGTTACAGGACAATGACCTACGAAAGACGTATATCACATGGAAAATATGTTCTTTTCCATGTATTATGTTTGCTTTGAAGATGTTTTGGAGTTTTTTTTAAAATTATTATTATCATTATGATTAACTGCACCAATTTAATTAAAAGCCCATATTTTGGTTGCTTCCATTTTATAAGTTGATACATTATCTTTATTGAATAAATCAAGATAATTGCAATTGTCATAAAGGTTTATTATTAAATCTCTTTTGATATCTCTTTTGATATCAATCAAAATCAATAAATAACCAAGAAAAAAGAGAGAACTCAACTGTATTTTCCCCCTAATATTTAAAGTGACAGTAAACTGAAGCTTCTAAATACCGCCATCTTTTAACAGGATTTGAAAAGTGTATGTGCCTCTCATTTTCCCATCATGTCCCATTCTAGTTTGTAGAAGCTTAGAATGTACCTGCAGGCAATTTTCCACATTTGCCAAGTCAAAAATAATACTTAGAAATATAAAATGTGCCTATTATCCAAACAAGCTGCTTGTCAAAATTCAAAATAAATTGCATTTACTTTTTCAAATTATAATCTTAATTTAGCAGTCACTGTAAGATGGGGTTGTTCAAGTTTAATGCCACTTTAAGGCTTTCGGCCTGTATGAAAAAAAAAAATTATACTATCTGTTGGTGATAAAAGCCAAAACTGACAACTAGCCACTGATGATGCCATTATTCAAAGAACCTCATCACCGATCTAAAAGCCGAAATTTAACATGCTTCTTTCCAAACATGATAAGACAGAATGCAAAATCTGTTGTTGTTGTTCTTGCATTCCCTTATTTTTCTCATTTTTCTTTCTTTACCATTTTTGGTCAGCAAACGGCAACTGCAAGGTTGTGTATCTGTTCTTCATATGCTGGTAGGCAACTGGTGTACTAGCCTTCACTTTCGCATTGTTGACCTGTATACAGAGAGGTAGATTGAATGATAAGATCATGATTATTTGATTTGCTTTTGATTTTATTTATTTAATGCTCTTTATCTTTTTTTTTCCTTCAAACATATTTTACAAACTGATTACAACATAAAAAAAACAAATATTGATACATTATCAAGTAAAGTAATTACATTGTACAGTTAACGTTAATGAATCATAAAGAAGGATTCTCACATAAGCAGAGGTTGATGGCGTGACAATCCTTTACAAATGATAGGAAATAATATTTACAAAAAAACAAAAAAACAAAAAAACAAGGGTATATTAAAAAAAAAAATCTTTTCGTTGTATTCAAAGTAATATAAGTCAATAAAGGATGGGGGTGAGATGAGATTATGTAAAAAAAAAAATAGGTGAATATTAAATAGGCAATAGTAAATACAGGTGCACTGGTCTAGCGGATAAGTCATCGGACTGAGGATCACAAGGTACGGGGTTCGATTCCCTGCAATAGTAAGTGGGTACCAGGTAGGATTTATTCCTTGAATGCACTGAGCGCTACGGTTGCCGGGCTAAAGCCGAATATGATCGCAGGGCCCTCAGGGAGAATAGTATCTAGTACTGATGAGGCTACCCAGGCTAAACAAGATCATTATTAATGCTACATTATGCATAAAGAAAGTACTGTTTCTGTGCTACTCAGTGGCATCATTATGGGGGGGGGGCACCGGTCTTACTCGCAAAATTCAGTGCGACTTTACGAGGTCACTGAGTAGGGGGAGGGTGTAGGAAGTGGTACTTTCGTCTTCTTTTCTTGTCCTTTTCCCTTTTCCCTTTCTTTTTCTCTCTTTTTCCCTTTTTGTTTTGTTATTCGATTGGAAGGGGGGTACGCGCCCCCATGCCCCCTGTAGCTACGCCATTGATACTACTATCATAAAGCTATACGCAAGTTGAGCACTCACATCCTTGGTAATAATTTGCCTAATGTTAACGCGTCCTGGAGCATGTCCTTGAAGCCGGAGGGCTGGCCTGTCCCTTGCCTCTGACATCTCCATCCGATGAAGCTATTTCGGATCCGAGCGGTTTTATCATATATAGCTATCAACTTCTAGAGGCCTAGACGCATATCCGTTTTCCAAAATATATGATGGTGGAGGGGTATATTGCTCCCTTGCGCGTTGGTCTTTGGGAGGGTATAATTCCGCTCGCCAAGCGACTTCAGATGTTTAAAAAAAATGCAAAAGATGCCTTTCTAACGCTCGGTCGCTTTGCTCCCTCTCATGTATCTTTCAGTAATAATTTGAGCCAAATCCTTAGTATAGTGTAACAGAAAAAACAAACACCACAGCCTACAATCCTTGATTAAATTTCTGTTTCTTGTTCAAAACTACACAAAGTAAGGTATAGGCATCAGAAAAAATACTCGCTAGGCGTTTTTAAAACACAAAACCTACAAAAAGTAGCAGGGTTTCATTTTCAGTTAGATCCTAATTAATATGTAATAGCATTGTCAAAATTCTTTTTTTTTCTCCCCCCCCCCCCCGAAAGACTATACTCTCTTCCATTAACGTCGGAGCACATGGCAATGTAAAAGTAGTATTTTTTGACATTTTTGGTAGACCCATCTTTGTCTGATCTTTTTACTACTGATTTAATTTGATCTCCCATAACCATGACAACTCTAATATACAAGGAGCTGTTGCATCTCTATTTCGCCATAATAGTGAAAAGCTGTAGCGTAATGAGCTATAACTTTAAGGGGGCTGAGCATAGGCAGACGGAGCACAGTTTCCGAATACTTGTGAGCGAGCGAAGCGAGTGAGCAAAATATTGACCCTTTTTAATGAAAATATAATTTGGTAATGTATCCGGTAGGTAATTTGAATTTTTCTTTTTTTTTTTCTTTTCTTTTCTTTTCTTTTCTTTTTTTTTTTTTTGGCGTGGAACGAACTTTTTGGGAGACTGCAGCCCAAAAGCCCCCCCCCCCCTCCCCAACCAGTACGCCAGTGGTGAAAATAATGTGGTCAACAACTCTGCCAACCTGATGATCCCTCTATATCAAATTTTCTTTAGAGTATTCAGTTTTTCTCTCGTCCCTTGCGCAGTACGTTGATTGTTAGAATACATCGATATCCTTCAAATTTTTTTTCTCAAAAGTGAGTTCTGTGGGGTTTGACATTATATCTTTTATTAGTCGGGTTGACAATTTATGAACATAACAATGTAGTTTCCGTTGATTTTTTTTTTAATGTTGTTGTTTTGTGATCTTATGTGGTCCTAGAACAATTTCACCTCGAGGCAACCTTGAGCAATTTTTATAATTTGCATAAATCCAAGCTGGCGCCTGGTAGCCTAATTGAAAACCAACTTTTTAACTATATGTCACATATTAGTGTATGACACATGTATGTATAGGCCTATAGGGGTTTCGAGGGACGTAGAAATTGCTCGCAACTGAAATCATAAAAGCTTCCAAGTTTGTGTAGCGAACTTCAAGATTTCATAAGCATGAACTCACGTAGTCAAGATACGAATCAATGCAGTCATTTAGTTTGTTCATTATGACGTCATCAGGGTGATCAATGTAAAGGAGATCGTAGGCTAAGACGACCAGGCATCCGTTTGGTTTGAGGACGCGATCAACCTCCTTGCCGAAGACGGTCCAGTCGAAATAATGACTAGCGGTTGCCGATGAGATGACGTCCACCGAGGAATCTGGCACAGGTAACTCCTCAGCTACACCAACTCTATAAATGACAAAACATAAAAACTTTTCTTACTCATGTTTTATAGTACTCCGCAGGGGTGTCGATCCGTGTTCATGATTTAGGGGGGGGGGGATGTCGTGTAGGAGGGGGGTATCCCCCTCCCACACCAGGGACTTTTTCAGAAACCTGTCTGTAAAACTTGCATTTTAGAGCATCCCAAAATGGTTTTCCGTGTGATTAATGTTGTCTAAAGTCACGGCAAATACAACAAAATAATAATCATAACATAAGATATTTAAATATGTGTGTTATGAATTCGTCGCCTTCACCACGAACCGTCCTCTTTAGCCAAATTTGTATTTTTTTTCATTTTTGAGTTTTTTGCATTTTTCATATCTACTCATGGTTATCTTGCATCTGTGCAAGTTTCAGAATCTGAAAATGCGTGGTTACGTAATAATGACAACACTGCAAAGCGTCCTCTCATCAGTAAAAGAGATTTATCTGCACCACGAACCGTCCTCTCTTGAATGCGCGCATAGTCTATACACGCGCGTTCCGGACATCAGCACGTGGTGAAGGATCTGTTGGAATTTCTGTTATGTTTTAAGATGTGATTAGCTTGTTTATTCACAATAGATTGACTGTAATGAGAAAACAAAACCCGTTTTCATGTGTTCATTCATTTCAACAATAAATAATTCAAATTTATTCCACTGCCTTCCTAAAATAATGTCTCTCCTGCAAACATTAAGGTAACAGTGTTCCTATCGCTTAACTTTCTATGAACGGTGGACTGAAGGTTTGAAAAAACACTTAGATCTCTTTGAATTGGAAAATAAATTATGAATTTAAATACTTTACAGAAATGAAATGAAATTTTATTTGCTCAATGCAACGATGTAAGTCTAGTGAAGTATCCTGCCGAGCTTATGTGCCTTAGTTTGTTGTCATGTCAGAAATATTGGTTTTCACTTTAAAAAAATATAAAATTATCATTAAAAAAAATATCGAAAGGAATTTAATAGACTGCTGAAGCAAAACAAAAAAATATGATAATATGAAGAAAAGTGGATTTGTTTGATAATATGCGGGCCCTAATAACAAGCATGAATTGAGAATGACTAAAAACTGTGATGTTGTTAAAGCTCATATACAGTCTCGGCAGCAAAAATCATACTGGCAAGAAACTTATCTAACATAGTCACATACTATTCTCCTTTTATCATAAGACACATGTACGAGATTATTTAACATTCCATTCACGATTTCGAACAAATTTTAGTGTAAATATCTGTAAGAAACGCTTGGTAACGGCTTTTCACTGACTCACGCTGAGACCATATCCACCCGAAGGTTCCCCACACAATAAACCCAGCGCTTCGCACTATGTGTAGCGTATTCTATAACACACAGCAATCCTCATGTGAGTAATGTGTGCGGCCGTTGTTCGAATTTACATCCCCTCTTTTTTGGGCCAGGGATTTTTATTCATTTCACCTCTAATTCGATAAATATTTCACTTGAGGAGGAAAAAACTTCACAGCATCTTAGTTATGTCAGTACCCTGCTATTTATTAAGTAAAATCAAAGAAATCTCACGAAAAGTTTTTGAGGGCTTCCCAAAACTATCTAATACCTTTAAGCAAAGCAAATTCCCATTGACAAAGATATGAGTGAAGAAAGATGGTCTCAATAAAAGGTTTTCACACGCAGAAACTGAATAATTAGAAAAGGCCTTTGTCATAATGAGAAAAATGGGTGAGGAAACAAGGTCGGAATTTTTAATTAAAAGAAATGGTCAAACATCTAAGAAATTTTCATATTAATATAACATTGAAGGGGGGGGGGTACTTTTGAATATTTGAAAACACATATATATTTGCGATTCTTTAGCAAGATGGAGAAGAGCCAAAATGCCTGTTAAGAATGATTGAGTAATTCCAGAGCAAACTATATGTCCATCAGACATGCCCTTTCTGAAATATCCCCCTGTAAAAACACATCTTTAAACGTGCGCGCATATGGGTACAGAATAAAATTCTCGAGCGCTATAGGTAAACAAGGAGTAGGGAGTACTAAGCAAATATAAAAACTAAAAAAATAATGAAATAATTATAGTAAATGTTAATATTAATAATATGGGTACAGAATAGAATTCTTGAGCGCTATAGGCCTATAGGTCAACAAGGAGTAGGGTGTAGTTAGCAAAAATAAAAATAGATAAATAATAAAATAATAATAATAAGCTTTAAAACTAACAGTTAATCAGAAAGATACCTTCAGCTAGCAATTCCTTTGAATTTGTACACGTTCTGATGGGCTGCAAATGAGAGCGGACCACAGACAGAGTACGTATGTAACTCTATATGGAGCGGACGGTTCGTGGTGAAATATCTCAGCATGTTTGCGCATTTCATCTTTTCCACGAACCGTCCTCTCTGTGTGTAAGTCAGTATACAGACAAAATTACTTCATGAATATGGATGAATTGATGCTGAGTGAGAACAAATGTATCATGGAATACTCTAATCACATTGGTTATATTCATCATCCCCCCCCCCAAACTGTCTGAAAACTCGAATGAGAACATCGATGTCTGTAAATCACGATTTTCCAAAAGAGTTTCTTCCGCTTCCATTCAATTTGTACACTGTCGGGTCGCGCGCAATGAGAGTGGACGGTTCGTGGTGAAATAGCGAAGCGCGATCGCGCATTTCATCTTTTCCACGAACCGTCCTCTCTGTTTGTAAGTCATTAGAAACAAAAGTATTCCATGGAAATGGAAGAATAGATGCTGAGTGAGAACAAATATGGCATGGAATACTCTAATCACATTGGTTATATTTATCATCCCCAAAAACTTTTAGAAAACTCGAATTAGAACATCGATGTCTGTAAATCACGATTTCCCAAAAGAGTTTCTTCCGCTTTCATTCAATTTGTACACTGTCGGGTTGCACGCAAGGAGACCGGACGGTTCG
This sequence comes from Heliocidaris tuberculata, assembly GCA_025618425.1. NCBI lineage: Eukaryota > Metazoa > Echinodermata > Echinoidea > Camarodonta > Echinometridae > Heliocidaris > Heliocidaris tuberculata. Next base: position 6,628,500 of record CM046849.1, read on the forward strand.
TGGTGAAATAGCGAAGCGCGTTCGCGCATTTCATCTTTTCCACGAACCGTCCTCTCTGTTTACAAACCAACTGTAGCTAAAATACCCCATCCCAAAAAATGCGATACATACTGTATAAAACTTTAAAACCTATGCTATCAGGCATTCCCATTTATTTTCAATATCATCTACTTTAAGATGCAGAAATCTCCGTTGCAAAAAGTCCTTTCCTTTAAAACGCGTTTTCTGCAAAACCGAGTTTCGTCTCGAAACGCGCAGAGAGGACGGTTCGTGATGCGGGCGACGAATTATTTGTAATGATTTAGGAAAAAGAAGGCAGATGAACAGCTTGTTAATGCTCGAAGAAGTTTTATTATACAAGGAACAAAAGTGATAATTCCAGAGTTGAGGTTTTAAAACGTATCTTCGGCTTATAGCCTATCAGTGACCATAATTATGACCCATATTAACCCCAATCGCATGCGCACGATATATGTTTTTATCCCAACATTTTAAGCAAACAGATTGATCAGAACCAATAGAACATTAGATAACTTAAGCCCCTTTCACAATTGGTCTGCGACCGTTTGCGACCATTTGGTCGCAAGACAGGCTGCAACAGGCTTCAATCGCCATCGATCTCATCAGGTCGCAGAAAGGCATTCACAAATGCAACAGCGGTCGTAAAACAAAAGCGACTAGAAGAGACCGTTGCACGAGTAAGTCGCATTTGCTCGCATATGCTCGTGCGAGTGGTCTTGCGTTCACATGCGAGTGTTGCACGAGTGATTGCGAGTGGCTTGACGCCAATCCAATAGTCGCACGATCGATTGCATGGTCGTGCGAGTGGATGTGAGACCATGCGATCGCTCGTGCGATTGAATGAGACCGGTGCAAGTGGTCGTGAGAGTATTCGTGCGAGTGGCGTGGGGTATAAAAACCCCCTCGACAATTGACCGGTAGTCAGTTTCAAGTTGGCCTTCTTAATAGTCAAGATGCCAAAGAAGAAAGTTACAAAGAAGAGAAAGTTGTTAGAGGAGGGCCCTGTTGCAGAGGATCATCTCCATAGTCCCCCTATATATACCCCCGAGGAATAGTCGCATACAGTTTCATACAGTCGTGCAACGGTAGTACAACGTTGTAAGATGTGCTGCGATCGGTCGTGCAACAGTCTCATGGTCTTAGCACAATCGCACCCATTCGCAAGACTGGTCGCTATAGGTCGCTAGCGCACGTGCGAGTGTTGCACGACCTCCAGCCCACCCACTGCGACTATTGAGTCGTGCGAACTCTCGCATCTAATCGTGCAACGTTGTGCATCACTCATACGAGAATCGCACGACTGGTCGTACGACCTAATGCGAGTGAATCGATCGCATCTGGTCGTGTCTGGATTTTGAGCATGTTCAAAGTTCAGATGCGACCAGTCACGACCGCCTCAGGTTCGTGCGACCGCCTGCAACGACTGCGAGTGGTCGCAAGACACCAAGCGATCGGTCGTGCAACACCCCGAAAAATCTGTTGCAGGCGGTCGCAAACTGGTCGCAGACCAATTGTGAAAGGGGCTTTAGGAAAGAGAGAGAGCAGCGGCTTTGAAAACTTTAACCAAACATTTAAAACGATGTGATCTAACACGCCACACACGATCCTTTACCCAAAGGAAATAAGTTCAGAGTTGAAGTTTCAAAAAAACCTTATGGCGATCAAAATAAATGGAAGATCAAACAAATGAGCAGCGATTTCTAACAAAATGATAAATGTGACTTTATCAGCACTAGATGTCATATAACCCTAGGCAAGGATAGTGACTAAACCACTCTTTCTGAAACTTAGACCTTTTATATAAATGGTATGATTGTAGAGTCTTTTGGATGAGTTGGTTCATCTCCAATGAAGGCACAATTTTCATCCTGGGCGGTGCTTTTGGATGGCAGATAGTTTCTTCATCTGCTTCATTGTCAGGGCAAGATACATACTTCTTCACAGTCTCTATTTTCCAAGCTTTCCACATCTAACTTAAGCCCCGTTTTAATAGACCGCGTCCGGACGGAGTTCGGGACTGATGCCGGGTTAAAAAAGCGGGGCAGCAGGTGATAAAGCCACGGGTGGTCCACCCCGGCGCGCCGTCTTAACAGACGTTCGCTGAAAACCTAACCGGGTAGGTTCCCATAGTAACGTATAGAACTGCATGACTTCCTGTCGCGCGCGCGGGAGATTCAAAACGCGGGGAATGTGATATTTCACGAGAATCGAGTTCGAGTCATTGCGCAATGTCGAGCTGTCCGGTCAGAAACTAGTCTGCAAGCACAGACCCTAATTTGACACTTTATCAGAAAATCATTGTGTCTTGAGAGGAGCCTCATCCAGCTACCTACTGGTCGTGTCAATATAGGAGCAGCTACAGTACATGGCCTATTGTAGTCTTACAGCGCAGACTCTCTTGTACGACTGACCAGGGTTTGTGCCTGCAAACTAGTCAGAAACTACCCCGAGAGCGGCTTAACAGAACGGCTGTCCGGAATTAGCAGGGGTAGAGTCGTGATTTTACCCTCGTTGGACCTAGTCAAATTTTGGCAAAATTATACCGGGTAGATTCCGGTCAACACCTCAGTAGGAGCGGCTTAACAGGAAGGGGTAAAGAAATCTAACCCGGTATCACCCGGTCGAGGCGTTTTAAAAAGTGTCTGTTAAGACGGGGCTTTAGATGAATGGGCAGTGACTGTCGCCTTGTTCTTCTTTCTTGCTATTAACAGGGAAGAAATGTTTAACATTTAAGTACTTCCTACGCTTTGCTTCCATGTTTACATGTGCCTGGCTGTGCACGAGTCTTATAAATGCAAGACTCTGCAGGCTAGAGCGTATGAGTTGTGAAATCAACATTCCAGGAATTTGTAAAATTCGAAAATATCACAGGCCTCCACGGCGCATACCGACAACTTCTATCTATGAGTTCTATTGTGTAGCAGGTAACAGTCGGCAGTTCGAAGGGGTTCCAAGTCGGCATGATAGTGTATATAAGTACGTATCATCGGGTGAGAGTCAGAAGGACGCTATCATGATTCAAAGATGTTTCGTTGAGAACCAGAAAAGCGCTATCGCCATAGACATTATACCGTGATAGCGCCCCTCTGGCTCTCAATTGAACGTCTTTGAATTATGATAACGCAGGGGCGGCGCTACGGGGGGGGGGGCAGGGGGCGGCCGCCCCCTATCATTTTTCAAGCGAGCAAAAAAAAAAAAAAAAAAAGAGGAAGAAGGGGGGGGGAAGGAGAAAGAGAAGGGGAAATGGAGAAGAGAAGGCTAGGCCATGCAATTATAACATAACTGTTATAGTCCTATTTGTTATTTCAGGACCCTCGACGTGCGACGTTGCTATACGCGTCATTTTGCCCCCCCCCCTATTTAAATACCCTGGCGCCGCCCCTGTGATAACGCCCCTTTAGTTCTCAAGACAAATTAAAATTTTCTCGTCTTATTTATTATTAATAATTTATTATTTATAGTTAATTGAGAACAATGCGAGCGAACGAATTTTCTTCGATATTTTCGCATTGAAATTATGGCATTTCTTATTTCCTTACTTCTAATCATTAAAGAATGTGATGGTATTTCAAGATCAAACTTAATGAGTTTGGATAATTATTAGTTTTAAGTTAATGTATCATAATTCTTATTCATTTTATCAAAAAATAATGGGGGATGATAATACAGGCCACCCCCCCAAAAAAAAAACTTCTTTGGGAGGGGGGATATACCCCCCCCCCCCCCCCCCCCCGGATCGACACCCGTGATAAAGGGACTCTATATGCAACTACATATCGGCAGATAGAGAAGTATACATAATTACTACAATTTATCATGTTATATTTCACACGTTACGTGCAAAGTTGTTATAATACCGATAATATATATTCGCCTAGAGGACCTTCGTCACAAATAACAATGTAAACAGCAAGACAATAAAGTGCGAGGGGCAGAGCAAGTATCGCATGCTCGAAGCTGCAACTTGTTCACCAACTCTTGTTTTCGACGTCGCTTTCTGTATGTCGGTATAAGGTAGATACAGAAAATAAATTAACTTTCTAACAGAAATTAGAGCATTCTCCTTCCCGTTTTCATTCGTTTGTGGTCATCATTAGCATTGAATCTATTGCACTGATCTCTAGGGAAGAAATTTTCCGTAGAGATCAGTGAGCTATGGCGGTCCTATAGATGTAGCCTTTAATCATGGCGGCATGCTAGCTCATATGCTGCTCGAGCTCAATACCTGTCGATCCTCAAAACGCGCGGAATAGTTCTCTGATTGCGAGAAGTCGACACACGTGCGTGTCTAGCAGACCAAGCCTTCCCGCGCAATAATCAGGGGACTGTTCCGCGCGTTTCGACGACCGACCAGGGGATCGACAGAGCAGCACAATCGCCTTGATTAAAGGCTATCCAAGATGGTGCCATATAGGAACATGTAGATTGATGTACAGTTGTAATAACCATTTAGCTTACCTGAATGATATATTCGTTTGGTTTTTGGCAGTCTTTGCTACATCTATTTGGGCAGGACTGACATCTACTCCTAGAACCTCATCGAAGTAGGGAGCTAAGCATCTGGTTAACTGCCCGGAGCCACAGCCTACGTCAAGTGCCATCTTAAATGGTTTCTCTCTCTGCAGAAATAAGATATTCTGGTTAAATGCCTTAAAAACATCAACTTTTCATTTTTTCCCAGTCAGTATGTTTGCTTCGTACACACACACACACACACCCTCACACACACTGAATTTGAATTGAATTTGAATTTGAATTTATTTTCATATTTCACAATTCGCATAACATAAAAATACAAATATTAAACAATTTAACGGTAAATAAGTGAGTCATATGGCATGAACATTCGTATAAATGATACATCAATGAGCTAGATAAAATTAAGCAAGACATTAAAATAATGTAGGTGAAATATGAAGGAACCTGCATAAAAAGCAAAGCTTGTTGAGTCTGCAGGTTCCTTGAAAAATATCGAGTCTTAGATGCTTGGAGGGGACACATTAAAGGAATCGACTAGAAAAGAAATGCCAAAACAAAAACAAAAACAAAAAAAAAAAAAAAGTGTCTGCCACACCGTGTAATGCTTGAAAGGGCATGAAGAGGTACAGAGCGGAAAGTGTGAGAAAGTTGCTCAGCCAGTGCGCATTGACAAAGTACACAAAATCCTGTACACACTACGCAGAAGGCTTGTATGAGTTCAATAGCATCGTTTTCAATTTACGTTTGAAAACATTAAGTGAGGTACAGTGTACCATATCGAGGGGAAGGTCATTCCAGAACCTGGGTCCTTCAAATGCAATTGTTCTTTGAGCAAAGAGTGTGCGAGTACGTAGAAGGTGATAGGAGTCACTTTGTCTATAGTGGGAAACGTATGAATTAGGTTATTTCTTCGGAACATAATTATGTGCAAAAATATGTGGCAATTCATTTTTTGAAAGCTGAAACATGAATATCCCAACTTGATATATATATAAATCAGCGATTTTTAATATTTTATTATTAAAAAATAATGGATTTGTGTGGGAATAAAATCCAACTTGGTTAATCACCCTAACTGCCCGTTTTTGTATTTTGAATATTTTATCAATTAAGGTTGTATTGCAATTGCCCCAGGCCAGTATTCCATAATTCATATGAGATACGACGAGTGTAGAATATAATGTTTTCAAAATATAATCAGGAAAGAAATACTTTAGTTTATTTAAAATAACAATATTTCTTGAAGATAACTTACAAATGTAATCAATTTGACATTTCCATGATAATTCGTGATCAATGTAAAGTCCAAGAAATTTCGTAGAATTTACTTGCAGTAAGTTGACATTGTTTATAACTACATGGCCCGGCAATGATTTTAAAGAGTTACTAAAAAGCATAAAATGTGTTTTGTTTACATTGAGTGACAACTTATTTGCTCGGATCCAAGTCTGAACTGACTGCAATTCTCTGTTTATAAGACTGAGTATAGTGAATTTGGGTTACGGTGCGACAAAAAAAGGTTAATCCGCGAATAGAATAAAGGACAGGTCACTTGATGAATTATTAAAATCATCTATATATATGGTACCTGCTGTTTCAACCCAGCTAACAATCGGACGTTTTCTGAACGTTCTAAAAACGTTCCAAGTTGGTTCTTTGGACGTTTCGTAAAAACGTTTTTTGGACTTTTTTTGTGGAAGGTTTTGGACGTCCATAAAACGTTTTATTGGACGTTTTTAAAACGTTTTTTAAACGTTTAAGAAACAAAAAAAAAACCTTTGAAAATATGTTTCTAAATGAAGGACCTTCAGAAAACCTATGGACATTTAAAAAACGTTTTAAGAACCTTTAAAAAACCTCCAGCAAACGTTTTATGAACGTTTATAAAACGTTTCTCAAAAAACCTTTCTAGAATGTTTTGAAACCCGGCAGACGTTTAAAAAACGTCCAAAAAACCGTTAAAGAACGTTTAATAAACCTGCATGGCGGACGTTTTAAGTACGTCCGAAAAAACCCTTCCAGAACGTACATAAAACCTTTCTAGAACGTTTTGAAACCCGGCAGACCTTTTAAAAATGTCAAGAAAACCTTTAAAGAAAGTTTATAAAACCTGGTGGACATAATAATAAAAATAATAATTTTAACCTGATGTGACGCTCTTTCTGTACAATCCACCTAATGGTCTAAAATCCTAACCTCCTATAATCCTAACAACCCTATAATCCTAACAACCCTATGCCTATATCCTATTCAATCCACAGTACTTTTGGCAGGTCTTTCTATATACAGGGACCAGATGGCAATGACCATAAAAAAATAGTTGAAGATTACATTTTTTCAGTTTTGACCTATAAATACCTCTTCAGATTGCATTGGGCATAACAATTAACGTAAATACATTTTGCATTATAGCACAAATTGAATTGCCAAAATAGATTGCCGTTTATGCTTTTTAAAATATGATTTTGGTCAATTATGGACTTTTGTGAATATTCATGAATCATGATCAATTGTATCATGTACATGGTCCACTTTTGAACGCTTAAAAAACGTTTTAAAAACGTTCGGTAAGAAAAGTTTTGTTTTAGACGTTTTAAAAACGTTTTTAAAACGTTTGGTGTTTGCTGGGAATAATAATGATAATAATAATAATAATAATAATAATAATAATAATAATGATAATAACAACAATAATAATAATAAGAATCATATAATGATAATGATAATCAACATATCTACTGCAGCTAAACGTTCAGCAGATTACGTCTTGGTAAAACGTGTTGTAAACGTTTTTTGGACGTCATCAAAAGACCTATAGCTGTGAATTTGCGGCAAATGTTTAAGTCAGTACTTCGACGTTCTGTAAACGTTTTTTAAACGTTTATTAAAGACGAAGACGTAGCGGACCTAATAAAAACGTTTTGTGAACGTTCTGAAAACGTTTTGTGTTTGCTGGGTTAGTTCTGGGACTAAATGCAAATACAAAAACCGACACGATAGAATTGAATTCTGATGCTCATTTCGTGCAAGAAAATAATTTTGTTTCTTTGTTTCGTTACATAAATATGGTAATTCATACGGGACTTGGGGGTTGAAGAATGGCCTTCCATAAAGCAGTGGCCTAAGTTAAGCCAGGCTTAACTTAACTTAGGCCACTTTCGAGAATACCGGCCATTATCGTTATCATGATCTTTTGGAATGGGCACTTTTGGAATGGGCACGTTTTGCAGCGAGAGAGGCATTTTTCTCCATTTACGAAAGAGTGGGGGCATTAGCCCCCAGCCGGTCCCGGTTCAGCCGCTGCTGCTTGGTTGAATATAAATGGCGCTTTGCCATCAAAATTTTCGACTTGTTGGTTCAACGAGCTGATTTTATAACGAGCTAGAAATAGAACATTGTTTGGGTTGATGTATCGGAGTTTTTAACTCGCCATGATTTTGGACTTCTTTACTCTAGCGCCATCTCTAGTCTCCTATTGGATTATTATTTATTAGCAACAATTCTCAATCCGAGTTGGGATCAAGCCGGGAAAGGTCACAAAATTCTCAAATTCAATGGCTGAAGGGGAGGAAATAGAGCACTTGCAAGTAAGTCCTTTGTATTTAAAGAACCGAAGTATATTCTAAAATAACTTTTATGTAACATTAATAGCGTATAAGTTAATGTTTTGGTTTCTGAAAGGTGATTTTGAATTTTGAAGTAGCTATCATCAGACGCTTCCAGAGACAGAGTGGGCGCGGGGAACTTCCCGGTGTGGACGGACTGAAGATGCGATGAAAGTCGTGTCGCAATCCATTGGCAGTGACTCTGACAGTCTGAGTTTCACCCAGTGACGAAATTCTATTTTGTCTGAATTGGGTAATTTGTAAACTCAAATATCGACAAAAGATAGGCAGTTTGGGCAAATTTTGCGTTCATTCTGAAAGTGTCATGTCAAGCATGTCAAGGGTAGTCTCTAGAGTCTAGACATTGCTAGACCAAGAATTCTGTCTCTCGTTCGTTACTAATGACATAATGACGTTAGCCTCTTATCATAGCAGGCCCTTGCCTATGTGGGACTGTGTCCAACATTCACTGTTGCAGCAGTCACAAACAGACGACAAAATTGCTCTAAGAAAGATTTAATTTTCTTAAATTTGTTAGATTACCTGATTCAGGGACTCTTCAGACTTCAACTCTTACTGTGCCACAAATTTGGGGATTCAGAATTGAAAATGAAATTTTAAATAATTATTTTCCTCTCACGTATAAATTGGAAAAGGGCCTGCTGATACACACAAAAGCTAATGAAGCCTATTCACCCATAAAGTCTGGAGTACAAGGTTATCTTCAGATAAGCTTGTACACTATAAGTGCCTCTTATAGTTATTGCACTCAGCGCCTTTACTGTACTTCGAGTGTAGACTCTAGGCAGTCATACACCTCAACACTTTCAAAACACCACTGCACAAAAGTCACCAACATTCACTCAAAATTGGCATTTAATTTACAAAAACTGACACCAACATATCCATGAAATACAATTAAAATTCAACTCACCGATGTTGGAAAAGATAATTCCAAAAATGAAATCCGTAATTTACTGTCGGTTCTGGCGAAACAGGGAATCGCAAGTCATTGAGTACATTTCCTGATCGCGGCGAGCGCTGACATCTCCCCCTAAAAAATTTGGTTGTTAAAAATTTGGTCCCTATCGCGCACACGTAAAAGCCCCGATTTTCCGTGTGCGCGATCATAGAGATCAGTGTGTGCGTGCGCGATACCGAGTTATTTGTGAACAAAATTTTATTGGCCGAGTTTAGTCTAAAACATCGGCGGCATGAAAACAACATGCGATGGCAAAAAAAATTGGCGGGGATTTCTTCAGTTTTGAACATCATTTTGACTTTGGATTTTGCTGGAAATATCAGAAGTTCTTGGTAACGGCCATTCAAGGTAGGAGTGAGATTTTTAAGAGCTTAATTTGGAAGGAAGTAGTTGAAATTTTTATCTTATTTTTCTCCCCATGACCCCATACCTTTAATACATGCGATAGAAAATGAGTAGTATTTTTGCATTCGTCCCGCTTAGTGGTCAGTATGACCTCTCTCTCTCTTAGCTGATCCCTCCACTACTTTAGAGATTCCTGGAGTCCAATCAGAGTAGATCCAGCAGATTAGGAATTTTGAACAGACTTTGAATGGCATACATCAATTTTGTGAAGAAAGAAAAGGGATAGCAGAAGTAGGCTACTATGAATTTCAGAGGGCAGGCAAGGATGGTAGGTTAATAAGGTAGCACAAGTGAATGCTGAGGGTCATCACTATCATAGGAGCTTAGACAAGAAGAATAATCTACAAGACAGTCTTTGACTCTGTTGATGAAGTCCCCACGGAGATGGTTAAGATTGGGACAGGCTCCAACGAAGTGCTCCACAGTTTCATCATCCAACTTACATAGGGGACAGATACATGTAGAAGATTTCTTTAATGTGCAGAGACGGCTTTGTGTCAAGTATGTAGAAGTGAGTAGTTGGGCTCTCACTATGAGTGCATGCCGAATGGTAGGTGATGGAGGATTCTTGGGATATAGAAGATTAACAGATGGTGGAGCGTTGTCTATCCAGAATCTGAGAGAAGACTTGGAGCGGATTCCCTGTAGGGTGAGATGTCTAACAGCTTGAAAGACTTTGTATTTAGACATACGTTTCCAGGTTAAGTATGAAGGTGGATTCAAGATGAGGCTATGCAGATCTGGGAGGTCATATTTCCTCACTGTCACTTGTAGAACTGGTATGGTAGGTGTTCCAGCATTGAGGGCTACTAAGAATGTTCTGAACTCAAAGCGACTATGGTCGAGGGCGATGAGTTGTCCAAGAAGCAATAGCCTGTCGAGATCAATCTGCACTGAAACCGGCAAAAGGTTCGTCAGCAAAAACACAATCTCATCTGCAGCTGATTTTGGCACCCCAAGGATCTGCTTAAAGAGGTGAGACTGAGTCCTGTCAAGCTTCAGCAGCATAGATTTTGTGAATTTGATTATGGATGAGCCATGCAGCATCCTGGGAATACAAAACGTTTTCCAAAGCTGAGATACGAGAGTGGGGATGAGTCCGCCTGTGTAGGCACCTGTGTCGGTAAGGGAGTAAAACGTACGAAGACCGACTCCGATGATGTTATCAGTAGGATCGAATCGTGCCCCCGATTTAGTGATTCCAAGATGTGGATGACTCTCTCTCTCCTCTACGATGGAACCACTCACTTCCATCTATGATCTCGTAAGCTGTTTGGTCTTGTTGGTTACCACCACTGCACATTTAGAAGGATTGAATCTGTAGTGCCATTGCTGAGCATAGTTCAAGGCAATCTCTAACATTAGCTGCAACTCTGTTGAAGAGGTAGTGATGAGTGCAACATCGTCAGCAAGGACTACCAAGCCGGAAAAACGACCGTCTGTTATGCATCCAAGATTCTTCTCATGCAATATCTTAATCAGGCCATCGACAAATGCAGTATACAATGTAGGAGATAAGACCCCACCTTGCCTTACGCCTTGGGTGACAGATATTGAGTTGCTGGCCTGAACCTTCCAGAAGACTTTGCTTTCTAGACCTTTGTACATTGATTCTAACATATCCTGGATGCATGGGTTTAACTTAGAAGACCTCAGCTTGAGAAAGAGACCCCTATGCCATACAGTGTCAAAGGCCTTTTCAGCGTTGAGGAGAGCTAGGTAAGTTGGCTGTTTGTGAACAGTATTCAGTTCAATGATAAGCTCGAGTGAGACAGAGGTAAGTAGGCAGGAGAACCCCTTCCTGAATCCAAATTGAAGTTCATCTGGGATGTTACTGGAGTAGAGTTGATGTTCAATATGGGGTTTGAGAGATAGTTCCAGAAGCTTACATAGAACAGATGTCAGAGTTATCCCTCTGTAATTCCTTGGATCATGTGGGTCTTTCCCTTTCCCTTTATGAAGTGGAAGAATGAGTCCCTCCTTGAATGCTTTAGGACAATATGCATGATGTAAGAGGGAATTGAACAGACCACTATTACTTGGTGTGGTAGGGTTGGCTCTTCACTTATAGTCAGAAACGGGCCTATCACTCTGCTGTGCAAACTTACTGACCGCCGACAAACAGTCAGCATGTAGTTGGAAAAATCTGTATATTTTTATTTTTTTATATATTTTTGTAAATTAAATACTGTATACGCCATATATTTCGCAGGGGTTTTATTTTCGTGAATTTTGCGAATCGGGAGTGGGTCGCGAATTTAACAACACGCCAAAATATTGCCAACATAAGAAGTCACACATATTTGTTGTCTCCTGGTCAGAAATTCACCACTTCGCTTTGTAAAAGTACATCATCACCGCCGTTTGTAGATTTGAGAATTTTCCGACCGCGAATTCAACCACTCGCGATATAGTCTGGTTAGTCCTATTTGCGAAAATTTATGGCTGCGAAATTTATGGCTTATACAGTAGATTAGACCTAGGCTCTACCAGTTACAATATATTATAACTTTGTTCATTTGATAAGTGGGCTCTACTATATAAAGAATCGGTTCAACGTACCAATTTGACTGAATAATCCGTTTAAAGCTCCTTTACAGGTAATTCAGGGTCCAAGGTATTCTCCTTTTGAAAATCTTGCTACCGTATTCTGTTATTAGTGTGTGAGTCAATGTGTATTCGGTTTGCACAGCAGTTCGAACGGCCCGCTTCTGTCTCTAAGTGAAGAGCCAACCCTACCAAAATAAGAGGCTAACGAACAAGAGACAGAATTTTTGGTCTAGGGTCATGCATTCATTCATTTTACACACAGCTCAGGTGTTTTGACAAGAAAGACAACATTTTGAGGTTGTGAATAAAATGTCTGAAATTAGACCATTTTTCAATATTTTGACTCCATTTTCACATGTGCCGGTATACTTATCGCTATGATAGAGACGAGATATGCGTCAACCAATCAAAAGCAAGCATTTGATAAATATCTGTTGACGCCCTCTAACAGTGGCTAAATTATAGTTTTGATTATTGTTGATCTCGAATTGTGCAATGGATTCGAAACCCACAGTAAACTTGTTAGCCCAGAAAAGTGATTCACAAAGTCATAGCCAATGGTGGGTAAATGGATATGTTGCAATAGTATTCGGGCAGATTAAATTACTTCTGAATAGAATGCGGGGGATAATTTTAGAATGTCTATTTAGACTAGGTTATGCATAATATACATGTGTACACGTTCACAGGGTACTTCAGGGGACTTTCAGTGGTGAAGCATCATCAGCATTAGCTATGTTCATACGGGACTTGTGGCATCAAAATTTTAAGTTAACCCATGGACTACGGGAACCGGTTGGCTCCTGTATTAAGCCCATGAGAGTTAAAGAATTCAGCAGTCAATGGGTTAACGAAACAATGACTCACTAACAACAAGGGTTCACACGGGCGTAAAACCACGACGCTCGTTCTGAGATTACAAGTCAAGCGATCGTAGTTAAACATGAACAGAGAGGTCATCTTTAACAACAGTTTGCTAAACTTAACGTTTAGTCTGTCCACATAGTCCATAGCTACAAGGGAGGACCTCCCACTGCTAATGGTTTTGGCGTTAACTACAGACTCGCTTGTTGTTTTGAAACTACAAGTAAACCTAAAGTCTTGAAACTATGAGTCCGTTCATACGGTCTGAAACTACAAGATAACTTTAAAGTTTTGAAACTACAAGCAAAACTTTAAGTTTAGCTCCCTCCATGTGAACCTGATTATCGAGAGGCTCAATCAAAACTGTTGACCTTCAAATAAAATTCTGCCAGTGAAAATGCTTTACCTGAAGAAATACCCCTTTGCAATAGCTTATGTGGGTGCATAATAAAATTCCAATAAAAGTTTCCTTTGTAATTTGCAGATATTGAGAAATGCAATTAGAACCTATATTTTTGATCTTGGATATAAAAATCAGCATGCTCACAAAACACACACCTCTTGTTTCCACTATGAGGAAACCAAATCATTCATTCACTACAAGACATGTAGAACATGAAAATTTATGAAAGTTTCTGTACTGAGCAAATGGTAGAGGAGCTTGCAAGATACGTCACAGAGTTGCCAATTTGTGTTTGATTGATTAAAACTACAAATATTCATAACTTTCTTATTTCTTGTTGGATATTTGCTCAAACTTTCACTAATCCATTTCTCTCATTTTTCTTCTTTTATTCAAGTCAACTTAATACCAGGGTGGACTTTCCCTTTAACAACGTTACGATACACATACATGTAGCTTGCCAAGCTTGAAGTTGGAGTGTGTTATCTGAAGCATGTGTTGTGTGACATGTATAATTGGGTTCTTACAGACGTGTATCAATCAGATTAATTTTGTTTGGGGATTTATTTTATCATCACTATCCAAAATCGGTAGCCTAGCTAGAGCCGAGGTAATATTGGAGTGCCTTGAGCACCTTGCGTGGTGGATATATAAGCGCTATATGAATATCCAGTATTTTTATTATTATGATAAGACATGACTCAATTTTGGAGTCGGTTTGTAGGCGAAGACAGAGAGCTGACCAAGTGAACGTACCCCTAAACTTATGCAAAGGCCCTGAAGCTTATGCTCGTTTTGCTTTTATAGGATATTTTGGGGATTATTTCTATGGAAACTTTTTTTTTCAAACAGTTTAACGAAACCATCCTTTTACTTGAAACAATTAAAAGTAATGACTCTGCTGCTCAAACACCAAGATGATTTGCAATGACATTCGGTGCAGTTTTAGACATTTTTAGGGCCTTGACAAATTGGTTAATTCAGATATATGGGTATGGGGGTTGTCATGATCCCTAATCCCATGGGCCGGCCTGGGTAATGATGTCTCTTAAAGGGTACCAATCACCAAAAATAATTTTGCTCTATATGATAGAGGTTGCATTTCGTTATACTACTGTATACGCCATATATTTCGCGGGGGTTTTATTTTCGCGAATTTTGCGAATCGGGAGTGGGTCGCGAATTTAACAACACGCCAAATATTGCCAACATAAGAAGTCGCATGAATTTGTTGTCTCCTGGTCAGAAATTCACCACTTCGCTTTGCAAAAGTACATCATCACCGCCGTTTGTAGATTTGAGAATTTTCTGACCGCGAATTCAACCACTCGCGAAATAGTCTGGTTAGTCCTATTTGCGAAAATTTATGGCCGCGAAATTTATGGCTTATAATACAGTATATTCTAAATATGGGCTTCAAATATTAATTCTATAAAGAGATATTGCAATTTTGATTACACTCTCCATAAGTGTAAAAGCGACTCGTGAGTAGACTACTCGACGCACCCGTACGCGCTCGCCAAGGTCAAGACTCGCACGGAACCAAACTCTGAGTTCGGTTCCGCACGAGCATTTTCATGTAATCCTTTATTTCCTTCATACTCGTTACCTGTTGACCTATAGAATACATGACAAAGTTCTTTAAGTTTGATTTTATACTTTCTACATGTAGCTGTACACAAATTATTTTTTGAGGTGATTGGTACACTTTAAACTGGCTCATTATACAAGTAATGCATGTTTGCGAGTGCATTAGTGAATATGCACTGCACAAATGTTAAGTCACAATGAGATAATGAACGAGACTTGTCGAGTTCATTATCCGTCTCATCGTGACTTAACTGAGTGCAGTGCATATCACTATTCACTAATGCTCGAGCCACAATACATGAATTATTTGTTTTATAAAACAGGTCAACAAGTCCAAAAAATATTTACAAATCCCATCAAAATGCAATGAATCGCACAGTCAAGGCGGCCGCCATTTGCTTTCCTTGATGACATCACATTAAGTGCAGCCAAAAAGTATAATGGGCGTGTCAGTTTGCGCATCAAAATCCTTGCCATGGCCTTTCTACATGTTTGTGGAACTATGCGCATTTCATCGCGTCTTAAGTTTGTACACTTTAGAGGTACGCATACGTGCATCTCAGCTGTGCATCATCACGTTTTGATGGGAACGTTTTTTGCACAGCATAACAGTAGGAAAAAAGAAAACACTGTCACATGGTGTAATACATGTATGACCAATGAGAATGGCTACATCCTGGAACCTGTTTTATAAGTAGCAATGACATTAGATATCAGATTAGTTTCAGGCATGCTTTTGCAGAAGTAAACTGATTCATCAGTTGAATCAGAGATGGGGTTATGGGGGGTTGTCATAATCCCCATTCCCATGGAGTAATCATGTTGATCATCCAAACCATCTCATCATATTCATCTTGCTACCTCCTGAGAGGTAACAGGAAAGGATTATCCCTAACTGATGAATATACATTTGAGGTAGAAAATGGAATATGTAATACACCATATAACAGAATTTGCTGGTTAGTGATTTGATTTAATTTGATAATTAAATTAATTTCTTTTTGGTAATTATTTAGATGTATCCAGCAGGTTGATTTTGATTTTTTGAATAATTTTGGTGAGGTAATTTCAAATTTTCAGGGTGAAATTGGCCAATAGTTGTTCCTAAATCAGAGAAATTGCATCTCTTGTAGTCGACTCTGCACAGGCAAAATGAATATTCATTACAAGATGTGCATATTCATGATGTAGTCTTTCCATTCAGTCTTTATTTAGTTCAGTTGTCACTGAAGACTTTTTTCATGGAAGGAACTGCTCATTCTATGCCCTGCTAATGTGAAATAATGGTTCCTTATTGTCCTGTGCTCATTTTCAGCTCTTATGTCTTGCTTGAGGAGATTTGGACCACCATAATAGTGGTTGCATTCTTTTCAGTCAAAATGTCTGTGAGAAAAGACTAATACATGTCTTGTGTGTTGACATGTGCTCTGCAAATGCAGCATAGTGCATGCAGCTGTGTAAGAGCATTTGTACACTGTGTGTGGCACAACAATGGGTGTGTACATCATGTACATGTACATGTATTTGTGTGTGTGGTGTAGAGGGGGCCAGATGGTGAAACTGAAGCACGTCTCATATTATCAGTACAGTCTGCAGGATCAGGATTATATGTGCACATTCATTCATACAGCTCAGGCCTTTCATTGTTGTAGGTTGGGAACTGCTATAGTTCCCAGTAGCTCTCAATAATATTCCATATGGAAGCTCCTGAAGAAATATCTGTAGAAAATGCAAAAGATTGCTCTAATTGGGAAGAGTTGAAGGCGCAAGCTAATCTGGGAGCTGAGGTAAGAATTACATTTCCATCTTTTTTTATTCATATATAATAATATGAAAATATATTCATTCATAGTAAAATCATGATACATGTTAATGTACCAAAGTCAAAGAAAATGAAATCATACTGAAATATCATTTATTGATGTTCACGACTGTCAAGTTTATTCACAGTATTTTTGCAAAATGCTTATGAATAATGTTTCTTTTTTTCTTCGATCAAAAGTGAAAATCATTAATTACAGTAATCCGATCCTATGGAAAAAATTTATTCCATAATTCTTCCAAAGCATGAAAGCTGAACTAATTTGAACCTGACTTGTATATATGGTGACAATATACATGCATTTTACATCATGCACATTCAACATTCCTAGAATTATAATTAGAAATCACCCCCCCCCCCCCCCCTCCACCCTCTTGGAACATATTTACACCACTGGTACAATCAGTTGTCTTAGTCATTTCATTTTCGTAATTAAACTTGTAAGATTTTCTTTTAAAATATGAAGTGATAGTTTGCCTGTTAAAGCTTTAACCTTGGTGTCTAATGCCATGTACGTTTAGAAAAACAATGATTTAATATGAGGCAGTGTGTGCATAATTTTGTATTCTTTCTTCTCATGTACATGTGTGCTTCAGGAGCATTCTCTCAGGCTGTGATTTAAAAGCCATTGAGCTAAATGAAAGAAATGTTGAAATAGCTCACATCCATACATGCACATTGTACTATACATTTTGTTTCTTATATGGGCAAAATGCCAAAATCCAATAAAATATTCAGTCCGCAGCCCGTGCGTAAATGAGCCAAAAGACTACATGTACATGTAGTTATTACACAGATTTTCTCTTCACTGGATATCGAGTCTTGCGAAACAAGATATCCTGAGATTTGGTAAGATATTTGCAAGGGGTTAGGAAGGTATCTCTCAATTGAAAACAATGCAAAAAATGATTGGCAATTGAAGGGGTCATTCACCTTGACAATAGATTTGCTCATTATTTTTTGTATGTAACATGACAATGGGTGAATTCAAGTTCGGTGTTGAAAGCTGGTGTTGGTGTTGGGGCAAAACTAGCACCAGCCACAACACCGAACCTGAAATGAAGCTGGTGCTGGGATTGACTTCACCAGGTGTTGAGCTATCAATAATGTGATTGGTATTATATTTATAAACTCAAATTTGGTGTTGGGGCTAGAAGCAGCAGCCCAATTCACGCTCTCAACACCAACACCAACACTGAACTTGAAATCACCCAATGTTCATTGAGATTTGGATACTTTCTTTTCCTGTAAAATATGATGAATTTTCGTCAATCTTCGTGCCGGCGTGAATACAAGCTCAGTAAAATAAGCGCTTTCCGCATAGGCTGGGGACTGACTGTATTGTTCAATGTGCTATACGTCACAGAAATTAAAATTGAACAAACCTCAAAATGATAAACATTTAGTTACTGAATAGGTATAGGTACATAATTCCATTGAAGATGTACATATACATGTCGGAAACGATTTGTCATAGTGTATTGGAAAGTTCTACAAAATGTCAAATTTTTATCACAAAAGAGGATTTTTAAAAATGACGATAAGAAAAAAGGGGGTTTAAGACTTGACACTGACAGTGGCCTGATGGCCCTGGGCCACTAAACTGCTCTTTTGGGCAACCAAATGTTCAAGAATTAAGAGAAATGGTTAAGAGCAATGGTTACCCATGGATGTCGTGCAATCCACAAATTCTGTTTATTTAATGTACTGTGATTGTGATGCATAAATGTGAAAGTCTTGTTTTGTTTTCTTTTTCACATGATTTGTAAAAATGACCAATGTTTGTCCAAATGATATTCGAATGAGTTTATGAAGATGCAGAGACGAAAGATGAAGGTAGGCCCACAACTACATGTATCACAGGAACCACTTGCAGGGTTCAGAAATACAGGCCTTTATTATTCATCACCTAGTTGTGATTGAACCAGTGGAGAAGAGAGAGAGAGAGAGAGAGAGAGAGAGAGAGAGAGTGAGCAGAATTGAGGCTACTTGCCGAGGGTCCACCCCCATACCAATCTTAAACTTTGTTTCAAAATGGGCAACGTTGGGGGAAGCTTGATCATTTTGCATTATAATAGGTTGACTTATTTCTGGTGAACCTTACATGTCCATTATACCTCAGGGTTTATTAAATGAAAGCCAGTTCATGAAACCCTCTCTAGATATTGCGTCAACATTTGAGAATGTAAAGCACCTTATAAGCTACATGTACGTTGTAAGAACTGCATTGCTTTTAATTTATCTTTCTTTCTTTATTGAATAGTTTGTTACCATGAATTGGAAACTCTCTTTGAATAGGCCGGTTTACTAACATATTCAAATTTTATGCATGCTTTTTAAACAAAGGTTGTTCTTGACAACCTGAAAGCTTGCCCGATGCTTGCCCGACATAGCAACAAGTAATGTATGCAAACTGGATTCCTAGTATTGTAGTCCATTCATTAATAACAGGTTGGTGGAATACCTGGTCACTAGGTCCTCCGGAAAGAAACCTCCATAAATTTGAATAACTTAGTAAACCGGTCTATTCCTCTGAAATACATGTGGTCTTTCCTCTTAAAAAATTAGAACTTGAGACCCAGATGTAAAGTGGAATGTTCAGAATTTCATTCCTTAACATGAACAGTACATCTGCTCTTTACAGTCTGCTCATGTATTTGTAGTATGGTGGTCGATCCAGTGTCTGAACACTTTTCAGAAAATCACCGATAGCAATAAAATATCAAACGAATATCTGTCAAACCTACATACTGAATGCTCAAAGTCCTACAGAAAAAGAAGTTGATGGAATTTTAAAAAGACAACGTAGATTTAATACGATATTCCCTTCCGAGTGAACCCCTTCCAAATGACGCGGCGTTTTGGTCCCTTGAAAAAGGTACTATATTTCCGAACGTGTGAAACCTATGGGAAAAAGACACAACCTTTGTTTCAATAGTGTGGTTTTCATACGCGTAATCCCACGCGTATGAAAACCCATTTTAGGCACTTAAAGGGCAATCCAACCCTTGTACTAAGATGATTTGTGTGAAAGAAGAAAAATAAGAAAAACAGGATGGTGAAAGTTTGAAAGAAATCGGACAAGGAATAAGAAATTTATGGATGTTTGAAAAGTGAGATCACTACATCTATGCAAATCTCAAATTGGCAATTTGGTGAGTCAATTGTGACATTTTTGTGGACAACTCTCCCATTTGTCGTGTACAAAAATATCATTAATTTGCGGTTTTCTTTACCCTCGGGGCAGTACTCAAAATATATTGGAGATAGCATATTGTTATAGGTCATCATGGAAGAAAAAGATCCTTCTGAGTAATACATTTCGAAAAAAGAGACAATTTAGTAATTTTGTGTGTTTGAGCGAATGGGGGAGTTGTCCACAGCTACATCACAGGGGCATTACCTATTCGGCCAATTTGAAATTCCCATAGGTATAGTGATTACAACTTTCAAAAATTTATAACTTTCTTATTACTTGTCCGATTTCGTTCAAACTTTCACCAATCTGCTTCTCTGATTTTTCCTCTCTCTTTCAAAGCAACTTGCTATTAAGGTTGGATTTCCCTTTAACTGTACACGTTCGGTAATACAAGCTGTTCGGAATTACAATCCTTGACTATAATTGGTTTTTAAATTTTTTTCTTCACAACCTTGTACATGTACAAGTTTATTCATTAATATGATGAAATGCTTAAAATCAGATATTTTGATACGTAGTATTGGTACTCCTTGAAATAGTTATCATACAAGTACCTGTGGGCCTGCATCAAATTGGCAATGTTTTCAGAGTATTCCAGTCATCTGTAGCACTCTCCTCCATCACGTTATACATGTATACTGAGAGCCAGAAGGGCGTAAGCTCTTTGTGAAATGATTTCAGTTAAAGTGTACCAATCACCTGAAAAACTAATTTGTGTACAGCTAGAAAATATAAAATAAACCTCAAAGAACTTTGTCTGGTATTGGTATTCTATAGGTCAACAGTTAATTAGTATGAAGGAAATAAAGGATAACATGAAAATGCTCGTGCGGAACCAAACTCAGACTCTCAGAGTTTGGTTCCGCGTGAGCCTTTACCTTGGCGAGCGTGTACGGGTGCCTCGAGTAGTCAACTCACGAGTCGCTTTTACGCTTGCAGAGAGTGGAATTAAAATTCTCTTATAGAATTACTATTTGAAGCCCATATTTTGAATATAGTATAACGACATGCAACCTCTAACATACAGAGCAAATTTATTTTTGATGATTGGTACCCTTTAAGGGTCATTCCAAGGGGTTGGGGCAATTTTTGTGAAATATCAAAAGCGAGGAACTACATGTATGACCCCGTTCTCACTCACTTTGAAAGTGGACTTTTGGAGCGGTCTATCTAAGACCCGTCCTCAGGAACGGTTCTTAGGTGAGTGTGAACGGTCAAAGTGGTCCAGGAAGTGGTCTTCTGGACCGCTCCAGAAGACCACCTCGGGGAGGTAGTCTTGAGGAACGGGTCTTATTAGGAGCGGTATGGACCGCTCTAAACGTGCAATGTGAACGAAAGCGTACTTCAACCGGAAGTGAGCCAGTGACGTTCTGCGCGGAAAAAAAAGCAAAAGCAATCGATCGGGCAGCCGGCAGGCACGCTACGGTACATCAGTTTGTATTCCGCGCGAAAAATTTGACCCGCTGACCTGAGCTGCCATAGTAACAAGGCCACTTTGAATC
Organism: Heliocidaris tuberculata; assembly: GCA_025618425.1. Classification (NCBI taxonomy): domain Eukaryota; kingdom Metazoa; phylum Echinodermata; class Echinoidea; order Camarodonta; family Echinometridae; genus Heliocidaris; species Heliocidaris tuberculata. The sequence goes on from CM046849.1 coordinate 6,649,922, forward strand.
GTGGAGCGGTTTGAGCGAGAAAAACTGCAAACCGTTCCTCAAGACCCGTTCCTCTGGAGCGGTCTAACTAAGACCACTTTCAAAAGTGAGTGAGAACGGGGTCTATGTCTCCTATCAACCATAGCAATGTTTGCTAAATTTGAGTTCAGCCTAAAAAGCATAGCCACTTTTGTTGAGAAGTACTTCAGCTTCATGGTGAATCAGTATGACAGACCAAAATTGCATGTAATTTTTTTATAAAGGTGATGTCCATGTAATGGTGGTAAAGAAAGGAAATGCATTTTAAGCAAAGCTTTTGAAAGAGTACCAACTGAAACAGGAATGATTTTGGCTTGGCAGTGGCTACTTCTTCATTGCATAAAAATCTTCAACAGATGATTTCATCTTCCATGTGTAATAAAAGATCTCACAACAGTGTTTAATGGACATCGTCACAATTTTTTCTCCAAAGTCATAGAATCACCTGTAACGTTTCTCTAGCTCTCAGCTGACGATTTTATTTCCAGCGATATTGTAGTTTCATAAGCCAGTCATTAATAATTCATAGGGCACACAACTCACGTTGCAGTCCACGTGCTCCCTCACCACTGTGCAGTAATCAGCTACATGTATGTTTCGTAACATCAGTATTTTTCTCAAAATCTGCAAATCTAGGAGAGATCTGTTTTGCTATTAGCATTGATTTTTGTATTTATTATTTTTTTTTTTGTTGAGAACTGCCTTGTAGTGACTTTACTTTACATGTACATTTTGGCACCAAATGAAAGAAGTACACATTTGCATTTTATGTTGTTGTTTTGTTTTGTTGTTTTGTTTTGTTTGTATTGCACTTCTTTATCGATCCTTGGTCGATTGAAATCAATACTTTTGACTTGTAGTCATAGCATGTTTACCGCTTGAGTATCAAAAATGAAGGGGTTTTTTTTTCACTAGACATACTGGATACAGTATGTCTAGTGAATTCTTCCTATTTCCTAGGCCCATATATTCTCTTCAATATCATGTGACTTTAAACTCTGGATGTTTTTAAACATTTGTGAATTTTTTTTTGTTGCTGTTTTTAAAACTTCTCGTTTATTTAATACTGCTCAGCTTTCTAGGCCCGTATATTCTCTTCAATATCCTGTGGCTTTAAACTCTGGATGTTTTTAAACATTTGTGATTTTTTCTTTGCCTGTTTTTAAAACTGCTTTCTTACTTGTAGTTGTACAGCCTACCTTCTTTTCTCTAATAAATTTTAAACAATTTGTTGTTGTAATATTCCCTCCACTCTGCTCTCTCATCACTTATCTCATCTCTCGTTTTTCTTCAAGTACCTATTTTTGTTCTTTTTTTATTTTGTACACTGCCTTTACCATGGTCTTTGTACTCAGCTCTCTCTCCTCCCTCCTCCCCCCCCCCCCCCCCCCCCCCGTTTTCATCTCTTCCCTCCCCTTTCCTTTCACTTTCTCTCTCTCTCTCTCAATTCCATTTTCGTTCTCTCCTCTCTTCATTCCTTTTTACTCTGCTATCTAATATTTTATTACCCTTCCCTCTTTTCCTTTTGCCCCTTTACTCTCTCTCTCTTATTACTGTATCTCTTCTTCCTTTTCCTCTTTTGTCTCCTTCCTCTAATTCCAATTCCCCTTCCTTTTCATATTTTCTTTCCCTTTTTCCTCTTTTCCTATTTTCCTCTTTACTCTTCCCTGTTTTTTTCTTCTCATCCTCTTTTTTTACTTTGGCCAAATAGAATAGATTCCTATGTTCTTGTCCCCACCTGCCTTTATATATCTTTATAATTCATGTTGATATCTTTTCTCTTCTTTTTCTCTTACTTACAGGGTGGTAAGGAGTACATTCTTTCTCAGGACAACGAGTTGAGATTTGAAGTAGAAAACAATGAAGTCGTGCAAATGGAGGTAACAATTTCTTCTCATGTTTAGAATATAATTTTCTAAAACAAAACCAGTGCATACATGTATGCAAAATGGGAAAGTCAATATGGTTACTTGCATCAATGATGACACCCACAAAATGATTCCAACCAAACCTACTCGTATAATCCACAAAATCGTGGCCATATGATGTATTGGTCTATTGTTGGTCTGTTGTTGCCCTTGGTAGTGTAAGAATCACTCAACTATTACAAATATTAATTATCATCATCATCATCATCATCATCTTCATTATTATCATCATTATTATCATTATCATTCATCATTATTATTGTTATTATTATTTTAGTGTTATAATTATTGTTATTTTGTGTTTTTATTTTTGTTGTTGTTGTCACTGTCGTCATTCTCATTGTTTTATTATTTCATGTTCATTTCTTTCAGATTAAAGAGGGCCTCGCTGAAGTGTTTGGCTCGGAGCTGATGAAGAACAAAATTTACAAGTTTGCATCAGGTTCCAAAGTTGCAGTGTTCACATGGCAGGGATGCAAGATTATAATATCCTTTTCAACCTTGTCAAATCCAGTCAATTTTCTTGGAGTAATTTTTTGACATTTTACAAAATATTCCATTGATATAACAATGTATACAGAGTAAACATAAACATAACTTAAGAACATGGTAATACATGGAAGAAGGCATGCATATTTATGTATATTTATGAAATTGCTTTGCATAAGTTCTAAGAATTGATGAAAATGGCCATTCTCAAAGTAATGAATGATTTAGTCTTGTTCTTTTGAACGGTGTGCAAAATCTGTGTTGTTGATCACTCCACAGACGATCTCAAGAGGGGCCATCTTGTCTTTTAGGGGTAAAAGGGGACCAATTGCAGAGAATAACATGTAGATGGTTAGAAAACATCAAATCATCCATGAACTATATGAGACTTTGAAATAGTTAACAATTACATAGCATAAAGGAAAACAATTTTATCTAGTAGCGAACTGAAATTAACTTGACATGTATCTATTTACAGTGTAGTATTTATACTTAATCTCTTGACAAAATTGAAGCTGATATTGTTAATGCATTCCATACTAGTCTGGAACCCTAAATGTACATTGAAACAGAAAAAAACTCATGGTGATTTTAAGGCGCAGTGTGACCTGCTGTCAAGACTTTACATATTATTTCTTAACTGTTTATCTGTACCTCCGAGGGAAGACAGAAGTAGCATACGTGTCCAAGGAGACACCCATGGTTATGTATCTCAACACACACGCAGCTCTTGAACAAATGAGACTACAGGCTGAACTGGAGGCTACTCGGGGACCAAAGGTTGGTATGATGTTTTGTTTTTTGTTTAACTAATTTTCCTTTGTACTTGAGTTGTGCCATATCATAGATGTACCGAGGGGGGTGTTTTGAGTGTTCAAACACCACCCTTTGGCAAAAGGGGGTGTTTTAGGTGTTTTGACACCCCCTTTAGGAGTGTTTTAGGAGTTTAGAAATGAAACAAAAGAGCTTTTTTATATTTTTTATTTGCTTGTCAGAGAAATTGGGAGTAAGAAGAGACCTCCCAAAAAGTGAAGACCTATTTTTTTTTTTTTGCTTGCTTGCTTGTGAGAAAATGAAGAATAAACTTAAACAACCCCCTTTAAAAATCCTGGGTATGCCACTGTGCCTTATGTTAAAGTTATGCATTTCAGTGGTTGAAGCTGCTCCATGTGCTCTGGTACATAGGCTAGCCAGAGTATACTAGGAAAAAAAAAGAGGACATAAACTCACATTTCGCCTAAAGAGATACATGGAAGTGGAGAACTATGTAGTTCAGGGCCCCGTTGCATAAAACTTACCATTAATGATAACTTTGCCATCAGTGTTAGCTCGCATGGAAACCTTGATTTTGATTGGCTGTTTAGTGATGTTACCATAATAGTTACCATTGATAGCAGAGTTACCATTAATGGTAAGTTTTATGCAACAGGGCCCTGGAGAGTGCCAAAAGAGCTCTGCAAATTTTTGTTACTAAAATAGCCTCTGAATGAAAGTCTTTTTGCAATAAGAATCAGGTAAAACAGTTGTTTAGTAACAAGTTTTAAATGTGCTATTCACTGGCATGTGAAAGAACTACTTAAATAATGAGTTGCAGAGTTGAAAAAAAGAAGAAAAGAATAGACAAATTGAAGAAAAGAAAATTTCAGATGCACTTGTACCTGCAAGTATTATGGTTGTTTCACAATGGAATAGTGGCATATGGCAGTATTCATTGTCCTGATTTTACATGCATTTTTTTTTTTTTTTTGTTATCTATTCGTCTTGTCTAGGTGATGGTTGTAGGACCAGGAGATGTAGGCAAGAGCACAGTTTGCAGATTATTACTAAACTATGCAGTCCGGGTCGGTAGGAGACCTACTTTCATCGAACTAGATGTCGGTCAGGTGAGTCGGAGTTTACAAGGAATTCAACCCCAAATGCATGTTTGTGTCTCCATTAAACAAAGAACAGTGCCTCTTGTTATTTCTTTTTAAGACACTTCACTGTAAAACTTCAGTATAATATCTCTGCTCAAGACTTCTAACTCTGCTTTGTCTGGACAGCCTTTGGGGTAGTATATTGATGCTTTCTTGAACCATCTTAGATAATATTTTAGATAGTGCTTACATGTTTATACAGCGTATGCTTTCATGATAATTATTCCCTGATTTCTAACACGTGTTCATTTCCCAACTTCATTCCTGTACCCGGTAGTTTCCCTACCTGTAATCCTGAACCTATTTTAAAACACAATCGCAACCAAAGCCCTAAATGAATGCTGTCATGAAATAAAAAGGGCGTGCGGAACAAAGTTCAAAGCAAATGCTACCGTAATGAAAATTTGGATCACCTTGAAATCTCCTTTTTGTTCCTCATAAACCATACATTCTTGTTATCTTTCCATGCACTTGGAAACGTTGTATTAAGAGCTTTATAAATGTTGTAAACTATTATTTTTATTACTATATGGTATAAAGAACAAATAGCCTTGTTTAACATCGGCCAGTCTCATTACAAGCAACGATCCTATACATGTACTACCAGTAACCAATACTGAAAAAGCTCTAAAGCTCTTAATACAACATTTCTAAGCGCATGGAAAGATAACAAGAATAAAAGGAGAGAGAGAGAGAGAGAAAGAGAAAAAAAAAAACACAAACAAAGCAAACAAGAACATTCAAATATTTTCACAACTAGTACTACTACTACTGCTGCTACTACAAAACACCTTTACTGCTTTACTGCAACTGCTACTACTACAATGTACTGCTACTACTACTTCTACTGCTACTACTGCTTCTACTGCTACTACTGCTTCTACTGCTTCTACTGCTACTACTACTACTACGTCCTGGTACGGGGCTTTACTGGTAGAGAGACAGGCCAATGTAGAACAGGGCTTTGCTCTAACAGCTCCTTAAGTATTTATTTTCTTTTTGTTCTTTATCCCATACAGGGATCAATATCGGTTCCTGGTACAGTAGGGGCATTGCTGGTAGAGAGACCAGCCGAAGTGGAACAAGGCTTTGCTCTAACAGCTCCTCTAATATATTTTCTTTTTGTTCTGTATCCCATGCAGGGTTCTGTATCCGTTCCTGGTACAGTAGGTGGGTTGCTGGTAGAGAGACTGGCCGATGTAGAACAGGGCTTTGCTCTAACAGCTCCTCGAGTATTTATTTTCTTTTTGTTCTTTATCCCATACAGGGATCAATATCGGTACCTGGTACAGTAGGGGCATTGCTGGTAGAGAGACCAGCCGAAGTGGAACAAGGCTTTGCTCTAACTGCTCCTCTAGTCTATCACTTTGGTGCTACCTCACCCAGCGCTAATATGAAGCTCTATCAGATCCTGACTGCGAAGCTAGCTAAGGTCTTTGCTCTGCGCTGCAAATCAAATTCAAGAAGTAAGAAAAGCACAATTACATGTACCCATATTATACTAAATCAGTGAATCCTGATGTGAGGATTAAAGTCATATTTAACAAAGGGAATACTTTAATCTTGATCTAACTTTTTTTGTTAAACCTGACCATAGACCGAGCTTCAACTCAGTGTCAGGTTAAAATTTTTTTAGAATATGGACCAATATTATACAAATATACAATGGCACTCGAGGATCTGGCTAAAACTATTCGCATCGAAGGGACACCAAATTGTACTATTCTCCCAAGGGCCATTGGCCTGAGTGAGAATAGTACTCTTTGGTGTTCTTGAGTGCGAATAGTTTTAGCTTGTTCCGAGAATGAGTCATTGTATATTTGTTTCATATCGGTCATCTTGAACAAAAGCTTAATTCTACTCATCTACGTATACTAGTACTTGATCATCTGCACTGTAGGGTATGATAGACTGCACACGTATACACAAACGGTTTGAAAAAGGGGTGACTTTGCGTGGATATTAAACACGTAATGATGACATCATTACGCATGCCTAAAACAGTAGATACACGCAAATGAATGTCGTCACAATGTAGTACGCGCTCAGGCTGAGCAGCTGCTTATGGGGGGGGGCGGAAAAATGAATAGTTCATTTTTTCTCGCTGACGTCATCGAATAGTTCATTTTTTCCCTCTGGTGATGGGGAAAAAATGAACTATTCAATGACGTCAGCAGGAAAAACAAACTAGACGGCAAGAAACGGCTTTTCTGGTAAAACTTTTCATTTTCTTGTTGTGTCCACTCCTAATGCAACAATGTTACGATGAGGGATATAACATAAAATAAATGTATATATCAAATATGTTCTGGTAAAGGTGAAAAATAATTTATAAGCTTTTTCATTCTTTTTATTATTCCAATATGGAAGAATATAATCAGCAACGGTACATGAAAAGGATTCTTCTTGAAATGCCCTCATATTCTAAACAGGTCTAGAAATAGCTGAAATTTTTAAGACCCAATTTTGATGCAACAGGTGTTGGTAGTCCCTTGTACCCACAGCTGTGTGCATTCACTTTCAACACAACTTTAACAGTCAATTTCTTAAGGCCGTGTCACACCTTTCTGGGCAAGCTACGCGGGCTTGTTGCGTGTATGGATTTTCCAGCACGCAGAATAGTTTCTGCGGGCGGACAAGGATTTCGCGTGCGTCTTACCTGCTGGACGCGTGCTACTTACGTTCTGCTTGCGTGTATTCCGTGTGACCTGCGTGTCAGGCGTGTGGGTGGCGCGGGAGAGCTTCGAAACTGATCCGTGTTAGTTACGGGCGACATACAGGCGCTGCGAGGTACCTGCGTCACAACTGCGTGTTACCTGCGTGGAAGTTGCCTGGGAGGTACGAGCCTGGGTAATACTGGTCGAGTGGATGGAGAGACCATTATTTCTTGTTTTCTTCAGTTGGAATAAGATGCCCCGTCGGCAGAACGTCATTATCTTGGCCGCAGGCGACCCTCAACTAACCAGCAGAAAGGCAGTAAGTGACCCTCGACATGCACGCAATTTGCTCGTATAGCTCGCTCCACGCCCGCAGAACTGACTAGCTACACGGATGTTGGCAGTATCGACACCGTTCCTTGCCAGTAAAACACCCGTATTATGCTCGTAGAATGCCCGCAGATGACACGCGTTTCCGGCGCATAGCCACAGATCCATGGGCAACCTACGTACTTCAAGCGGGTTAACTGCCTGTGACTTGCGGCCGCTACGGGCCTCCTACTGGTGTTCTACGTGGACCTCTGCGGGCAATCCCCCGCGACTCACCTGGAACAAGCTTTGGGCATGCTCATAACTTGTCTGCGGGTAAATCGGACTTGCGTGCGCACCTCCGGGCAACTACGGGCGAGATACGTTCTAGGTACTGTCGAGTGCGGGCCATCTGCGGAGACCTCCAGGTAGCAAAAATTGTTCCCCGCAAGTCACACGCAAGGCTTGCCCGGAAAGGTGTGACAGGGCCTTTAAGGTCACCGCACACCTTACCATCGGTCTGCGATCCGATTTGTGAAATAAATTGCTATGGCATTAAATATTGGCATTTTATCAAATGAAATCTACCCTATTTAGGCTCTGAAAAGTAATATGAATACTAAACATAGGGTTTGGGTGAGCTGTCAGCTTTCTACAGGGAATAAGGGCAAAATTAGTTTCAAATTGTAGGCAGTCGTACGATTTTTGTGACGTCACCAGTACTCGGAGCCGATTTGGCCATTCCACCGACTAGAAAACTCGGCAAAGGCCGTATTATCGATTTTACTATCTGTATGACTATCACACCCTCATTCAAAAATATGTTTCGTTTTTAAATGAATTGTCAAATGATATTACATTTTCTTCTGAAATCGGATCGCAGACCAATCGTAAGGTGTGTGGTGGCCTTTATTCATCGTAAGGTATCATCAATTGCAGCGCAGAAGGTGATACAACAGGTTTTTGCAATTTATTGTTAGTCAATATTCATATTCCAGGGCCTATGTTAAATAAGTCTCATTTTAATAGAAGAACTAAAAATTAGATAAGGAATAAAACAAACGATTATAACTTATTGATATCCTTTCACCCTCTTTTCTTTGGTATTCGAGTTGCTCAGAGTGGGTGTGTCATCAACACATGTGGCTGGGTCAAAGGTGACGGCTATCAATGTATCAAATATGCAGCTCAGGCCTTTGAAGGTAAAGATCAAATCATCATAAATGTATAGTGTCCCTTTTACTGGCCCAAATATAGACTTGTGCGAAGAGGAAAATACTATCTAAGAAATTGTTTCTGAATGTCTGAGCTGTCAGCTTGTGTCATGTCATAGAAATGCTTTCTTACTTTTGTTTTTGAATAGCATGGAGATATTGAACATCAGAGAGATATTGAACATCTCTAATAGCAGTGAACCAATCTGATTTGCCTACCTGGGACTCTCCTTGTAGGGACTGGTGGCATGACTAGCTGTCGACAATTGTTTGATACCTGAAGTGGTTATTGTCCGCATCTGCACAATACATGTATAACCCCCCCCAAAAAAAAAAAAAAACAAAACAAAAAAAAAAACACATGTATACATGCATGGAAGATATTCTACATGTATGCCCAATTTATCAATGGAACAAAGCATTTTAAGTCAAACTTTCATTCTCGATAGTTCCTTTATGATGATATGATGATGGTAATGTAATGTGATAACAATGGTGGTCCAAAATGGGAAAAAAGTAAACATGTTGATTGGTTCATATTTTTACTCCTACAGTTGATGTGATCATCGTGCTAGACCAGGAGAGGTTATACAATGAATTGGTCCGAGACATGCCTTCCTTTGTCAAAATAGTACTACAACCCAAGTCAGGGGGGGTAAGTAATAATGTTAATGTTAATGATAATGATGATGATTGTGATGATGGTGATGATGATGGTGATGATAATGAAGATGATGATAATTATGATTATGATGATGATGGTGGTGATGACGATGATGACGAAGATGATGATAGTGATGAAGATGATAATGATGAAGATGATGACGATAATTATGATTATGATGATGATGATTGTAATGATAATGATGCAGTATAAAGTTGTGATCATTTCATGAGAATTAATTTCCTATCATTCCCTGGACTCCAGATCACCTTTAATGTGCTCAATACCAACTCTAAACTCACTATACTTGTTCAATTTCCAGGTGGTAGAAAGATCTCAGGGTTTCAGACGGTTCACCAGAGACGAGAAAGTTCGAGAGTATTTCTACGGCTATGACCGCTGTTATTACCCACATTCCTTTGAAGTCAAGTTTGTAGATGTAGAGATCTACAAGGTTGGAGGTAAGATCTATAGCCTCATTCCCTATGAAGAGAACCTTTTTTATGCCTCCGCCCACCAAAGGTGGTGCAGGAGGCATTATGCTTTCAGGTTGATTAGAATTTTTGTTCTCGTTTAGGTCAAAGGTGGCAGGTCATAGAGATCATTACATGGGAAATTAATATTTTCTTTAGCTTCGTTAACTATTTTGTATTCATGACTAGGAGGAGATAAAGTGATCAGGCTTTTGGGTTATAAGGTTTAAACTGTAAGGTCAAATGTCAAAGAGGTCAATTAACATGTAATTATAGGCTTTTTAATCTGGTTATCACAATATTTAAAGAACAGTTTGAGCCATCAACTGAATTTAGGCATATAGGAGACACAGTCGCATTCATCTTGTTTCTAATGTAACTTTGTTCATTTAGAAGTTTTAAAAATGGCTTGTAGAGCTAGGCAGTTTTCAGTTTTGTGCAAATAGGGGTTACTAGGCTCCCTCTCAGGTATTGTACTTGATAATTTGTTTCTTTGTTTGTTTGTTGTTTTGTTTTGTTTATTTTGTATGGAATTAAGACTGATATTATTACTTTACAGTTCCACAACATTTGCAATGAAAATGTGTGGGATGTCTCCAATACTAAAAATAACCAATAACCATGGACCTTTCTTTGATTTTAATACCCTCATAAAAAAAAATATTACCTTTAATTTCTGACTGATTTGTTTTGTTTCTCTTAGCTCCACCTGTACCTAACTCCTGTCTACCTCTTGGAATGACCCCAGAAGACAACCAAACAAAACTAGTTCCAGTCAATCCAGGTATGCATTCTCATCTGTTAATAGCTGATTGATCAGGGCCCTGTTTCATAAAACTTGTTATCAGTAACAAGTTATGATATCGGTTATAAGCTACTGAAATCAGAGCATTTGATTGGCTTAGAACAAATTTGTCATAGATCTGTAGCAGTTGTTATTGATAACAAGTTTTATGAAATGGGGCCCATTTCTTAGATATGATCTAATTTGAAAGCCTAGCACTTCGATAAGTTTGCTGTTGACAACTCCAAAGTTTTATAATGATTGTCCCACATAGCAACTTATGGTGTCAGTATTGTGACCAATTAAAATGGCCACTGTAAGTCCAGAAACTTTTGTGGATTTGTAATGACAGCCGTTTTTTGGCAAGAAACTTTTGCGAATTGCAAAATGTACTCAGTATTTTTGATCCATTCACTTCGCAGCATGAAAAATTGCAGATCTGAGCTACTTGGGAAATTAATGAAATTAATGCTAAATTTTGATGTTTTACAGTATTGAAATTGTTCAATATTTAGAAGAAAGCAACTGGTTGTTGAAACTTGAATGAGAAGAGAAATATATATATACTTACAGTACTGTGCATGTACTATGAAAAGTATTTATATTTACAGGAAGTGTTTGAAACATCATGAAATACAAACAAACATCAGTGTCAGTTAAGTTCCATGTCATTAGTTTTGAAGAATACCTGTGTGTTATCTTTCAATCAGGTCCAGAGATTGTGCACCATCTTCTTAGTGTAAGTCTATCCAGCACTAAAGAGGATGATATTATAGCCACCAATGTAGCCGGATTCATTGTTATGTAAGTATCACTAATTGTTTCCTAGATTACTGTAAAACCAGAATTTTTTGCAATATTCAGCATGATATGAGTCATAAATACTTGTATATAATACACTTCCTGAAAATCTATAATTGGATGAGACTTTATAATCAAGTCAAGCTGTTAATAGAATTTGAAAGAATTTGGTACAAAATGTGAAACATTTAATGTTTTGAATTTGGATACTTTCAGGAAGATAAGATTGTCATTTTCCCCAGACCTTGAACTTTGACCTTAAAAGTTAAACTTTGTTGGAACCAATATATTATTTGTAATTAAATACACAGTTTTCAGGCTGTTTGGTGATAGTGATTTGTTGCATCTGTTTTCAATAAGGTACTCTGTATCTGGGGTGTTTCACAAAGAGTTAAGTTTGACTTAAAGTTGCACTTAAACTCCTAGTTGCATGCGGTATATGACACATCACAGCATTGGTCAGATCATGCTCAGGGGACACGCACTATTTGGTAATCTACCAATGAGATTGCGCGTTCAATACTGTATGCGCATTGGCACTTATGCATGACTTGAAGTCAAACTTAACTCTTTGTGAAACACCCCCAGGTAATGAATTATATGCTTAATATTTTGGCTATGCCACAGCTGGGGGGGGCCGTCGACCACGCGATTGCGCCGAAAATTTGCACGCACGTCGTCCACAACGTAATCTACAAAACTGTATAGTTAGATTCTCTGAAATTATTTCACATTAATTAATTATGCTAATTTATGCATGAAATCAAACTTTTGCTCTAAATCATTAAATAAAGCTCAAAAAATTCTATTTTTTTGTCTAGACACTCTTTCCATTATTCTTAGCAAATATACTTGAAAAAAATTTGGTATCAAATTTGATTTCTTTTGTATTTTATTGTATTTTAAATTTCTTATGTATTTTTTTGTTTTTTTAACCTTTTGTTTTTCATTGTTTTTTGGATGAAATTTGTCGGGGACACTTTTACGATCATAAACAGCATGAAATAAATTAATTTTAATCAGTAAATGTAAAAATATTCATAGATTTCTAAATTTTGGCTGAAAACACATTTTGTATTGAAATTATACATGAAATCACGTTTTTGAGCAATTTTTGGTCCGACGTGCAAGTACGAAATGTTAAGTAACTTCGGAACCGCATGCCCGGACATCGCGAATATGGTCTCAAAAGATGCGTGAGATTCGAAAGAAAAAAGTCAAGAAACACCGCGGCGACTGCTTTGCGCGTTGCGGACATATCGCGAGAAATGTCAAGGGGGGGTGGATTCCACCCCCACCCCCCCCCCCCCCCCCCCCGGCCCTTTTAGGGTTAACTTCTGTTACCTGCTAGAGATGTGTATGATTAGGAGATGCATAAACCTTTTTTGTATGGTAAATCTGTCTACTTTAACAATCTGATGTATTCATATTTTATGTATGTTAAAGGAGAATGAAACCCTGGGGAATAATCAATTTTAATGAAAAGAGAGGAAAGAGAGAAGCAATTTTAAAAAAGTTCCATCAAAATCGGTTACGAAATGAAAAAGTTATGAAAGTTTGAAAAGTCTCAATTTACTTTCTGCGACTATCCTCAAATTGACAATGTTGCTTCAAAATGGCAGGTTTAGTAGTACAACTCTCAATATATTTTGTACACAAAATTTCATATTTTCTCCATTATCTTTAAAGATGCTGCTTGTCTTTTTGTGAACTCAACATATGTTGTGTCAAATACATTTTCCCCTGATATACCTTGAGGTAAGAAGGAGACAGGCTGCACCTTGAGAGATTATGGGGAAAATATGAAATTTTGTGTACAAAACATATGGAGAGTTGTACTACTAAACCTGTCATTTTGAAACAACTTTGCCAATATGAGGATCGCCATAGAAAGTAAACTGAAACTTTTCAAACTTTCATAACTTTCTCATTTCCTAACTGATTTTGATGGAACTTTTTGTAAAATTGCTTCTCTCTATCCTCTCTTTTCATTAAAATTGATTTTTTTTTTCCCCAGGGTTTCATTCTCCTTTAACGTTTATCTCATAATTTTTGCTCAATAACTTTTCTTTATCCATGCCAGCACCAATGTGGACATGGAGAGGAAGACCTTCACTGTGCTTTCACCTGCTCCAAGACCATTACCACAGCGATGCCTCCTACTTAGTGATGTACGGTTCATGGACATCAAATGAACTAGAATTATTGTGGATATACCAACAATTCTCAAAATTCAATTTACCATGGATTGTGCAAACTGGACTATTTTTATTTTTTATGTTATTGTGCACTTCGTTGTGTCCAAATAGGTTTTAGAGTCCCTTGCCTTATTTTCTTAGTGGCACCAATTTTGATAGGCAGTTTGATACTGGTACTATATTTGGTACTTTCTTATGTTTATCTGTTACAGATGGTTTTATTTGAAGAGAGACATACTGAAAGTTTTTGTCTTACACTCACCAGGGTGGTTTTATTTGATATAGCATGCGTATCTGATGGGAAGGAATGTCAGTTTTATTGGGTTGTGTCATCAGCAGTCTGAGGCAACTTGGACTCCTAATTCTGATGATTTACCACCTCTTGCTGTTTACCAGTACTCGCTTCCCCAGGAGTCCAAGCAAACTTTCGGTCAACTTTTTTCAGAGAAATGAAGAGCAATTCCAGTGAAAGGTACCATTAAGTAGCTTCACAAAATATAGTGGCACATGAAAATGCGGCTTTTCAGCAAAGGACCACTTGTGGCCAATTAACAGCAATCATTCAGCTACATGTAGTCAGGGATATTGTATGTATATTGTATGTCAGATTCTGGTGCAGCAGGCCTGCCCCAGTAAGAAAGTTCCCAGATAGGGGTAATACAAAATCAGCCACTTGCATTCCTTTGTAAAAAAAAAAAAGAAAGTTTCCCGTGGCACTACTTTTCGGTAAACTGCAGTTACCCAGTTATGCCAACTGTATGAAAAGAACCCTAATTGGGTGTAATGCCTGATAATTTGACATAGGCACAAGGTTCTATGATTCCATGTCTTGAATTGTTACTGTGAAATGTATGAAAACTTGCTTTGTACTCTACTTCACAAGTTTTTTCTTTCTCGTCATGGCATTGGTCTGTAAAAAAAAGGATTCTTGATTTTGAAAAACAAACATCATTATTACACAGATGTAGAATCCACTATTGAAATTTATCTACTGAAGCCTGGTGTATTTTGATATGTTATGATAATTCATGCCAATATGGTGCCTATTTTTACATGCTGAATATATTTTGTGTAAAGTTCTTTTATTAAAGCTGGTGTAAACCTATTCAATTTTAATTGATTTTAAAATGGATTTATTGATTTTCTATGATTTACTATGTTTTAGTTTCCTGTATATCTCATTATTTTTCCCAGATTTCTACTGTTTTAGAATTTGATTATTGATGTAGATATTCTCCGAAGACAACTAAAAAGCAGATATTTTCTCAACGAGTTATAGCTAGATTTATTGTGTATGCCATGAGATCTTGGAATCTTGTAACTTTATTTGATATCGAATGCTCTAGACTTCGAAATTCTTTCATTAAAGAATAACAGGGTACATAATACATATATATCTGTTTTTATATGTATGTTTGGAATTGATATCTAACTGGATGCATGGTGTTCTTCAGCTACAGCTACATTTTGTCCATGTACATGTACATGGACATTTGCAACGGCATCTACTGTACGAGTGATAATGTATAATGATCGTATGATGTAAGTACCTGTACCCCATGAGTGGGTTTACTGAGGAAATTTTTCCGCTAAGTAGCCAACTCAGTGGCCAACTCTAATCATCTGACAATAATCATCCAGAGATTAATGCACCCATATACAAATTTCCCTGTGGAAGAATATGGAAATATATATTTGCAGATGACTGTACAGTACATGTACAAACAAAATATCCTCTACATAACATTGACGAACCCATGGGAAAGTCTTTGCTTTTCTTTTAGCATGGTCTGTAAGAAGTTTGTGAAAGCCAAAGAAAACAAACAAATAAACTCAGGGTTCGAATGTGATCTAGTGTTACTAGTTGAGTAAGTTGGAGTTTTGTGAAGCTAGACAGTCTGATTGAATAGAGAAGAAGAAGGGCCTAACTCCATTAAAGGGAAATCCAACCTTAATAGCAAATTGCTTTGAAAGAAAGAGGAAAAATCAGAGAAGCAGATTGGTGAAAGTTTGAACGAAAGAAAGTTATGAATTTTTTGAAAATTGTAATCACTATACATATGGGAATTTCAAATTGGCCGAATAGGTAATGTCACTGTGATGTGTAGCTGTGGACAACTCCCCCATTCGCTCCAACACACAAAATGACTAAAATGTCACTTTTTTCAAAATGTATTACTCACTAGGATCTTTTTATTTCATGAGGACCTATAACAATATGCTATCTGCAATATATTTTGAGTACTGTCCCGAGGGTAAAAGTGCCTCAAAACCGCAAATTAATGATATATTTGTGTATTTGACAAATGGGAGAGTTGTCCACAAAAATGTCACAATCGACTCACCAAATTGCCAATTTGAGATTTGCATAGATGCAGTGATCTCATTTTTCAAACATCCATAACTTTCTTAGTCCTTGTCCAATTTCTTTCAAACTTTCACCATCCTGTTTTTCTTATTTTTCTACTTTAACACAAATCATCTTATTACCAAGGTTGGATTGCCCTTTAAAACACTTATTGAATTACTGAGAGAGAAAAAAGTTATTTTGACAAGTTTATGAAACAGAATGTTTTCATCCTTGCAAGGAATTCTGAATACATCAGCATATATTAACATGAAGATGAAAAAACTCTTAATGTTATCAAAGTGTAAATTTTTTTTTTTTTTTTTTTTAAATCTCAGATTTTTTTGGTGGAGTTGGGCCCATCTTGCTCTCATGCATTTAATTTTAAAATGCAGTTGACATCCCCTTTGATTCTGAAACATGCCTTGTTATGCATTGAAAAGTTCTGTCTTTACTTGTCTAAACAAAAATACCTCTAATTGTTTGTATATTATTAACTTATATCATACTAAACCATATTTATAGTGATGGATATTTCGTTGATTAAGTCGGATATTTGAATGAATTCTTGGACATAATTAATTACTTGGGCCAGTATTCAATTCAAAACCCGCATTAAGTAAGCATTTTACTTAGCATTTGGTTTGGTCGAGTAAAATGGCTTAATTCATATTCAAATCACATCTAAGTGCTTTACTTAAGCATGCCGACTTCAAGGCAAAACACGTCAAGTAATTTGCTTGTGCACAGCTTATAATGACCTGCGTATGTAAGAAAGCCACATGCCTGCCTATCCAGCTTCCAAATTAATTTACTTCATAGGGTAAAATACTTAGAATAAAGATGGAATTAAATACCAAAGTTGCTTAAGTATTTTATCTTAGCCCAAACTGATTAAAATACATAACCCATATTTCGTACTTAAGTACTGAATCGAATATGGGCCCTGTAGTTTACAGCTATGCACTGATCAAAACAGACTAGTCGCCCGCTATTGAATTTTTTGCAAAGACATGTTTGGTATGACACACATTTCTTCTTGAATATCGATTGAAAATTCTATGTTGTGGTATTCTGTTGTACATGGGCGGCGATCCAGGGGGATTTTGTACAGCAACCAAAGGTTAGTCTCGTGCCCCTGTCCATGATAACAAATCTCCGCACATGCTGTTGTATATCATTTCTTACAATGCATTTTACACCTCAGGTGGAAGTTGACCTACATGTGCATTACAGAATAATTTGATCCTCTTTTCTCTGTCTCAAGAGTAAATGACAGAGTTTATGGAAATGTAGATTTCTTATAAACTAGAAACCTTCGCGCGCACGAAACTTTCGCGAATTCCACGAATGGTCAATATCCACAAAAGTTTCATGCTGCGAAATATTTAACGTACACACATGTAGTTTCACAACTTGGAACATTTTGGTTTCGCGAAACTTTCTTGCCCCGAAAAAGGTCGTTGACCATAGTCCTGAAAGTTACTGCCTTTACATTAGCCCTAGTGGGGCTGAAATGACTTTCAGCATGTATGAAAGATAATGTGAATTGTACATTTCATGGTACAGTACATGTATATTTATATGAACATGTAATTTGTAGAACGATGGATCTCCACTGTAAATAAATAAACTAATATGTAATTACTGTCTGCCTTGTTGTTTGTGAGGTGTTGATATCTAGCAGCAACTTTTGTGAAGTGATTGTACGTGTACATGAAGGGTTTTTTAGACTAGAAAATGAGGCCTTTTTATTAAAGAGAAAACAATCAATTGAAAGGGATCCTCAGACCTCAACCCTGTAATTTGTCAGACATTAACTTCTTGCCTGGGGATAGATGAGTTCATATTGTTTGTTTCTGTTCAATAGACTGGTTCTGTAATGTATACAAATTTATGCACATTTCTTCTCTGAGCACCTAGTGACAAGCTATTCCTGCTTTTTATAAATGAGCCTCGATGCCTGGAATCCAGTTTGCATACATTACTTGTTGCTATGTCCGGCAAGCTTTCAGGTTGTCAAGAACAACCTTTGTTTGAAAGGTATGTATAAAATTTGCATACAATAGCGGTCTATTGTTCACTGTTCACAAAATTCAGAAAAAGTTTCATGCATGCAAACACAGTTGAACCTCATTATAAAGAACACTGTTCTAACAAACTCTCGTTATACAATGTAACAAGGTGATTTTGCCGAGCCCACTTCTTTGTAATATATTGCTTTTTAGCCCTGATATAACAAGGTTTCGATATAAAGAGGTTTATTTCCTTGGTCCCAAGGAGTTTGTTATAACGAGGTACCACTGAATTGGAGGACCATATGAGAATGAGCCTTTATTCTGGTAGGGAAAGAGAGAGAGAGAGAGAAAAGGGGGGGGGGGGGGGGGGGAGGTTAAAAAGAAGAATTTTGCACAAAATTTTTCTCTGCCTAAAAATAACAATCTCTTTATTGAATAAAACCACCACAACATTTGTGAATTCACATAAATATCATAAATACACATAAAGTGCAAATTAGACAATTATTCTTTCTCTTTCACGTGCCAAAATATACATATACATATCAATGAAAGTGCAATAAAAAATTAAGTTCTCCTTTTTTACACACTTTGTATAAATTCTATCTACATATACTATACACATACTATCCTTTCTCTCATAACACATTGCTGTATCCAACATGCACAACAAATACATGTAGATCCCAGGTACAAATTTTCACAAAAAACTGTTTCTACTCTAATAACACATTTAAGGTGGTATGACAAAAAACATACATGTACATGTATACAAATAAAATAAGCATTGGGAGATACATTATCTAGAGATTCAGAGATTCTGCTGAAAGCTTGAAGGAGGTTAATACAGACAGGTAACACACAAATTAACCCCTTCTGCTTCTGAACAGACTATTCCACCTATTTTTCTCAATCCTAGTATAATACCAGAATGCAATGGTAATTATCATAGTGTATTGAGAGACATAGTTGTGACACGCTCACCAATGTGAGCTCAAAGTTCAATTCATGGAGCTCAATGAAGTTGACCTTTGCATGAGCATGCGTGCATGTGGGAGAACTATCTCTCATCCACTAGCTATGGTAAGAATTATGCAGGCATCTTATTAGGTGGTGCTTGTAAAATAAAAAGATTCTGATACATACTGTACACATACATGTACACACAGTAGGCCCAGCAAGAGCACTAACCTCAAATATACAAGTACATGTACATATGTACACATTTTCTAAGACCTTAAATTGTACAAACATATAATCAATACAAAATATAGAATAAAACCATGGGTGCATCAATTTGTAATTTTAAAAGCTTTTAAAAAATCCACTTAATGTTAGATATCAAATACATCCCCCCACACAACTTACCAACATTTCAAAGAAAGAGCCCATCTGTTTTGTAGCGAGACAAGTCTTTACTACAAGTGTACCTTCTTAGCAGTCGACAGGTTAATTAAAATACATACATATAGGTGCACTCACATAGTGAACATGTAAACATGAATTAATACAACAACTTTATCTATGCAATACACGTACATGTACTACGTATTCCTAAATCCACTCAAACTAGAATACACAAATCATTCTTTAAATTGAAATTTGATAAAATGAACATTGGCCTCTGTATAAAAATAGAAATTTCTGGCAGAAGTAGAGAATTACTCTGCATACCGGTACATTGCATATACACAGAAAGAACATTCTACAATCAACTCAAATATCAAATTAATGTACAGATTATGACAATATGCTAAATGATCATATACATGTAAATACATTCGAAAATCACAAGATGGGGCATTAAAAAAAATCACGTAAGTAGTGATTCATTAGCTACAGATGTACATAGTTTATCAATTTGTGGCTTATCTACTCAGAGCCTGGAGATGTTATTGAACATGTAGAGTATAGCTCTCCTGAAAAAATAATATCATTGTAAACTGTCTGAATTCAATTCTGAGCATCATTAAACCAAACTACAAGGATCTCAAATATAAACAGGCTTTTGATCTTGCATTGGATGTCTTATATCCATTTTCCACTTTCTACATGCACAAACACAGATGTATGTAATTACATGTATACATTTTCATTCCATTTCACACAAACAGTGTTAAGTTGTACAACAATACGATTGGACTTGGATGTACATACTAAGAGTTTAAGGCACAATCAGCTATGTAGGGGCATTTTTTTTTACTTTGTAACAATGATTTTCCAATACCTACAAAGAGATACTTACAAATGTATGTATTTTGAGGGTAACGTACACGGAATGTATTCCCCTTGAATAACTGCTGACAACATCAAAAATAAGCATGTACACGTTTGCAATTTCTAAACTGTATGACAATGGTATGAAAATTGTATGTGTAAATATGGTCCCTGGCATGGCACTTAAGTCCTTAAGCAAGACATTTTATCTACATTGCTTCTCTCCACCCAGGTGTTCAATGGGTACCCGGTACGATGTGAGAGTCAGCAATGTGAGCGTCTGTAAAAGGCGCCTGGCTGGAATGCTCCCCCAGTGAGAGGAGCAGGTGCACATATTGTGTTCAGGATAGCCATGAATCTGATGACTGGGGTAATAATATGTCTGTTAGGTGCCCGCTTAGAGATATCATAGATGTATCAGGTGCTATATAAATCCAGAATATTATTATTATTATTAATGTTTACACACTGCGCAGTAGCGATGGTTGTCAGAGAAGCAGCTTACAACGAACGTAAGAAAGCGCTAGAAATATGGAACTTGGAAAATAAATGTTAATGAGAATATCAAAATAAGAATGTACATGTACATGTATGCAATTTTAAAAATGTAAGCCAATGATATGAAAAGTGTATGTACACTGTTACACAATGCGTAGAAACGATGGGCTACAAAAAGCAGGTTACAGCTAAATAAATGCACATTAAGATAGAGCTTGAATGGAAGGTAGGAAAACGGATAGAAATGAGCAATGAGACAGGTAGCTCTAACCAAATATTTCTTGATACTCCCAGAGGCAATAATAAGATCAACTATCAAACCTTTTGTAATTTGATGTGGGCACAAATTTCTGGAAAATATTAACAGGCTGTAAGCCATCACTTGAATTATTGCTTCTATCTAGCAAAAACTAAAGAAATACTTAAGTCTTGTGTTTACTATTATTCATAACCCACAACTTTACTTTTATTCAGCAGTGAATAATGTATGGTAAAACAAATTTTCTTGATTCTCCAATAAAAAAACATGTAGGGGAATCAAGTTTGCATTCAGTTATGATAAATTGAAAGGTCTAAAAATGGCAGGTACAGTAACTCATCTAAATATTAGTGCTGGTATCGACACGCCTGATGTCGCCACTATGGCGACAAAAGTACTGGTTTTGGACTTTGCCGACATGTCGACACGCATGCTCCGATGGCGACATAAAATGGGTCTTTTAGTTTTTACATGTACCTCGCCGTGGCGTCGTGCGCGCGTACGTGATTTGTTTCACATACGCATTAGCAGCGCGCGCACGCGACACGATCGCTGCGTATCTAACTGCGACGACCGGTATACATTACGTACATGTACATGCCTAGATATGCGACACTAGCTGACTCGCACCGCATGACTTTCATTAATGCTTGATAAATTGGATCATACAAAACAAATTTTGGGGCAAATAGTTGACAGTGTGCATCTTTGAGAACTGTAAGTGAGTATGACTGCGAGTGTGAGCCCGTGAGGACATAGTGCATGTATTCCATGTAAAGCTCTTGTGAATTTGTGTCGCGGGTAACTCTGGTTTAATAGTGTACGGTCACTACGGGAGCGACCCGAGTTTAGACTTGTTTGACTCATGTCCAGATGTCGACACATGTCGACATCGGCGTTAATTTTATTGCGACATGGCGACATAGATTTTCCATGCCGATACCAGCACTACTAAATATATTAATTTGTATGTTGTAGGTTAGCATTTTAAAGATTGCAGATATATGATATATTCTGAGTTTTGTGCAAACTGGTCCGTTGTTTATTTTCTCTGTTTTATCACTTCTGTTATATGCAGGTATGGTACTATAATGTGTTTATAACAAATACCAACACGATGTTATCTATATATAAATACAACAATAGGAAATATCTGGCTTAAATATTATTATTACTATACAACAGAAGGGAGCTATGATCCCTTAATAAATATGTTTATTTCATCCAGTAAAAAGACAAAATGGAACGGATAACACTGTTTATTTCTATTGCATCTGAATACCTTTAAATACCATCCGTTTCAGCATTATATTCTAAAAGCGCAGCCTCGCTGTAATCTATATTTCCAAAAATCTACGTCTGCAAATAAATCAAACTATTCAGCCTATATCTAAAAATACATGTATCTCTAGTGCTTAAATCTCCTATGATTAACCCTTTCAGGACAGGAATTATTTAAAGGCAAAACTGATCACATTTCGTTCTTCAAATTGGCAACAATAATATTTTTCTTTTAGTGCTACATGGTTCTAACAAAAGGCAATGTCTTTGAAAACAATAAACATCATTAGAAACTTAGTCGAAAAGTTGAAAAAATTGCCAATTTTGATGAAAAATAGTGATTTTGAACCTCTCAATGTGTTGCCAATTTAAGGATTATGAAGCTTATTCTCCTTTTTGAAATTCCTGGCATCAAACGCAATATGGTCATGCAACAAAAATGGACACAATGTGTGTAGAAATTTTTGCTTTTTCTACTCCTGCATCTGGTATATTTTTTAGAGCTCTGAATCAAAAGTTATTGAGCCAAACCACAAAATGTGGTCAATTGTCTCGAAAGGGTTAAAGGATACTTTCAAATGCATTCAATCGCAATGTTTAATTATAGATCACAGATATGCAGGTATACAATGTAATTGGGATCATTTCTCAGTTTTAAAGTCTTCAAAACTTAAAATCTTTTGTCTAGATCTATACGTAGCAGGTTAAATCTCCACATACCAGCCTAACAATACAATCTTGAATTCATCCCTGGTATAATATATAAAGTGTTTGGCCATGTGCATGTGATTTCAAAATACACCACCACCACAAACGAACGAACTACACTACACAATGATAATTTTTTTTTAAATATATAATTAAAAAAGGCAGAATGTACAGTTCCTAATACTAAACAACTTTAGAGTACTTTGAATACACTGCATTGATTGATACATTATTTGCATAAACAATTTAGTTCAAAAATTCTCTTCACCCAGTTAAATAAACGAAAAGACGGCATTGCTAGCTTGAATACATGTACTGTACCTCCATGGAATGTTAAGTAATATGGGCCCTATAACATACATGTACGTACATGTACATGTATATGTTTATGTGTAAATCTTTTAAAGTGCAAATGCAATAAAATAATGGTAAATTCCTAATCAATGAAATATGAATACAATTCAAGGATAACGGACTCACAGGTCAATTTCGCTTGATTGCAAGCACGTGTATATTATCTTTTCCAGCTATAATATAATTCACATTGACGTGACATAATTAAAAAACTGATTAGCTAATTAACTAATTAATCAAAATAATTCTATGTCATGAAAGCAGCAGGAATGTAAATTACATTAAAAATGCATTTCATTTCATTTCATCTTTACGTCAATTGCTGTTTAGATCAACACAACAACAGGGTGGTGTCCTGAAAACTATCTTATCTTATACTTTTGAGAGAAATATTATCATAACAAATCAATATGATGATGAGCCAGTGGTCAATGATTGTATGTACATTACATGTAGGTAGCTGTGTACATGGTAAGTTATTCAAGACATCAATGCACAAACACTCACAAAAAAAGGGGAAATCTAACTTTGTTATTAAAATTATAATACCTCCACTAATATAAAAGATAAAGCTAATTTATTTCAGCAAACCCCCTTTGGGACACAAGTGAGAATCTTATACCAAACTAAAGCATCCCAATAAACTTCTGCAATAAGTTATTGCACCCTTTTTACACACTTCAACATTAATAGAGAAATAAATGTGGGAAATAGGCACATATTTTTTTAGAAATATACATTTTTTGCTTTAATAGAAATACCACTGACACATGTATCTCTTAAATAAAATTATTGGAATTATAAATACAGATATTATGAATAAAATGTGCTTTTTAATAGAGCTTACTGGCTAGACCAAAAAAAAAATTAATCTGATGGAATATGCCATAATTCTGAGATCAATTTGTATTTGCTGAAATATAACAAAAGATGAAAATAGACAGACACAGAGCAGACCACCCTGCAGGAGAACAAAAAGAGAGATGAGAATATGTGCAGGGTTTGTTTTTTTTTGGTTTGAACAGCATCCCTCAACATACACAAACATGAAAAATAATTTGATATAAAATATACCTACTTTCTGTAGCTGAGTATTTGATACAACATTTAAGTCTAAAAAAAAAAAAGATGAGTAGAAATATAGCAGTAGTGACCTACAGAGTTGGGACATTGAAGGCAACGGTATTAGGATGGTACTGTACATAATCTTGTACATGATCTTGTACATCCATCAACACTCGGCTGTTTGGGTGTGGGGATCGACACCGGTGTCAACCGATGGTTCCTGGTTGCCCGCGGTGACATCCCCGTTTCCGGAGAGGGTTGTGGCTCCAGGAGCGCCAGAGGTGGTGATGATGGCAGGGGTGCCAGACATAGGGGGTGTGGGGATGGCAGGGGAGTCCTGGGGTGGGGAGTAGGCAGGGGGTGGGGTGGGTTTGGCCTCCTGCATGTTGCCAACGATGCTCTCTTCGTAGTTGTCCCGTGGGTTTCGACGCACCAGGTGTCGTACTCTCTGCTGGATCTACAAGAGGAGAAAGGTGAATAAAGGGTTATACTACAATGCCCGAGGGTTCAATCTACGACAACTGTGATTTTTGCTCCTTCTGCTCATGTATATTGTGTAGTTCCTAGCATTCTGGATAAAAAGATACTAAAAAAAAAACCCACTGTACTGCTTTGGGTTAGGAGAAAAGGAAACACTAAAAAGTAATGACATAAAAAATAGGGAGAATAATGTAATATCTGTAGATGAAAAGGAGAAATGGGAGGGGAAAATCATAAGAGGGTAGCGGAGAAGAGTATAAGTAAATCTAGAAAGAGATGGTAGCAGAGTGAGACAGCTGTAGAAAGATTAAGAGAGGGAGATAAAGAGGGGGGGGGGGGAGAAACAGAGGAAAAAAAAAGGAGTAGCATAGGAGAGATACATGTGGAGAGCGATGGTGAAAAGAGAACGAGAGACAGACAGAGAGAGGATTAAAAGATAATACTAGTAGATATATGTGGAGAGAGAGACAGAGAGAGAGAGAGAGAGAGAGAGAGTGAAGTTTGAAGATTCCCGTTATTACCTGAACCAGTTGTTGACCAGACCTAGACGAAGGGTGCTTGTAGGCATAGACCAGACATCCGATCAAGGCTAATGCGATCACTACCACGATTACTATGACGATGATGATAGCTGCCCTTGCTAGATAATCTGTGGAAAGGAAATACAGAATCGGTAGGTTCATGGTCTCCTTTCTCACATATCAGAACCAGTGAAAAAAATAAGCGGGGGCTAAGGGTGATTAGCTAAGGGCGATTGCGGTGGCTTGAAAAAGCCACTGCAAATGAAAAAAGAGCCACAGTCAATAATATTTCTGCCCATGGGTCGTAGTGCATTAAAATCTCTGAACACAATAGGTGGACTTCAAAGTAGCCCTCGCGAAAGAAATTTTAATTTTTACACTGATCAGAACAATATCCTCTCGTAATGTCATATTTTCCCCTTGATAATTAGATGTTCTAGAAATTTATTGGCAAGAAAAAAAAATGAAAGTTGGGACAGAATTATTTTTAGACAAGAGCCCTCAAATGGCAGTACACACCCCGAATATCAAGCTCACTATATAAAAACAACACATTGGTTTTCAAATGTGGTCGTCATTTGCTACTGACATTTTCTCCAGGCATTAGATCATCAAATATAAATAATGCTACGGTTGCCACTGGGTTTTAGATCTGGGGGTATGATTAGGTATAGTTGGTCAAGAATTTAAGCTAGGAAATTGACTAGTGTTAGATATTTGAATGCGGAGCAGCTCTGCTGCGTATTCCCATGGTCTTTCTCTAAACTTATGTCTTATGCAGTATATTTTATACATGTATCAGACAAAACTATATTCAAGTCCCAAGAAATATTTGTACTAAATTATGCACATACAAAAACAAAAAATGATCTCCATTTATAAAATACTGTGCTAGCAAAGGTCATCATATTCTATTTCTACGAGCACAACGAAAAGCGAAATGTGCACTATTGTGCACAACAGCCAAACAGAACAAGAACAAAAATAACCAAGCAAAAAACAGTAATACATTCACGTTTTTTGTTAGTTTTCTATTTTGTTTTACTGGCTAATAAACAAGCATAGGACAGAGCATTAATTATAAACTACATGATCACATGTATGTGAGCAGGAAATGTAGCAACATGTTAAAGAAACCAGGGATGTAGCTAGCCCAGTCAGAAATCATGTAATAAATTACAAAAGAATTATAATGGGAAAACTTGTGAGGATGTGGAAAGTATTATGATTTGATTTTAAGTAAGTAATAACAACAATTTGGTAAAAAAAATCTTGTAATTTTTAAAATGAGTTTTAACCAGTATGAGTACATGTACTTCCGTTGATTTCTGAATAGCTCCCTTTGCCACAAAAGCAAGATTTTCATTTTTTACAAAGGAGTTATAGAACTTGTGACCTTGAAATTTTAAAGGCAGTAACTACAGGATGTCTACCAAACCAGTGCAAAGTTTCATGGAATTTTGTCTAAGTCTGCAAAAGGGATGAAGCACCTTTAAAGTCGAGCCAAAGTCAATTTTAAAAAAAAAATTTATAACACACTATCCTTACAAATCAATGACAAGCATTTATAATTAATTTTGAAGCCTGACAAAGTCATTTTCAGTGGCGATAAGGTGCATATTTCTGCAACTATTGAACCTCTGTTACGAAAAATAGTGCCGGGCGGAAAAGTGACACTCAATCATGGATGGTGCGCTGACCAGCATAGCTACAACCCTGAAAGAAACATCACAATTCTTACAGATATATTCATAAAATTGTAAATTTAAAAATAAAAAGACAAAACAATCGAAATTTAAACTCAGTGCAGTAAAACAAAAGAGCAATTCAACTACAGAAACTAAATTTTTAAAACAAAATCATGTCAAGAATAAATGTACATGTATTTACATAAGTTTGACACACAAGCCTGAGCTGCCCATTTGGGAAACAAACTTCCAACAAATTTTGTTGCAGCATCACATTTGCATACATAATCATACTGTATACATATAGCTTAAAATACACCACATACATCTTTGCAAAGAGGCTGTGTATATTTCAACTAGTGACCTATAGTCCTATGGGTATATGTACATTTAGATGTATGTGCACTGCAAGTAAAAAAAAAAAAAGAAGAAAAAAAGGAAGATGCATCTTCGCTATTAAATGTATAGTAAATAAACAGAAATAAGCATGGAAATAAAAAACAGTTTATAAGGAGCTATACCAAACATGTGATAAGTTTCACACTCATTACAAAAAAAAAAAAGAATCATGAGTGGGAGTCCATAATTGCTCAAGCAACATTAACTCACCATGAAATAGCAAGTTGCCAAGTGGAGAGGAAACGAAAAAGAAGGAACATTTGAATGAAATCTTTTTAAAGCCAAAGGTACATAGCAATGGAAATGCACATGTGCACAATAGAGCCCAAGTTCAGTTTCAGTAAGCCCCCCCCCCCCCCAACTTCCTGTATAGGGCCTCTTTGATTTTAAGTGATATACAACAAGATCTTCATTCTAAGATGCTGTGGAGTTATCACCTCTGTCGGTCATTTGAATACAAGGCCAAAAGAGAGTTGAAAATAATTTACATCCTGGGCCAGGAGGTAAATTCCCACATATGACAAGCGAAAACCACTGGACAACTATATGCACAGCCTTAATCCAGATGAGACTGCAATGGGGCATGCTAAGACATAGCACACTGAGAGATACAGCCTTAATTCTGAGTTCCTCTTATCAGAAATGGGGCAGAGTATTGAAATATTTGTCACACATATTTTCTATACAAGTGGAAGAACAAAAAATTTTCATTCTAATTTTCTTTTGCTACCAAAACTGTAAATGGGCTATAAAAAGAACATCATTTGCTGTTAGAAACAAAAGGACATAAATTCCATTCATCCAGTTGTCCCAATATATGTGTGTGTGGGGAGATGGACACCAGCTTTGTGTTGAAAAAACAGTTTAGGAAGAAAACTTCAAGAACATTGAAATAGAAACAAAAAGAAATAAAAACGTGAAAACAATGGAACTTTGAAAAAATGCAGTTGATGAAACAGATAAAGTAAAGTATTATTATCAGAATGAAGATATGATGCGTATTATGCTTTGGATTTGTAGCCGACCAAGGAGTCATCATACCTACAGACTGTGGCGTTGGTGTCAAATTCATTGCACTAGTAACAGTCGAGGCTGTACATGAGATACAAAACTTGTAGCCAGAATTCCATACATTCCATCTCAATGTTCTTTACGTACTTGTATATCTCTACACAAGAATGTTCTTTATGTACATAGAGATTATCCTAACATCAGCTCCTGCAAGAGGTCCCAAACGGACGATTGTCAGTCAGGCGAGCAAAGCCCATCACACAATACTCTACGTTCCAACTGCGATTTGGCAATTAACAAACAAACATGCATGTAATCTTCTTGACTGAGGTTCTGAATTATGATAAGAATACTAAAAATTGAAATTTTATCTATCATTATTTATTTATTATTATAATAATAAATAACATTAACAATTTGGTCTTATTTACTCAGGGTAGCCACATCAGCATTAATACTGCTCTTCCTGGGGGCCCTGCAATCATTATTAGCCCAGCACTGCCAGGTTCCCATATAATAGACCTGGGTCGTGAGGAGAAAATGTGAATAAAACACCTTGTCCAAGGATATAAGCCTCCAGCGAGGATGAAACCCAGGAACTTGCATATGAGAGTCAAGAGCCTTCACCACTATACCACAGTACTCCCACACATACCACAGTGATTCCATGGCAATGTTTCTAGTCAGAATAAAGGCTAAAATGGCTCTCAATCACAGACCATTGCACGACTGGTCTGACATAAAAACGACGTAGAGCTGATTTGGTTTTTCTTCCAACACGGAAGCGTTCAATCCACCAAACTTTTTATTTTTTATTCACATGACTATTCAGAACCTTGATCATGAAAATTTTACAATTTGTCTGAATTTTCATATCAAATGCTACAATGTACGTACATGTTCAGTGTATTGGAAATTCTTTTAACCCTTTCAAGACAAATGACCACATTTTGTGGTTTGGCTCAAGAACTTTTTATTCAGAGCTCTAAAAAATATACCAGATGCAGGAGTAGAAAAAGCAAAAATTTCTACACACATTGTGTCCATTTTTGTTGCATGACCATATTTCGTTTGATGTCAGGAATTTAAAAAAGGAGAATAAGCTTCAAAATCCTTAAATTGGCAATGCATTGAGAGGTTCAAAATCACTATTTTTTTATCAAAATTGGCAATTTTTTCAACTCTTCTACGAAGTTTCTAATGATGTATATTGTTTTCAAAGACATTGCATTTTGTTAGAACCATGTAGCACTAAAAGAAAAATATTATTATTGCCAATTTGAAGAACAAAATGTGATCAATTTAGCCCTTAAATAATTCCTGTCCTGAAAGGGTTAAAATCAAATTAGAATCACAAATTTAAATTGAGCTATGAAAGAGAAGGTTGAGTTCTGGGAGAGGTAAAAAATAATTTGTGAGCTTTCTCATTCCTTTTATGTTAGTTTGGAAGATTGTCATAGTAGATATGTCCCCGGATAAGGATTGCTCTTCAAATGCCCTCACATTCAAAATATGACAAGAAACAGCTGAAATGTTCATGCCAAACATTTGTGTATATTCCCGTATGCAAATTTCTATGTGCAGTGCATGTGACTCTTAGCAGGATTGAGTCAATTTCTTATCATTTTGGTGATTCCAAGACCTTACAGCATACACCAATTCTTATGTGCTATATAATCAACCTTTCCCAACTGCTTTGAGACAGTTTCTTCCACAATTCAATCTCATGACCAGAACTCAATTTTAAAATGTGGAACACTTTGTTATCCGCTAGGGCTTCACCAGTTACATGTTTGTGACAATTGGTATTTATTAAGAAAAACTGAGGTCAACACCTTATTCACTCATTTCTTTATCATCATGCGAAACCAAACAAAATTAAATCAAATATGTTACAGAAAACAAAAAAAAATCATTACGTGGTAGCATTAGCAGAAAAATCAAGATGAAAAAAAAAAGGAAAACATATCAAATCAAAACATCAGTAACATAAGCATTAAACATACATTTTAACTGTATGTGTCAAATGAAAAAAAAGCATCCAATAGTGCATAATATTGTATACGCCATAAGACTAACTGGACTATTTCGCGAGGGGTTGAATTCGCGATCAGGAAATTCTGGAATCTCCAAACAGCGACGATGATGCACTTTTGCGAAGCGAAATTTCTGACCAGGACACACCAAATTCAACCGACTACTTATGTTGGCAATATTTTCACGTGTAGTTAAATTTGTGAAAATAAAACTCCCACGAAATACATGGCGTATACAGTAACAATTTTGAGAATGGAAGAAAAAAATATCTGGGCAGTCCACATCATTGCAGACCCATTGCAAGTTATTCTATTTTAAGGGTACCAATCACCCAAAAATATAAGGCTTTGTATGTTAGGGGTTACATGTTGCTATACTCCTTTCATGACCTTCAAATATCACTTCTATAAAGAGATATAGCAAGTTTAAATCAACTCTGAAAAAGTATAAAAGCGACTAGTGAGTAGACTAATCGACGCTTGCATAGAACAGAGCCCTGGCAGAACCCAAGTTGGAGTCGGGTTCCGCGGGCCCTATTCTATGGTTTTCGTGTTATCCTTTATTTTCTTCATTCTCCTTAACCGTTAAAAGTCTTTGGAAGTTGATTTTATATATTCTAGTAAGTTAACATTTTTAGGAGGTGACTGGTACACTTTGAATATTTTTATTTCATTTCATGAAACTTAGCAATACTTAACTGTTTAATTTAGGAAATATGACATGCAAACTAAAAGAAGCTAAAAAAAACCCCCAAATATACATGTAACTGCAAATAAATGTAACATTAATACAAAAAAAATAAAGTGAAGTAGGGCTATTGCCTACAAATGAAGATGTGTCGCATACTTGGTATTTCAGTCATAGGCGACCATGGTGTTCTAGCTATATACTGTGGCGTTGGTCTCGAAATGTACGGAGAAGTCATTTCACGTGTAACAGTCCAGGCTGTACATGAGACAAACTAAACTGTAGACAGATGTTCTCAATCTCAATGCCCTACATGTACGCGCATACCTCAATATCAAAACAGGGCTGAACCATAAGGTGATTCGGTGAAATGTATCCCATTCGATACAAGTCACTGACTGCATCCAAAAATCTCTTCATATGACCACTGACTATCATAAATGGAACATGCAGGCCTCTCACCAGAAAATAGTTCATGGACTGTTCAAACTTACATAAATAATGCTCTATCAAATCCCATGGGGGTAATCTGAGAGGACCAAAGCAATTTTGCAGGTTGAAAGTGAGCACTGACACATCTATTGGTCCATACTGAGTGAAATATGGCCTTATGACATCCCTGGGAGGTGGTTTGGGAGGACCAAAACAACTTAGGAGATT
Organism: Heliocidaris tuberculata; assembly: GCA_025618425.1. NCBI lineage: Eukaryota > Metazoa > Echinodermata > Echinoidea > Camarodonta > Echinometridae > Heliocidaris > Heliocidaris tuberculata. Next base: position 6,681,603 of record CM046849.1, read on the forward strand.
GAAAGTAGGCATTTACTGATTCATTACCCTTGTCAGTACCCTTGTTTTATTTATTTTTATTTCATTTATTTAATTTCCAGGAACATATAATAACATGACAACAATTTTCAAACAAACATAACAACATAAGTGTAACATAAACAACAACCAGTGCCTGGGGATTACCTATAAGATATGATAATTTCTGTTTAAAGGCTCTCCTCCTGTTCGAGGAATTTACACATGGTTTTTATTTTCTGAAATTAGTCACCCTTGGTATCAGCACCAAGGGTGTTATGTACGGGTGAGAAGGCTGGGTACATGTACATGCAGAAGTATTACAAAGAACAATTAGTCATACTTTGGTCAGATCCTGAATAAAAGCTACACGTCAAATGCTACTCAAGGTCTTGACATCCAAGATTAGAAGATTTGCTTGCATGCCTAGGGCTTCCTTAATTGCTTGCTTGCATTAATGTACACTAGTGTTGATTAGCAAATGTTAAGGGAGACAGCTTCTTCACTAATTTCACTGTTTATTTCTTCATGAATACTAGCACACGTGAACAGGAAAGTACATACATGTAACTGTATTACATTATGGTAATGAATTAGAAAAGGTACGGGTATCAAAAGGGTAAATGAAATACCACTGACAGCAAAAGAGACATCAAAAATTATACAAAATTAAAAGGACCTAGTAAATAAAGTGTAGGAAATAGTGCCACAAATTTAAACAGGTATCCATGTTCTCTTGTATCTATTCAAATTAATTCTACCACAAGGCCTGGATCACACCTGAAATGGTAAATTGTTTTAAAATATATATATATATATATATATATATATATATAAAAATAAACACTGCGGCAAATCATATTCCATTTCACGTGTAAATGAATAGCAAGTGGGAGTGAGAAAAAGAAAGCAGATGTGCGCAACATTAAAAGACCTATGTCATACCTATATTCACTTAATGCCCTACCTATATTCACTTAATGCCCTACCTATATTCACTTAATGCCCTACCTATATTCATCACTTACATGTACAAGAAACAGAAATGTGACATTTTATTTTGCAATGGAAGGTTTTTTCGAGGCGGTTTCCCACATCACGAGGCTTAAGAAAAGGTTACATCTTGACA